>ML682083.1:5624380-5813303 GCA_007922195.1 Podocnemis expansa
ACAAACAAACAAACAAACAAACAAACAAACAAACAAACAAACAAACAGTATTATATTATTTATCCACCAGTCATCTTCTAAAAAAGCTGATTGAAGTGATGGATTACATATCATAGCTAGTAGTTTTGCAATGTCGTATTTGAATTTCTTCATAGTTCTTGGATGAATATCATCTGGTCTTAATGACCTATTACTGTTTACTTTATCAGTTTGATCCTAAACCTCCTTTCCTGAGACCACAATATGGGAAACAAATGTTGCAGCTGCTGGAATCTCTGCCATACTTTCTATACTGAAGACTGGTGCAAAGAAGTCGATTAGCTTTTTCCACAATGGCCTTGTCCTCTGAGTTTTCTTTTGGCATCCTCAGCAATCCAATGGCCCCACCAATTGTTAGACAGGCTCCCTGCTTCTGAGGTACTTTTTAAAAAATAAGTTGTTAGCTCTTGTGTTCTTTGCTAGCTCTTCAGATTCCTTTTTTTGTGCTTCCTTATGATACTTTTTCACTTGACTTGGCAGAGTTTATGCTTCTTTCCATTTTCCTCATTAGGATTTGACCTCCAATTTTTGAAGGATATGTTTTTGTCTCTACCCACCTCTCCTGCTCTTATTTAGACATGAAAACATTTTTGGTCCTCTCCCTTCCAACAAGAAATATATTTACAGGGGACATTTCCAAACACCTGTACACCTAAGCTTACATGCACTTCATTGTGCTCCCAAGGGATGTGGAAATCCCCTAACATGGGTCTTCAAACCTAGCTTTGCACACAAATAAGGATGTGCAATCCTTACATGCACACCTTGGGCTAAAAGATGAGTTCTGTAGCTAAATCAAGGGAGTACAAAAATGCTGGCACCCTTAAACAAGAGACTATTAAACATGGGACTACAGAGCAATCCTATACTTTAAGTGAGAGAAGGGATTGGCTGGATAGCAGTTATGACTATGTCACAATTCATTGACAATGATAAACTGAAACCATTTGTAGGTCTTCAACAACAGTCTAGTTTGTCTTGCTCTGGAGCATGGAAATTTCTTCAGTTAAAACATGTCCTGATTAATGTATTTGAGCTATACACATTGAGTAACCCAGAATCTCAAGAACTTTTTATTATTGTGGAGGAAACATCCTGGATTTACTTGGTCAGTGGTATTTGTTTATGATTTTCCGGTCCAAAGAACTCAGAGAAACACTGATAATTTGAGAAAGGTTTGGAATACGGATTTGCTTACATGGTCACCTCCAACCTGCCAGAATATAATTGTATGAAATAAATAAATAAATAAATAAATAAATCATACTGAGACTGGCTTATTCACCAGAAGACAGATTTTCAAATATGTTGGTCCTGCCATATGCTAATGGTAATGGACCTCATGAATGGTGAGCACAGCTGGAAGTGCAACTCTCTTGGTGCTGTATTCATTCTTGGCTCCTGAGTTAGTCTTTGTATCAAGGATTTCTGGTATGAGGTAGATCAAAGGAGCAATACATGTTTGGATGCTAACTTGGAGCCCTTCCTACCAAGTTTCATTCTTGGATACATCCCTGATACCTCAAGATTACCTAGTAACCAGGTACTGTGCCCCCCCCCCATGCAGCTTTGGCCACTAAGGGTGTGTCCACACATCTCTTTTATTTTGAAATAACACTGGTTATTTTGAAATAAAAGAGATTAGGTCCACATGACGTATTCTTATTTAAAAATGACAGACTCCACCATTTCGAAATAAGAGCCATCATTTTGAAATAGCTTAAACCTACTTTAAATCGAAATGGCTGTTATTTCAAAACAGTTATTTTGAACTAATGCTGTTCAGCCATGTTATTTCAAAATAACTATTATTTTGAAATAACACTTTTGCCCTTCTCCTTCCCAGGGTGCCTTCCTTTTAGCCTATATTGGGTGGGGGCATGGCCCAGGGAGGGGACCATGCTGCCACACCTCCCATGGTGCCCCTCTCCTAAAGCGAAATAGCAAGTCCTGAGTTTGGACATGCAATTTTGCTTTGAGCTTTTACTTTAATTCAAATTAACATTTTCTTAATTTAAACTAACTCATTTCAAAATAAGGACTTCATTTTGAAATAACTAATTTCAAAATAACTCATTTTGAAATAATGATGTACATGTGGACATAGCCTAAAAGTTTAAGCCAGCAAAAATGGAAGTCAATCCCTGCCAAATTTTGATGCCTGGGTCAATGACATGACCAGCCTCACAGCTAACAAATAACTGGCCTTCTTCAGAAAGGGCATGCCCAGAAACTTCAAAGCAATTTGGACTAACTTTTTAGAGTTCTATGATTAAGACAGACATGTTGCTTCTCTTCCCTTCCCTTTAGCCGAAGAGGAACAAAGAGGAACAGTTAAAAATTCCTATTTTTATTATTGTGTCTTTGCTCCTCCTCTAAATTCAAAATAGAGGGAACCAAAAGGAAACTTATCCTTACTAAAACATTTCCAAAATGAGAATCTGTAGACCAGCTATCAATATGGAGAAAAGGACCTTTTAATGACAGCTTTCTAAGACCTACACAATGTGGTTTTCATGGAAAACCATGATGATCCTTAAAATATAGCCATCCTAGTAGAAAGCACTGTCCTACCATGTAGACTTAGTATATGTATTTATAATTAGTTACTTTATTTATTTTTTAGTTTACGCCACACCTAATACCATCTATCTTCAGCTCTGATTATCATACCACCTACATTACTTATCTGAGGATTTCAGACATCCAGAGAGAATTTTTGTGTACTGTCATCATATTCTTGGAGAACCCCATTGCTAAGGGAAATATTTATTTTTTCAAATGAGATAATTCTTTAATGTTGTGTGCAATGAACAGAGACACCGTAAATTAGAGAAAATAAAATACTGCTTGATGGAGAGTTTAGAACTAAATGAAATCTCACCAGTTTGATTCCTACTATGAAAGATAAAGTGCCAGCTTAAACTGTGATTCAGTTTAACGGTGTGCAACCCAGGAACCTTTTAGTGCCAGATAGCAGAGGGCAGAGATAACGTGATAAGGTGACCACCTGTCCATACCTTGGCAATTCTGGGTTGAGTGACCCTGGAGTAGCATTTTTCCTGGTTTTCCCGTGGCACTGCTCCATATCTGCCTAAGGCTCAGAGTGGTGCCAGCCTCTTCTCAGTTGGCAAGAGGGCACTCTGCTGTCTGCTCCTCCTCTTCCCTCTGAGTCCTGTCCCCTGGCCAAGCCAGAAGATGGAGCTGGGCATTAGACAGAGCCACTCAGGGGTTCACACTGCTGTGGTGGATCCCAGACCACCAGCCCTGTGTGGCATATTCTGGCCCATCAGTCAGCTCTTACTACAGTCCAGCTCCAACTTCTGGGCTGAACAAGGACTAGGCCTTGGTGGTGTCTCATTTTTTGCATTTTGAAAAGATGATCACCCTAGGCACAGGGGAGCAAAGGGATCTATAGGGACCCACTGGGTCAGGTAGATGCACACAAAGGTCACCAGAGCGTAACATGCCAGGTGTCTATCAAAAGTTAGTAGCTGAGCAGTCTGAAACGTAGGTACTGACAATTTTTAAGGAGTTACATATCTATTCTGGGAATTATACTCTCAAAGACTTGCAGTTATGGCTGGTGACCAGGACATGACAGGTCTGAAGGAGGTTTCTTTCAAGCAGAAGGTAAAAGACACTTATCTCCTTGTCTCCATGTATGCACTGTATGTCCCACAATGGAGGCCTGTTTGCATACTGAAATTGCCACTTGTAGAAAAGTTGTTAAATCGACAAGGAAGAGGACCTTTACAGAACGAAAGTGACAGCAGAAAGGGACACAGTTTATTAGCAAAGAAAACAAACTGTGAGGTTCTACCTGGGAATACGAGCTTTCACGTAGGAGATAAATTGACAGCGTTTCTTCGCTCATGGAAAAGGGATTGCATTCTACCTGAGCAAGTGCTGGTGAGCAATACCTTGTCAGACAAAGGAGTATCTCGTTAATTCAGGCTAGATTCCAGAGTGCATGGCCAGATTGTACTCTTTATGTAACTACTTGTTTCCAAAATGTCTACTTGTTAGCATGGGGATCTCTCTACTTCACTACTTGTTTTCCCTATAAACTTAGCTAAAGCTATGCAAGAAGAGCAGGTCTAACTAGCAAGCACTGTCTCTTTGGCAAAAGGAATGCTGTGAATACTGCAGAAGCACACTGAAACAGGGACTGAATACTCCAAGAAAATTCTCAGCAATCAGAGCATGCCTACTGCAAGCCTGGAGAGAGAGGGCCATGCTCAGGCCAGGAGGGTAGCACGTGTGATGCTCAGGGACAATGGAATTGGGGAGGCAGCACACAGCAGGCTCAGAAAAAGCTTCCTCATGCTATGGCCAGGTGCTAGCGAGGGTGCCTCTCAGCCTCCTGTACCTTAGAAGCACCACATTGATATATGGTTAAGAAAAACATACTGAAAATGTTCTTTTTCTGAAAGCTGCTTGAATCCAACCTCCACACTGTATTTTAATCATGACACCTGCAATCTAACTAGGCTGATTTGACTAATCCACACCAATATATTTTCAAATGAGCCCATGGCACTGAGAAAGCTTTGTAGATTAAGATCAAAACTTCCATCTATTTCTAATTAATCACATAAAAGCCAAAAGTTATCTGAAGCACAGAATTTCAATATTTAAAACTGCCTCATTACCTATTTAACCCTACAGATGTTTGATATTGGTGTAGCAATCCAGCAGTCATGTGGATTTTTGGATATAGGTAATGTATCCTTCTAGTGCTTTCAAAGAAACTGTCCCATTTTTATACGAACTACCACGTCTTGATACATCTGACTGCATCTGAGGACTCAAAGGGTTATATTTAAAGTTGCCCTGTATTTAAAGCTGCCCTGTCTGGCTTGGAAGATTAAACAGTGAGTTGCTCAAAAAAGTCAGTTACGGAGGCACTTGCTATGATCTGTCCATTCATGTTTGACCCAGAGCAGAATTAATACTTACAATTATATAAAACTCTGTATCTTTAAAAGCAGATTGAGCCAGCTGCTGGATTGACAAGTCAACCAAAAGTAGTCAGAGCATGGTCTGAGCTAAGAGAGGATGCTAGGAAGCCCTTGAGAAGGGAGATGCTCATGTGAGTGATAAGAGGAAGCCATTCTTATTGTGCAGCTCTGCCTGTCAAAGGAACTATTTTAAGTTGGTAAAAATGGAAAAGGGAAAATGGAGGGTGTGAGGCAGTGACTGTAAGGCAGAAGCAGATCTGGGACACAGCTATAGAATAAGGCATCATAAGGAGGCATTCCTAGGTATGAGGGGAAAAGTGGTGTTGGACAACACACCAGGACCATCAAAGAAACCTGAGAAGGGCAGCAATGCCAAAAAGCCAGAGACGAGGAAAGATCCTGAAGACCAGGGAGCTTGTTGCTCTCCTTTTCTAATCCTTTGCAGACCCCACGGTTCAACTCACTAGGGTACCAAGATCCCACATGCCTACAACAAGACGTTATATGGATTCACTACTGATTATTTGTTGACAGCTCCCAGCCCCGTTTTTCCATCACAAGGATCAGATCTCATTAGAAAGCACAGCTCATAACACCCTGTCTCCTTTAAGTGGCACTTGATGCCACATCCTCGGGAAGTACCTCTTGACTGACTGACTTGATTGGCTCTCTTTCTGCTCCCTGCCCCTGGAAGCAACATTTCTTCTCTCATGGGGAAAAAGCACAGTGAGAATCAGGAAGAACAGACATTTGTATTGAGGCTTTAAGTGGCCTGAAAGAGGCACATAAATCATCTATGAGAGTGCACACTGTGCCCTTTTGCTTGTGCCCATTTGATGTGAGGCCCAATGGGAATGGACTGAAGAGAAGCATCTCCCAGGCTAGCTGGCATATCACAACTTTTCAGATGCCTCTCTCATTCAGGACAGCACACAAGTTTTGTGGCAGAACAGCTGGGTTTGTGTCTGCTCACTTGAGTAAAGGCTGCAAACAGTGATCTTTATATAATGATTTTCAGGGGCCTACTCAAATGAAAAAAAAATGCTACTGAAAGGTTGGAGAACCGTCTCCGTTATATGAAAGTCAGCTGCATGGAGGCACAGTTTTTATCGTTTGTCATGCACAGCTTGAGCGATTTACCTGCACACATGTCTACTAGCCAAGGGCAGCACTGAATACTTTCAGTACCTTACAAACACTAGGATGCTAAACCAATTGACCTTTCTGCACCTTTTCCTCACTGCTGTTCCCCCTAACCTCACACAGGCATCTATCCAGTCTTTATAGCTTTGGTACATCTTTAAGTTTGAAGCCCCTAAGGATACACGGAAGGCTTTTACTATTTTGTTGTAAGAAACAGCCTGGTTTATTCGGGACTGTTTATATAGCACTTAGCACAGTTAGGGGTCTGATTTTGGCTGGTGCCTCTAGACACTTATGTGGAGCTAAAAAAAAAAACACACACACACACACACACACACACACAATACAATTTGTGCAATGATTGTTGGCTGTGTTGTTGTAGTTGTTTTGGTCCCAGGATGTGAGAGACACAAAGTGGGTGAGGATGTATCTGTTCCTGGACTAAATTCTATTGACAGCTGGCACAAAAGTTCAAGCTTCACAGAATGCTTCTTGGGCTTGGGGAGGGAAACTCTTGACTCAGGGATATACATAAGAATTTAGAGGGATAAGGGATGAAGGAACCAGCAGAAAATATAGCAGCGAAGGACCAAAAAGTGTTAAAAGGGAATGCTGGGTAACCCCAACTTTCCATGTCTACTGAGCATGCTCCAACTGAAGGAACAGGTTTAAAAAAAAAAAAGAGTTCAGAAGATCAAGCGAAGGTCATGGACAAGCTGCAAGAGAGAGGAGCCCTTCTCCAGAAAGCAAGCTACAAAGCTGATGTAACCTGCTAGGGTGGGCTCAGATTCATTCAATTGCCCCTCTCCAGTGCCTCACAGAGAAAACCCCTGATGAAAGCAACTGGAGAGCCAGGATCCAGTTGTCAAAAGGACTCACAGCGAAGACTGCTCAGAGTTTCCATCCCACATTAAACTATTACTCAACAGAAACGTAACAATGAACTTTATTAACTATCTAAACACACCTTATCCTAAGGAACCATAATACATTTAAACAGAACAGTAAGAAACCCAAGAGTCCCAAAGTTCAGGTGGAGTCACCCTTATCTCAATTGCAGTCTTTTAAGTCCTTAGGGCTTGAATGCAGAACGAAAGCAATCCTCATCCTCTCTAGCTGCAGGAATCTTCAGGCAGATGCCATGCAGTCGTCTCTTCCTCCTGTGCAGCCAGCACCATGCAATCAAGTCACTGACCATCCAACTCTCTGTTCCACTGCAGACAACTCCCCTGCAAAGCAGTCGAAAGCTGGGAGAAAACATCCTACAGTCCACTCCTGCTCAGCTCCTTTCACTGAGTCCCTTAGCCAATGTCCTCTGCAGCTCTCTGTTTGTTCCTCTCCAGGCTTCTCTTCTCAGGCTTCTCCCTGGGCATGTAACTCCAGCAAAACAATAAAACTTGTGGGGCATGCTCAGTGTGCTTCCTCACCCTCTTACCAGAAGGTTCTGGTTTCTGGGCTGCAAAATCTACCCAGCAACGTAACCCAGCCATAAGGGTCCCTAAAAGAGATTGCACCTATTTAGGCACATGGGTTACACTGAGCCTGGGAAAGGACCACAGAACAAGCGAGGCTCACAGAAATGGCCTTCTCCACCCATCACCACTCGGATGACCAGCAGATCCTCCAGAACCCTGCTTATTTGGATTTTTTCTCTCAGTGACTGAATGGTTAGACTCTAGCAACCTGGCCCGAAACTGAAGGGAACTGTAGGTAGGGAGCAGCCTCGAGCAGCAAACTCAGATTTCCTGAGGGGAAGACCCTGACGGAGTGCTTCCCACGGAGCTCTGGGTTGGGACACAGTGGAGGAGGTCCTAGGTCTCCGTGTTATGCCCATTTGAGAGACAATGCTCAGATACAGGTGAAAGTTGAAAATTTCCACCTTAAGTTCAGGAACAGGCACCCCTATTCCTCTGGGCAAGGGGAAAAAAATTAGGTGCACTAGCCATGAAGTAGCCTAGCTCTCTAAGCTCCCTATATGCGGCCACCTAACTAACTTTGCTATAGTTGTTTCTGTCTTTAATCAGTAACAGTATTGTGACTGTGGCAACAAATTGCTAACTCGCTTCTCGAGTTTTGGTTACTTCACTGGTTATTCCTATTTATTTATTTATAAATATTCCCACGATATGTACCAATAAAAGTGCAGAAGGGTACTACAAATATTCATGGGCAAACTAAATCAAACATACACAGTTCACCAGATTCTGCTCTGTCCCACTAGTATTGATCCAGACAAACTCCACTAACTTGCAGAGGGGTAGCTGAGTTGTGTTAGCCTGCATACAGCAGAAATAAGCCTGTGCCACCTTAAAGATTAACAAATATTTTCAGGCATAAGCTTTCATGGGCTGCAACCGACTTCATTCATCTGACAAAGTAGGTTGCAGCCCGCAAAAACTTATGCCTGAAGCAATGTGTTAGTCTTTAAGGTGCCATATGATTTTCGCTGTTTCCACTGATTTGCATGGAATTATATCAGTTAAAATGAAAGCATGTTTTGACCCACTTATCACTTTTCTCATAGTTCCTAATAAACAATTAACTAGTCATTCTAGACTTGTCTCTGATGGTAGTTGGCCTCAATTTCTTCAGAAGGAGGCATGTGCCCTCAATAATGGACTCTTAACAAGCTCACAGAGGGGCTATTCTGTAACACTGCTGAAATGTGACAGCAACTGTCATTTCAATAGCAGCTCTGAGAACCTGGAAGAGGAGAAGGATTCTGCTGCCCTCCCATGGAGAAGATGCAGCCACCACCACCTTGGTTAATGAACAAGAGACAACTAGAACTGAAAGCAGGAGTTTGTCTAATAGTATAGCTGAAGAGCCAAATACTGTCCTCGGGATGTAAAGGACTCACATCATCTGTGGACCAGGCACAGAAGTGGGGAAACCAAGCAAATACTGACTGTAAATTACAAAGTTGCTGACTGCAATGTTCAAGCCTGATTCTGCTCTCATTCAGCCAGAGTTTACACTGATCTGTCACCATAGATTACACCTGACTTGAACCGGTGCAAGTGAACAGAAGCATCTCCTCAATCTTTGTCATTATCGGGGTTAAAGTAAACCAGAACAAGCCAGAATGGTGTTCCGGGGCCAAATATCTTCAGGTGGTCAGCGTTCTGGGCCCCCTAAAAGTAGAAACTGGAGCCGGAATGCTGCATCCTGGGGCCCACCATTTAAAAATAGTGGGCACTGGAATACAGTGGTCTGCCTCTTTTTCTATATTTAAGGGCCCACTGAACGTCAAGCCCCTAAAAATAGCAGGCTCCATAACTCCATTCCGGCACATTCTGGCAGCGCAGGGAGTTGCATTGGTCTGGGAGATTTTAAATCTCCCGCCCTGAGCCCGCTCTGACTTAGCATGCTCAGTCGGAGCAGGCTCCGGGTAGGACCCTCAGCCTGTGCTGGGGCCGCTCCACATGGCAGCCAGGTAAGGGGCCCTGGGGGGTGCGTTGGTGAGAGGCAAGACAGCCCAGCAGGGGAAAGGTACAGAGGAGGGGCTCGGCCCATAGCAGTGGGGGAAGATGGGGCATCACAGCAGGGGGTTGGGAAAGGGTTGGGGGACCAACAGTGAGGCAGGGTATTCAGGAGGGGTTGGGGAAAGGTTCAGGGGACCCGTAGTGAGACAGGGGCCAGGGGCAGTAGCTGGGGTGGGTGAATGTGGCTCAAACCTGCAGGAGGGGGGCCCGGATATTTAGGAGGGTTCTGGAGCCTGCTAAATTATACTTTAACCCTTGATTGTCATATCTACTTTCACAACCATCAGAGACTAAAAATAAACTGATGGTCACATTTGGAATTAAGCCATGATGAGAGAGAAAAAGGAAGATATGCAAACAAATAAAATGAATAGTTCATCCAAAGTCCATACAGTGCCCTTATTAAATCACCATCTGACAGCTTGGTTCATTCATTACCTGTTTTCAGTGCCCTTCTAGGAAACATTATTAAAGCATAAGCTCACTTAATGTAACTTGCTATCTTTAAAATGTGTTGACACTTGTTAAACAAGAGATCTTCAGAAAAACATCAACCTGACGTTACTAATTATCTATTCTTGACTTTGAACAGAGCTAATGCAAAGTCTCTGTTGTTTGATTTCCATTTCATAAAGCATTTCTTGCAAATGAGCTAATCCACTCTCATACAAACCATTAAAGCTGATCAAAAATTGGAAAAGTTTTTACTGTGGGGAAGTTTGATATTTTAAAATTGTTTCTGATGAGACTGCACCTCCCATGATGCACAGTGCCAGTTCAAGCAGATGAGAGACTGTGATGCACCATGGCAGATGTATTCTAGATTGGAAGTGCAAGCATAGAGGAGAACCAGGGCATGAGAACGCTACTTCCTCTGTGGCACCTCAGCAGACAGCAATTGGCAAGGGCAATCCTGAGGCATAGGGAAAAAGTAAAGGATGGAACCCACATGCTACATGCGGGATGTAATCCATGAGTTCTGCACCCTCCCACCTCACCAGTGGCCTGCCAGCCACCGCCCCCAGACTCCCAAAAGGGTGCTGGAACCCTCCAGTGAGCCCATCAACAGGCCTTCCAGCAGCCTGGACACAGGCCACCACCAGGCTCCCTGGCCCCACCCCCCCTCCACCAGCCCCACCATAGACCCTGCCAGCCCTCCACCCCATCACCATGGACCCACATCATCCCCATTCCTAGGCCCCTCTGGCTGGATGCCCATCAGAGTAAGGCACAAGCCCCTAACCCCCCTGGGCAGCTGCCCTCACTGCTCATCCACCAAGACTGTCTGTTCCAAATGATATTTAACTGTCTCGACACAAAATATTTTAATCAGACCAATCAAAATATTTTGAACTATCTCAGCCCAATCTGAATCTAAATATTTCCCTCAGTGAAACACAAACCATTTTGGCAACTTCTTTTTACTTAAAAAAAAAACAAACAAACAAAAAAAAAAAGTAAGAAAAAAAAAACCAGGAAAAAAAAGACATGTTCTTTCACCATACTATTGTGATGGAAAATTCATCACCAGCATTATAGATCATCTAGTATTCCTATGTAACGTTCTACCGAAAGTCCCTTTATAGAATCAGGCTGTGATTCTCTAACTCTTGTTAAACGATATCTTACTCTAGAAATAGTTGTATTGACTTCAGACTTTGACTTTTCACTACTATTTCATTTAGACTTTAGATTAAAGGTAAATCACTTAGAGTTTAGATTAAAGGTAAATGCATAATTTATAAAAGTTTAAAAGGATTAGCCATTTTAACAAATGGCAAATCAATTGTAATAGAGTTCTACAGATCAATTTATTACTTGTCATCATCTGCAGCACTGGGGTGGGCTGGCAGCACTCCCTGCTGAATGGGCCTGGTGGTATTATTGGGGAATTACTCACATGACTGCCTCCCACACAGCCTGTATTCCATCACCTTTTGTCAATCTGCTTAGTCCTCCATCTTGGTATTTGTCCAGAGACACCACCTTCCCCACTCTGCTGCTTCTAGGGACAGTTTCACAATCCAAGGCTAGCCACCACTAGTCTGCCACCAGTTCACTGGCGGTTTGGGGAAAGTGGGAAGGGACCTGGGCCTCTCTACTTCTCTGGGCTGTGGCTCACGGATCCTATGTGTAGTGAACTCTGCACCACTGCTTCTTGAGTCCATCCTCTGGGCTGTTTCCCCACAGTCTCAGTACCACGCTAGCCCTTAACTCAGAACCCTGGATCCCACTGTTACAAAGCAGTTGGCCACTACACTGTCCAAGATGCTGACTCTTCCAGTAGGCTGAACAGCCAGCATCCTGTCCGAGCTCCCAAAATGGACCGCCTGATATGCCTCTGCAGCTCCCTTTTATGCTGGGCCTCTGGGCTCCAACTGGTTCTTCGGCAGCCCTCCCCAATGGACTAGAACTTCTACAGTCCTAATAACCCACCTTGGGCAGCTGACCCATTACAAGCACCTTCTGCCGTTGTGTTTAACACACACAGTCACCTCTGTAACATGCTTACATCTGTTAATCATTTATTATCTCTTTTTTTTTAATATATAAAGGTATTTTCAACATAAAGTGTGGATATTATTAGTATTCATCAAGGATACCCTTGGAAACTCTCTGCCACACTTTTATATAAATATTCATCAAACCAAGAACTAAGTAACAGAGAAAATCCTTAAACTTTAGGGAAATTCAGATCCTGACACCAAATCCATGACTGCCCCCTCTTGCTTAAGGAATTGTATCAAAATCATGGTCCACACACAGTCCAACTGCAAGGAATGTTGGATGAATATTGGAGTTTTGTAGCTTCTGCCCATCATTTCTAGATAGATTACAGCACAGGGTGGGTCTGTCCATTGGCTCATAGTGTAAATTTTAACATACTCCTGTGCAGTCTATACATTTGGAAGACATTTTAAAAGGACCTGCTCTAGTGGGAGAGTAGAAGGTTTCACACAATACCTGTTTTATTGGAGAGTCTAAAAGACACCATCTTGTCGGGGATGTTGCACACATTCCTTACGGAAGCAATGCAGCTATAATTAGCGTAGTCCTGGGGCCGGAGGTTTTTTAGTTTCAGTATCTTTGTTTCCCCCTGCACACATGAGAAAGGTAAATTAGGATGAGGGCAACTCAGAGGAACAGGTAGAATGTCACAGCTTTCTGAGACAGACGGCCTAGAAATCAGAGCATCGCACCTAACCAATTAATTAGAGGCAGGCGTCAAGCTGGAAAGAAAGGTTTGTTTTAACATACCCACCTCCACAAAGAATGTTTACAGGCCTGACCTAAAAGTTTAACTCTCCCACCAACATTTAAACAAATGAAAGAAGCAGCTTTGTTTTGGCAGCAGCTTTGAAGTCAAAATTGCTGACTGGGTATCATTTCAGGTAATGCATCCTGAAGTAAAACCTGTACAATGAAAAATCACAAGCTACTGTAAAAGGGTTCCTGTTGTTTTCCTTTGAAAACTGGCTTCTTAGAGATTTTATTTTTAGACGGCAGTTATGCAAATTACTGTGCAAAGATCTGAACAGAGCGTTTAATAACAGCTCTTTTCAACAGGATCTAAAGAAAATTATAGCATCCAGACAGGAAAATTTCATAGAAAATATTATCAGAATTTGGGCATAACAGGGAACCTGAAACAGAAACATTTGAGAAAACAATTCTTAATGAACAAAATCTTATACCATCAATAGAAAAGGTGTTTATGTTTCCTTGACAAAGTGACACCAGACGCCATTCAGCAGGACTGCTAAATACAAATATTCATGTTTAGATCAATTACAAAAGACAGACATCATGCAACAAGGCAGAATGGGGGAAAAAACCCAACAGTGACATGTTTATAATAAATCACTGCCATTGTCAGTTAACAGGTGCCATAGATACAGAAAATAAAATAAAGATGTATTAAACATGCATATACATTATTGCAACCACTTTCCCAAGCTCGGAGTCTGTTGTTCAGACTCCACACATTCAACAAATATCTAATCTGCACAACAAAGAAAATATCATAATTCTACTGTATCAGTCCATGGTATGACTACATCTTCAATACATCCAATTCTTGTTACCCCATCTCAAAAAGGACATAGTAGAACTTGAAAAGGTTCAGAGAAGGGTAACAAAAATGATCAAGGATATGGAATGACTTGCATGCTAGAAGAGACTAAAAAAATTAGGGCTGTTTCCCTTAGAACAGAAATGATTAAGGGAGCTATGAGAGACCTATAACATTATGAGTAGTGTTGAAAATGTGAATAGAGAAGTGTTCAAACACTAGAAAAATCTGTTCTCACTGAATGAAATTACTAGGCAGCAGGTTTAATACAAACAAGAGGAAGGGCTTTTTCCCACAATGTACAATTAACCTGTGGAACTCATAGCCATGGGATCCTGTGATAGCCAAAGGTATAACTGGACTCAAGAAAGACTTATTTAAGATCATGGAGGAGAGGCCCACCAATGACTATTAGCCAAGAGTCAGAGATGCAGCACCACGCTGGGGCAACTCAAAACCTCTGACTGTCAGACGTTGGGAAAGGAAGCCAGGCTGAATCTCTACAAAACAGCTCACCTCTTTACACTCGCCCTCAAACTTTGGTACCAGTCACAGTTAGAGACTGCACACTGGGATAGATGGACCATGGACCTGACAAAGTATGGTGGCAGCTATTAGGATCTTAAACTAAATGGACATAAAATGACAAATCTTCTTTGATTTACTTATATGGAACTCCTGGTAAAGCAAATGGAATATCAGGATAAAGCAAGAATGAACTGGCCTAAGAGAGACAAACGCTGAAAAACTCTTACTGAAACTCACTCGTTAATAATATTAAGGTTGGGTTTATGTTTTTATTGAAACAAAATACCAGCATGCACATCAAATGCACAGGCTGGATAGCTATATGGGATCATTAACATACTAGACATTATGAAAAAGAAAAATTGATGATAATGAAAGAAATGGTATGCATGGCTAATTCAGGAAATGCCATGTGATAAATAATTTTTTTTATTAGTCTATAAAGGTACCACAGGACTTCTTGTTTGTTTTGCAAAACAAACTAAGAGGACTACCCCTCCAAAACAATTCAGGAAAGGAGTAGCCTTAAACACAATCTGGGCTCCCAGTCTTGCAAACATACAGTAGCTTGCTTCATCAAAATCATGTGAGATGTGCCAGTGCATTTAAATGTGAAAGATAAGCTCAGATAATGTAAATGAATGCACAATTAGGGCTTTAAACTAGACTGTTTATATGCACATAGTAATCCAGAGTCAAATCTGTTCCCCTTCAAAGAAGAATCAATACAGGTGGACCAGCAAACATTGGTAGATATGGAAATGACAGAGTTGTTATATCACTTTATAGTAAAATTCTGAGGCCACTGTAATCTCTGCAGGAGATGGGAATGCAGGATTTGATAACTTACAACACATTCTGGCATATCTGGGAGACAAAGTCTGATTTAAAGCTTATTCCAGTCAACATGAAGATGATTGTGGAAGTCAGTGGACTTTGGATGAGGCCCACAGATACTGTGAGTTTGAGAGTCTTGCAAGTTTAAGCCTCAGCTACTAATTCCTGAACGGTTTAGATTGATCTCACGATGCTGAAGTGGTTTCTGTTACATCAACTCTATGATTTGCAAAAAGTAATTTCAGCTGATTTGCGTAGTCTAATTATGTCAAATTATATGATTAGTGTAAATACAGCAAATGTAATCTTATAATTGAACTGTGCAATTAAAATATGCAATGATGATGATGGTGGTGGTGGTGGTGGTGGTGGTGGTGGTGGTGGTAGTGATGAAAATCCTTAGGGAAAAAATTTGTGCAGTAAGTTCACAGTTTAAAAAGATCACTTTCTGAACTGCTTTAGTATGTCAGTACCTAGATGTATGATCATTTTTTTCTCCACATTTGCTAAAGTAAAGTAATCATTGTTAGCACCTGAATTGCTAAAAATTCTGGTTTTAAAAACCTAGAAATAAATTTGAATGGCAGAGTTACTAAAATCCAGATAAGGAATTAAAGTGGCTTGTGTTTTGCCTTCTTTTATTTAATAAAATAGGAAGTTTAGTGGAAAACAGGGCATACAATGGATTGATTATGCTCTTCTCTGTGCCTACAACAGCAGAGAAACATTAAGATATGTCACTATTTGTTTTCCTTGTACTTCACTTCATTTGGGGCTGGAAGTCCAGCTTCACACCTGTCAAGAAGAAAGTGCCATTTCTAATTCAAATCCCCTCGTGATCTAAAGTTGAATTCCATATCCCTTGTCTCATCAGCTCTCATTGTTTCCTATGGCATATTAGCAGAACCAGTTATGGAGGCATAAGTAGTTGACATGTATGACAAACTTTTGGCTGCATTTGCTCCTCCTGCATATCAAATCTCATACCAATGCAGGTGGATACACTAATTCTACTGGCCACCAATAAATATGGAAAGGTAATGAATACACTTTTGATGATCAGCTGGCAAAATGCTTTATTCATTAATTTAATACACACACTGACTGATTCTACCAAGAATATTCCTAAAAACCTAGAAACTATGTTTTAAACAAATTAAAATGGAATCTAACTTAAAGTGGCAATTCATAACCTAATATGCTTGTATCTAATGAAAGAGATAATAGTAAACGTTTCCATGTTGAGGAATTATTAGTCAAGAAATCCCATCTCAGAGGGCACCTCTCACTTTAAATTGCACATTCAAAACCCAACATTCAGTGCCTTTGGGTTCACTCAAAAGCAAACCACAGAGCTCCTAAACTGGGTGCATAGATCATAAATCAAGAATAACCTCATTGCTTTCAGAAGTCCAGTAATAGTACTCTACCAGAGCAGATCTCATCATCAAAGATCCAGTCTACATCTTTCTTGGTAGCATTACCAGCTGAATTAGCAACACAAAGTATAATTAGTAGCAAAAATAATGGTACTCTAATTCATTTTGGGAAGTTGCAGATTGCTCTGATCTAACACCAACTACGGGGAAACCTGTTTAATTCTTTGCCCACTGCTTTTGTTCAGATTTTCCAAGTACATTTTTGCAAGCTCTCTCTCTTTCTCTCTCAGTCTCGTTTGCAGTAGACACAATCTTTCTCTCCCCCACTTTAGTACTTGGGTCGATTTATGGCCTCCAAAAAATGTGATCTGATAGGCAGTTCTGAGTGGGTCAGGCTATTGGAAGGAAACTTCTGAATACTGGCAGCTTCCTCTATTTTTCCAGTTAGTGTTTTAATGGAAATTGCTTCACTCCAAAATCTGGAACAAAAAGTTTAGTCCAAAGAGGAGAAAGTCAGAATATACATAAGATAGTTGCTCCTTAAAAACTTTTCAGCCTGCAACTTTCTATAAGTCACTGTACATTGATTACTTGGGGACAAGGATAGGAAAAAACTGCACAGTATGGAGTAGGTCCTTAACTTGGACAATTCAGTAAACTGAAGATAGCTACTTCAGTCTGCACCTGCAATAAATCTTACTGCTTGTTCTCATCCTTTTACTTAAATTCCCTTTTAGCAAGTAGGTCATCAATTTACAAAGAATAGGTGCTTCTTTGTGTTAAATGATACTTAAAAAACATAGGCACTTGCTAACTCCTAGGCATCTCACAGACTTGCTACATGCAGAACATTCAATACTGTCCTATAGTGTAAATTCATCAAACAAAATAAGCTTAAAGAAAAGTATGGTGTGAGCTCCCCATGGCTGAAATTACCACAATCAGCTGTGGTCTGGGGCACCATTATGTAGCAGTCAAAATAGTCCCTAACTTGGCATAAGCCAGGGGTGGCTCTGTGCACCAGGTGAAATTAGCTCAAAATGCCATTGTGTTTTCTCTTACTCATTTTATTGTTGAATTCACAAAAGCACATTCATTTCCACAACTTGGAAACCTCCAGCCATATGGGGCCTTGAGCAGGCTTGCATGGGGTGTGAGCTGATATTTATTTTAATGCAGACATCTCTTTGCTTATGTCTACGTTGCAATAAAAAGACTTACAGCAGTTTGTTTCCAAGCCTGGCTCATTTTACAGTGCTAAAAACAGCAGTACAGATGTTACAACCAAGGAGCGTGTGCACTGATGCCCAGCACAGGGGCAGATCTCAGAGCCTGGTCTGCAGCCTGAGCCGGAACATCTTCTTGGCTATTTTTAGCAGCATGGTTTGAGTCCAAGACTGTAGACCCAGGACCTGTGACTCACTACCACCTTTTTTTTTTTTTTGCACAGTCTTGTCATATCCTCAGGATCTGAAGAATAAACCACACTAGTTCTTGGTGCAAAATGATAGCATGAAAAATCCCCCTGTGTGATCTTAAGTTGCAAGGCAGGATTTCCTAAAAATCATATGTGACTAAGGAGTTCAAACACTATCAACAGCCATTGAGACTTCTGCTCCTAAGTCATTCAGGCACTTTTGAAGTTTCCACCCCTACTAAAGAGTTGTTTGGGGGTTAAGGCAAACGATTAGACTCTAAACATTCACAGGAATTACATCAGCATCTGTCTCCGATCCCTCAAACCATTATAATAAATGCATTGGTGAAAATCCCTACAACAAGCCATATAGCTGTGGCATTAGTTTTGGTGGTGGACACCTGAAATGCCTGAAAACAAGTTGTTCTTTAAATGGTCAATATGTGAGTATGTGCATAAGGGTTAACATATTAGGAGGAAAAGAAAAATACTATACCTTGATTCCTACCTGGGTAAAGAAGGGTTCATAGATTTCAACTCCTTTATCCGACCCCTGAAGTAATACTTCTTGGCCACGTCTCCAACTGTACCGCACAGGCGGATTGGAGTTAGCAACGCACCTGAGAAACACTGTCCTCTCATAGTAAAACTGTTCTTTTGCTTCCCCTATGCTCTGGTGAACTGTCACTACTGGGTCATCTAAATCTGGAAACACAAAAAAAACAAAAACAAACAAACAAAAACATCTCAGATAACATGGTCAGATTTTACATAGCTCCTAAAGTGCTTCTCACACACAAGTTAGACTGTACATATTCTTGAAAAACTACAGTCAAATATGAGACTGTTCAGGATACATTTCAAGAATAGTTACTCTTCTCAGTCACAGTCAGTTCTCTGGATATTTTTTTTTTCTTCGTTCAATATGAGTATAGCGCCTGGCATAGTGGAGTCCCTTGCGATGGCTGGGGCTCCTATGTACTATCACAAAAGTAGTAAGACACAACTTTAAAAACAGTCATCTTGTTTATGCTTGCATTGATACATCACTTCACCAGTTCCATCTCTCTATCTTCATCTCACTTAGATAAAACACTGGTGATCAAACTCTGGAAATATTTAGTCAGGCTGTTTTAATTCACTTCATAAGAAAAGTCTGATAGTATTTGGAGAAAATGCTTTTATCTTTGCCTCTTATTGGATAATATGAGTATTTGTGTTTCTTTGGAGTAATAAAATAGAACATTTTTAAGGCAGATGTCAGTTTAGCTAGTTTGATATTCATTAAGCTACAAACAAGAACAGCCATTTTGGACCTTGGGCACCTTTGACTCAATTAAAATACAGATTTCCTGCTCCTGAAGCATCTGTTTAAATGTCATGGGAGCCTCACAACAGAGCTTCTACCCAGTTCAAGACCCAACTTCACAAATACTCTATTGACTCTAAATGTAAAAAAGAAAGGGTAGCTCTTGGAGCATGACCTGTGAAAAGACGAATAATGTAGGATTAAATAGGTATATAATGTATTAAACTAGCTTGGCTAAAGAAAATATATATTTGTGTGAAGAGGAGTTCATCAACAATTCCAGAAAGGGCTTTGAAAGAATGTGGCTTAATTGGAAAAACTGGACCTGAAAAACAAACATGGTGTCCGGTGGCCTTTTTAAAGACTAACAAATGCATTTAAGGAAAAGTTCTTGGGGAAAGAAAAACCCCAGGGATCAGGGGTGGCTCTAACTACTTTGGGGGGAAAAAAAACACGATTGGGAATGTTGAATCAGGACCCCTCCAAAGACTGACCAAAGCTTGGTTTTAGCTAAGACTGCAGAAATCAATCTGTTATCATGGGTTTGTCGCACCACACACATAGTAGCAACATGCACGTTATGGGTATTTCTTAGATCTTGTCTGATCTTACAGGAACAAGCCATGATTGGGGCCTGGGCACCTCCTTTCGTGACTTCTCATCAAATGCTCATGAATGTGTGTTATTGTACGAATGCAGGAATTGCTGATTAGTTAGGCTTTTAGACACATTTAGAGCAATTGTACAATACTATTTAGCCTTTTGATTTAACAAGAAACTTAGGGTTAAACTGGTGTCATGAAAATATCTTATATAAATAACAATAGCGGTAAACTTCCAACACTCGCTGATCCCTATCAAAATGGTGTAGTTTTACTATATTTTGATAAGTTCCTTATAAATTGTGGATACATTTAAGGAAAAAAAAAACATACAAATAATCCCTCTCCTAGCCACTTTACTAACTTGTGTTATGCAATTTCCAATCACAAATAATTTAGCAATTTCTTCACTGAGAATTGGTTACAGACAGACAACTGATCTATTGGCCAGTAGGAAGTTGCTTCTCCAAATCAGACACTTGGGTTTAAAAAAGCCTAGACAGATAAAGTTAAGTCCATGTGTGCTCATGTACACTGGGTGACCGCATAGCTAACAGTGCCTGCTTATTCACATGTGCCTATAATCACCCAACCTGTGCACATTCAGTGATTGCCTTTGTTAATTTAGCATACCCTTTTTTAGTTGGAAAATGTGTAGAAAACCACAATACACAAAAACATGTGCATGTTCTCTCTCTCTCTCTCTCATATACTTTAAATTCTAGGACATGTATGACATCTACATTTAATTCTGAAATTATCCACTCATTCACAAATTACACCCTCAGTCCTGCAAAGAGTTATGAACCTGTGTAACTCTGTAAATATGAGAATCCCTGTTAATCTGTTGGAAATATTCCAGGCCCTGATTCAGCAGGGGGGGTTAAGCACACCTAACTTTTCACAAGTCTGTTTCAGCAGGATTAGGGCCTATCAGTGTTAAAAAGGAAAGGGCAAATGCATGGCAGAAACGTACATAATGATTAAAAAACAAAAATCTGACATGAACCCATCACAGTCAACCTGATTATGCAATCTGAATATGTCCTAAATGTTTGTGCTAAAAAACCAGACAGAACCCTTAAATATGGAAGCTGCTCTTTAAAGGTGTACATCTTGATTTGCATAACAAAATGGAGGAAGTATCTTTATTAATGAGAAACATATGTTCCACATATTTGTCTGAGCAACATGTACAATAATTCTTGGTAACGGGGAATGGATTTTAAATAAATGTTACCTTGTTGTTATCCTGAAAAATATTTAATGTAGTATCACAGAAACAAGTTGTTCCAGATTAGGATGACATTTTATAATGAGATTTTTGTTTTGTTTTAAAGGTTATTTTATAGCAGGTAACATTTTGAAAAGGAATGAAAGGGCTGTTATTTCCTGTCCTCCATTCATCCAGTTTCAAATAAGATAAGGAAATTGGCCTGTTTAAACCCCAAGGCCGAAACATCTGGTCCCTACTCACCCTATGAAATGCAGAATGTATGAACAGTAACACCCTTTGGCATCTCTGTTGATCAGCTGTACCTTTTACACAAGACATTAGAGTGACAGAACAGAAATCTGAAACTCATCCTCTAATGGTACCTTCTAGGGCATATTCCATAGTGTCCTGGGTTAGAGAAATGTTTAATTATTATGCAAGGCGGCATTTTGCTCAGGCAATACAAAAGTTGCAAACATAATAAAAAACATGTTTTTACCATACTACCAGGCATTTGCTAGAGGCAGTAACCACCCAGGAATGGCAACTGCCAAATTCATGCCAAAGTCCAAAGGACAGCCATGTTAGTCTAGTAAAACAAAAAAAAAGCAAGGAGTCTTGTGGTACTTAAAGACTAACAGATTTATTTATCACATGAGCTTTCATGGGAGAAAATCCCACTTCGTCAGATGCTTTGAAGAGTCTAAGTGCCACAAGACTCCTTGCTTTTTTTTGCCACATTCATGTCACTCAAGAAGGTCATTTTTAAAGCTATCTGATCAAAATGGCATTCTAGTATTGGAGACAAGGCTCTCAGATTTCAATGAACAGTTGAGTAACCAGTCATTTATATTCAAAATTCCACAGTGCCTTTTAAAAATTGGTTAAAACTGTATGTGTGCATTTTTGTTTCCTCCAACAGCACTTGAAGGAGCAAGCCACTCAACAGTCTGGGCTTGAAGCTATTGACTTTACTTCTTAGAAGGCAATTAACTACAGAAAGGGGAAATACTGAAGAAAATCTCCTGGGGGGATCCAGCACAATAGAAACAGATTCAACAGAAAGTGTATTTTCCTCTTTTTGCTTTGTAGTAAGATGTTAGTCTTGCATTTCTGAATTTATCTAATTATGAACAGGAAAGTGATTAATCAGCTATCAACTGAAACTGAAGTTCTGGACTGTAGTTTTAAGTTAAAAAGTCTATTAATCCCCCAAAAGAATTGCAGAGTTGTGTTTTCCACAGGGGTTTATGATGCCATTAGGTCCAATTTTTTCAGTCTTTAATCTTTGAATTGAACTAAATGATAGTGAAAACCCAGATGGCAAACACATGCTTAATACTGTGTGGGAAGTAATCTCTTCAGAAATCCCAAAATTCTTGCACAGGAAGAAATCTAAGCGGAAACAAAACCAGAACAAACATGTCATGACCTGCGGTACAATGACATGAGCTGGTAGCATGGGAATCAGCATGATAAAATGATGCACATTTCTAATGTCTGACATGCAGATATGCATGGTGAAATGTTCTTATAGACAGACTTGCAACATAATTCACTAAGTCAGAAATTTGAGCCCAGTCGTGCAACCCTCACACAGTCCTCTTGGCTTCAATCAGCTCTGACACTCACCATGCAAAGAAAAGGAGGATCATACAGCTTGTCATTGCTACGTGACTTTCCTTCAGTCCATGGGACCACAAAATATTCCTTGATTCTGAGATGGTGGTTTTTAAAAACTGCAATTGTCCTGCATTGTTCAAAGACAACAAACCTCACAAATCAGAAAAGGCACTTAAGACTAATTTGTAGAATTGAGTGAAATTGCTTCATTGCAGAGAAAACCAGTGCCCACTGACAATGGGGAGGTGATCATGGTGAGGGCAACCAAATTCAGCAGTGTTAATGAGCATGTTTGATCTGTGTGAGCACGCTCAGTATAACCCTAGCTGCAAATTGGGGTGGTGAGGGACAGATGGATATGACTCGGCTTTACTAGGACATATACAGGAGGTGATAAGAACTTCTTCATATTGGGTTTCTTAAGACATTTTCTATTACAAAAAGAGTGGGCTGGACTATTCAGTAAGCTGGGCCCATTCAAACAAATGCATTTTAATATAATATCTGCAAACAAGAAATATAAAGGAGTTATTCTGAAAGGGATTTAAGGATCCCCATGGTCAAGCAACTCAACATGCAAATCAATCAATCTGAAGGAGGATGGAGAAGAGAAGGGAGTAGCAGGTACGAGTAGAAAAGAGATTTTACATCTGTGTATTAGATTGGTGATGAAAGTAATATCAAGCACATTTTAAAAGATATCAAAAAAGTGGAGTGTGAGCACAGAAGAACCATAAAAAAGATTCAAGCCTTGGAGAAAGTGACTCTCATTAAAAAACTTAAGGAGCTCAATCTGTTTAGTTCATCAAAAAGAAGACTAAAAGGTGATCAATTACAGTGAATCATTACCTACACAGGTACTATGGGCTCTGTAATCTTCCAGAGAAATGACTAAAAAGAAGCTGAAATCAGACAAATTCAAATGAGAAATAAGATTCTTCTTCAACAGTGTGAATAATATCAACCATGGGGACAAACTGCCAATAGACATGGTAGATTCTTCAAACCAAGACTGGCTGGCTTTCCCAAAGATATGCTTTAGCCACCCACATTGTTGGGCTCAGCATGAAGATAACAGGGTGAAAGCTAATGATATACAAGTGGTCTCAATGGTCAATTTCATGACCATGAAGTCCAAGAAACGCTGTCACAAATAAATAAAATAAATAAATAAATAAATAAATAAAAATAGAGGAGTCATTTGGGGATTCCATAAGCTTTATATTAAAGCAAATGGGTTTGAAATAAAGGCTTTGAATTCTTTATCCCATTGTTTCACCCAACTTACTTTAAAACATATTTGAGCTCCCACATTTCTCCATTCTGATGTCCAGAGTTTACTCTCAAATGGAGAACATAGGAAACAGGAATGGGCTGAGATAACTTAGCTAGCCTCCGGGACAATTTTGATTCACTATGACCTTGAAACAAGAGGTGTAAAAACCTTGTACATTATCACATCTTCTTATGACCTCAACACAGTCTTAAGTACCTTTGAGTGCTAAAATTCTCAATCCAATCAAACATTGTTTCTCATCTTGGTATGTAGAGATCCTTAAAGCCAATATTAATGAGGAACTGTATTACTGTAATAGTATTCTTGACATCCTTTTTTCTCTCTCTCTCTCTCTCTCTTTTTTTTTTTTTTTTCCTCCTGGATCTGTAGTGAAACACCACAACACAGTCAATTTAAAATGGATGAAGAATTTACACACACATTCCAGATGGTTACTGTAAATAACGTAAATGACCAAACTGGAGAACTCAGTAGACCAGAATGATCTATTCCCAATAATGCACATAAGGAGCCTTAAAATGAGGAGTTATTAGTTACATAATTCAACAACTAATTGCTGTGGGCGTTACCGCTTTCAAATAGCAGGGAAGCATCATTCTGTTAGCTGAATGGATCCCACTGAGAGGAGAAGTATACAAAATAGGCTTAAAAATTTCTAATTTTGGATTATGTTCTCCAATCCCACTCACAAATCAATAATTTCTGTAAAAGCTTTTGTAGGCAGCTCACAGCATTTGAATTTGTGCTACAGTATTATAGTCAGAAAGTGTCTTGAGCATAGTTGCATACATTCCTAGCAACATTTACTCCATCTTCCACTGGGCTTCTGCGGATTCTACATACTCCAACTGAGTTAGTATTTTATATTATGCTCTAGCTAAATATTGAATGACTGTAGAAGAGTAACAGGTATGTTCAGACCAGCTCTGTCTGTACATCCATTCCTTCTGAAATTCATATGACTTTTTCACATTCAAGCTCTTTTCTTCAAGTACAACAATACACAATGGTTCCTAGGCTTCTACACACATTCTGGCAATCACAATTCACATATCAGAATTATCCTCTTCCCCACTTTAATTACAGAGATCAGAAAGGGAATTAAGAAGTGACAAGAAGGGAAGAAAAGATCTGATCTACCGGTAGATAGAAATAATTTAAAATTTACAACAAGAAAGCAAGGAAACAGAGCTTCCATCTGAAGACTATGTGTGGTGGATAAAGACTACAGTTAAGAAGAGTAGGGCTAACACTACAACAAAGAAAATGGATAAACTAAATCAGCTCAGCAAGCAGCCCATTGGGGGCCCAATCCTTCTCTCAGTAAAGTCAATGGGACTGTTGCCATGGACAACAACTAGAGCAGGGATGGGCCAAACAAAGACAGTTGGAAAAGCATCAATGCCAGTGAAGTCAATGAAACCCAGAGCTGGAACAGCCCAGACTAGAGAAAAGCCAGGGACAAATTAGAGTTCTGTGTAGGACAAGTTTAGAGTCAAAGCTGTAGCTTCTATCGGTAAGCAAGTCATTGAGATATTATGGTGCTGACCTCAGTCTAAGAACCAAAGTAGATTCTCAGTGGGCATATATTCAGCATTTTCTGTGCATCAGGTCACTTTTTAAGAGTTCCTCAAAATGGGCATTAAAACCTGAGACACACATCATCTCCAGCCCCAGTGCAAAGCTCTCTCCTGTTATAACATAGGGATTCTTCAACATTATTGGTTATGAACCCAAATGTGACTGGTACACATTTGAGACTGATATGACCTTAGGAATAATTAGGAATTAGACACATCTATTTTAATTTAGAAAAGAAATAGCATAATATGCATTCATATAACTTCTCAATGTTCTTGGCAGATTTCTTGTATAAATTTTAAAAAAAATATCTGCATATGCATAATAATAAGAAATTATTATTATTCCACAAGTAATTGTTAGCACTCTGCTGTGGTTCAAAAATAGCCATTTCCTAATTAATATATTGTAAGAATTCTGCAAAGAAGTTCAACAGCAGCTATTCACGACTAATTAAACATCATTAAAATATACTCTACATGAAAATATAAATCTTCTTTGGTTTAAAAGTAATGTGTCTTCCATTTTCATCCTAGCAAGCATGAATATTTCATCTTAATTTCTTAAATTTTCACAAGCAAGGTTGTCAGCATAAAGTAACCATCCATTTTAATATTAAAAAGGTTTATAGCTTTGTACACAGACATAGCAAGAGTATATGAGCAAAAACACAACTAAAAGTTCTGATAGAAATATTGACCAAATGATAATTAGCACAGTCAGACAAACTCTCCCAATTTTTATTTTTCAAATAAGCCATATTCTTGCAAGATTTTCCAAATAATCCAAATATAAAAAAAAGACAAACTTGTTAAAATGAATGCTCTTGTTTTAATACCCTCAGTTCTTCCAAATCTCAGTTGGATTAAAACAGCTATAGAAAGAATAAAATAAAGGTCAATAAAGGGATTCAAGTTATGGTCACAATTCTGTCCTATGAGGTATATGCAAAGCTCCTGTTGACTGACACAGGAACCATATAGGACACACTGAAACGCCATGATGAACATCAGGACATGGTTGTGCTAAGCACCATATGAACACATAATAAGTCAGTCCCTGACCCCAAAATTTACAATCTAATATGCAACCATGGCAAAGAGCCTTTCAAGGAAGTCTCCCTATTTGTCACACATGATAAAGAGAAAGATTTTATTGACAAATGAACCAGATCTTTCTTCATTCAGTAGAATTAACTCTTCCCAAAGAACTCCTTTTGTTCTGTCATTAAAGTTATATGTCAGCTATGTTAAATATATGCTATGAAAAGAGAGGAACAGAGCTGAACCAAAGACCTGCATGCTTAAGTTTTGGTTAAAATTCAGAACTGAAATGCTAAAAGCCACATGATTTCAAAGGTGTTTTCTCATCATCCTGACTCATGCTGCTTTTAATCTCACTATACGGAAACAAACATCAAAGATGACCCTAACTGGTGCAGACTCTCAGTGAACATTGCTGTTAATTTCCCTGATGATAAAGGAAGTAGGAAATAATAAATATAGCAGGGGACAATTTTTCAAAGTCACAAGTGGGAACTGGGTACCTAACATTGCTGTGAATTTCAAAATCTCCCCTGAAACAATGTCTTGCATAACGTCTCAGCTAGAAGTTTCTGCTAGACTTAAACTGACAAGAATGCATGCAATGTAAGCTAACACTCTGCAATGTGATGAACTTGGCAATCATTTCCAATTGTCTGACATTGCTGATGGAAATAAGTATAAATTTCAATGGTTCTGGAAAGCCGACTCCTTCCTTTTTTACAGCATCTAGGAAGCTACCTACTTGATTGATGCCCAAAAGGAACAGGAAATACAATAGCTAATGAAGGGCCATGACTTTTTCTACAGAGGAGTATAAATCATCTGTTCCTCCTTCTGCTCTTTGGTTCCCTTTCTTTTATTGCATAGTTTCCTCTGTCTTTCTCTCACAGTTATTTCTGATAATCACAGAAACAGAAAGGGAACATGAGAGGTCATCAAGTCCACATCTCTGAACTCATGGCAGGACCAAGTACCTTCTTAAACCATCCCTGACAGGGGTTTGTCTAACCCGCTCTTAAAAACTTCCAGTGATGGAGATTCCACAACCTGCCTAGGCAACTTATTCCAGTGGTTAATCACCCTGACAGTTAGGAATTTTCTTTTGATGCCCAACATAAACTTCCCTTGCTGTAATTTAAATCCATTGCTTCTTGTCCTATCACTGACAGTTAAGGAGAACAGTTTTTCTCCCTCCTCCTCATAACAATCTTTTAGGCACTTGAAAGGTTATGTCCCTTCTCAGTCTCCTCTTTTTCAGCTCTTTCAATCTTCCCTCATAAGTCAAATGTTCCATGTCTCTATCATTCGTGTTGCTCTTCTCTGGACTTTCTCCAATTTCTCCACATCTTTCCTAAAATGAGGCACCCAGGACTTAAAACAATACTCCAAATGAGGCCTCATCAGAGAAGAGCAGAGCAGAAGAATTACTTCTCATGTCTTACTTATAATACTGCTCTTGATACATCCCAGAATGGCATTTGCTTTTTCTGCAACAGCATTACTTGATTGAGTCATGCACAGCTTGTGGTTCCCTATGACCCCCCGAGGCAGTCATTCCCTCCAAGGCAGTCATTGCCCATTCTGTACATGTGCAATGGATTGTCCTTTGCAAAGTGGAATACTTCACATTTGTCTTTATTGAATTTCATTC
Organism: Podocnemis expansa; assembly: GCA_007922195.1. Lineage (NCBI taxonomy): Eukaryota > Metazoa > Chordata > Testudines > Podocnemididae > Podocnemis > Podocnemis expansa. The sequence continues at coordinate 5,652,570 of ML682083.1, forward strand.
TGTTTACCTCCACCCATTTCACTAGTTTGTCCAAGTAATTTTGAATTGTGATCCTATCTTCCAAAGCACTTGCAACCTCTCCCAGCCTGGTATCATCAGCAAACTTTATAAGTGTACTCTCTATGCCATCATCTTAACCCTTATTGGTGGTGACTGCTCTGAATGCAAAGTCTATCAATGATGTTGACTAAGTTTTATGCCTGCGTTTTCAATCTGCTTCACTGGGTTTATCAAAAGAAACTCTTTTAAGAATAAACTAAAATCAACAACAGGCTCTCAGAACTAAATGGGACTAGGTCCTACATGATCCAACTTTTTGGCTAGTTAAAAATTTGGCCTGACATCACAGCAACTGCTACTGACCTTGGTGCACATGGCGGAAGAGCAAAAATTCAACAGGCTTTGCTGTGAGCCTTCAAGGTCTCTTTGGAATACCAGGTGGAATGCTACAGTTGTGTTTCTTGAATTCTTTGTCCTTAATCAGTTTGAAACAACAGAAGGTTGATGGTCCCACACACTGATTTCTAAATCAACAAATAAAGTAATTGTAGCTGTACTGCCCTGAGTCAAATTTTACCTTCAGAAACATGCATGTGACTCCTATTGACTTAATAGCCCCACCTCTGTCTTTCAGATACGTTACCACTACCAACCAAACTATAAATTCTCTCATACTTCCAGATAAATTATTAAAAGAGACAAGTTATTTAGGACTTTCCCCAGAGAAGAAAGCATGTGGAGGTCTTCCCAATACCACTACCACATTGGACTGTCCCAACACACAGAAAATGCTCAATGCATGGCACCTTAAAATTTATGTGCATCTCTGTGTAACCCATATACATCAAATACCAGGGTGCTAGCTGAGTGTTGCATTCTGTTGAGCGATCCAGAATACAATTGCAAATTCAGCACCAGCACCCTAAGCTGATGCAGAAAATAAATTCTGTAGGGCATTCATTCCTAAAGACACAGAAAACAGAAGACTCAGGACTGCAGGGCACAGCTTTTTGTATTACAAGTCTTTGGATGCCTGGCTCTTTCCAAATACTATGTCTTAGAAAGAAACCCTTAAAGTACCCACATATTCATCCTCTGATAACACTCACTCCAAGAAGGCTTTTGATAGACCTAGGGAATGTTGTAGGATTGGAAATGGACCATCAGCATGTTTGTATCTGAGAGATACAAAATGTGTACAAGTACTTTCAAATGCTGGGTCTTCCAGGTTTGTAACTTTTTCTGTTACATTCTGCCACTCTCATAATAATGCAACATTTTGTCCATTGGGGGAACCAGTGAGATTCTTCCGGTCTGTACTGCCATGACTATGAAAATGACACAAACACTGGTTTGCTTTTAGTTGAATCTGTGTGCTCCCATCTTATTCCTTTCCTAGAGTTTGAGTGGAAGTGATACAGATGAGAGAGTGTAAGCCTAAAGTATGTAAAAGAGAAATAATACTGTGAGGCAGAGAGATCTCTCTATAGGGACTGACTGACAGCTCCAGCTGTGACTTCTCTTGGGGAGCTGTATTTGCAAGCCCTTCCTCTATGGTTCACTCATGAACCTATTGGGGCCACCAAAGCTCTTCAGAAATGATGGTGGAGGCCCAGAGAGTAATATCTTTTTCCATCCAGAGTTGCCCCGCAGGCAGTTGTTACCCCTTTAAGATGTTGACTGTGTCATATTGTCACTCACTGTTGGAACACCAAGGCTCAATAACTACAATTCACTCAGCCTGGGGCTGTCAGTCAGCTAGGATGTGCACTGGTATGAGTTTCCCTCTGGACACTGCCTCAGCTTCTGCAGTTCACTGAATTAACAGACCATGGTAAGGATAACCCATAAATTACCAGAGACTCAGACAAGTAGACAAGGTCCTTGGTCAGGATCATTGCAAGCAAAGCATGGTGCTAGTGCTCCACAACAGCTGTAAGTACACTAGGGCATATATGCTTGTTGCAACAGACCAGCTCTGTTAAAAGCAGGTCTTTCCAATTTCCAAAGGGGTAGCCATGTTAGTCTAGTCAAGCAAAAAAAAAAAAAAAGTAAAGATTCCCTTGCATTGTACTGTCATGACTGTGTTTGCACACCACTGTGTCTTTGGGAGAGCATGTACTTCCTCTCTATATTGTATTTCTGTTTGGGGAGCAGTGGTATAGCCTCCCAGGACTCTGTTTCTGCAATCACCATGTACTGGGGGAGTTAGGCTTACCATTGCTTTTAACAATACTCTATTTCTGTTACTGGTCCTTAGGAATGCCAATGCATTTCCTGGCCAGTTTCTGGGGACTTACAAGCAGGTTCACATCTTGACTTTTGCTACTTTGGCTCAGGCCTCAAGCCTCGTACCCGGCCTCTTATACCAGGCCTCATGCTTTCACTCTACTACACCTGGGATTATGCAGAAAAAGCAGTTGCAAGCTTCATCTACAGTGAATGCAGTTGTTTTGCTCATCATAAGGGTGGAAGCAGCTGTAAACATCAAGGCACCTTACTTGTTTCCTATTACAACTCAAGATGTTGGTTATAACTCAGTAAAGCACTTATGGCCCATACAATTATTATTCCAGCTGTCTGTTCTGAAAGCTGAAGTCTCTAGATCTGCTGGCCTCTGCAACTTACTCCCCAGGGCCTTTCACCAAATATCACTGTGGTTCTTCATGTCCACTCTAGCCTCTTTCTGCCAGTGGTGTGTGCCCTCACCAGGAACACTTGAACTGTTGAAAGTGCAGCAGTGAGGCTCACAACTGCCCCAGGCCTGCCCAAGCAGGGAAACAGAGAGGAGAGAAATAGGTTGCTCCGACTCAGCCCCACAAGGGGCTGGCAACCAGCATGTGATGTGAGTAATGGTGTCTACACAGATACTCCATCACCCTGAGTACATTGACCTAAGTGTTACACCACTTGCAGAGGCGGAGGTCAGTGCAATGGGCAACTTACCTAGGCGGGAACAACACTGTACTCAAGATGCTTACAGAGTTAAGTCAATATAAGCTGCCTTATGTCATCCTACCTCCATAGCATAGACCACACCTGAGACATATCTAACTAGTCAAACTTTTCTTATGTGATGGAAATGCTATTGGGTGGGGATGCTTTGCTGAGACTGTTAGATGAGATGTAAGGCACTCATGTGCCACAGCAATGGACACCATTTCTAAATCAGAAACCAAACACAAATCTATAAATAAATTGCCTTATTTGTATGATTTGGAAAGAAACTGAATCTAAAGGAACTGTGATTTCCTCGCTCAGTAATGAAAAACACCACATTGCTAATATGAAAGCTTCCAAAAGACTGCCAAAGGCTTAACCTTGTATCAGCTTTTATGCTTGACAACTTTTGATTAAATTACTGTAATTTGACTAAAATTACCTAAGAGTTCAAATGTCTCATCTTTCTACCACCCAGTTCATGCCTTCTGTTTCTTTATGATATTCCTCACTTTGTGGCAAACAAAGAAACACAAAAATATCTTCTCCTGATCCAGACAGTGACAGTCCACGTTGCAGTGCTGACATTTCAGGAGACCAAACATAGGATTATAAAATGTGTCTATGTATTGTCAAGATCAATAGCCCATGTCAAATCAGAAACATCTAGCAGTTAAAATGACAGCAAATGAAAGCGTGCTAAATCAGTCTTGAATTATATAATAGTTACTGGGTAAAAGCAATCAGTATCAGTAGAACAATCACATTATTTAAAGCACTACTGGAAAGCTGGGAGATGGTAGGGTGATGATATAGGATGGAACAGACTATAGAGTACCCCATATCTTCCTGAAATCCAGAACACATGTCCCCAAAGTCCTGCCAGGAGAGCAGTCTACAGTCACTTTATGATTGATTAGACTAATGAAGAAGACTGCAACCTTACTGATCCCTTCGTGAGAGAGGGCAGAGTTATAATGAGCTGTGGAGAATGGAAGGGAAAATTCTGTAAGAAAGGCAGAACACATTTTGGGTCTAAGTTAATTTGTTACCAACCAAGAGTTTGGCAAATAATAAAAGGTGATGTGATACAGATGTTACAGACTTTCTAGGGCGGAAGAACATGCATCGGGTGAATAGACAAAGTAACCAAAATTCTTCTGTGAAAGCAGGATGAATCCTCCTTGAGAAACCACTGAAATACCTACAGACAAACCTACCTTGATTTTTTTTACAGTCAAAATCTAAAATACAGGCACACAGGGAGGAATATTACAAAATATATTTAAAGGTGGGAGATGGAAATAAGTTAACTGGAAAACAATCAAGCAGCCAAGAGTTTTGGAAGGGCCATAAACTCATATTTTAGGGCAGGAACCAACCTCCAGCTTACGGGCTGCAGGGAGAATCTTCCCCTAAGCAACTACCCACGAAGGAATTACCTGCACCTTCCTGTGAAGCATCTGCAACTTGAAGGAAGAAGGACTTAATTAGCTGGATCTGTGCCCAGAAAACCATTACCCCATTATCAAGTGACCAACAGTTTGGCTGAAATGGCTGGATTCTGAGTGTACCAGCTCTGGAGTAGAAAAATGAAACATGAAACAAAAGGAGAAAATATTCTTACCAGATTTAATTCTGCTTTACATGTCAAATTTATGTAGCCACAGCTACAGTACTCAGGAGTGTGAAAAATCCACAACCCTCAACATAGACACTGCTGGCCAACAAAAGAAGGTTTCTCTTGACCAAGCTACCATCACTCATGGAGGTGGCATTCCTAGAGCGATGGGAAAACCCCTCCAGTTGTTGTAGGCAGAATCTGAATTATGCCATTACGGCCGCATTATGTAGATGCAGCCTATGGATGGACTGGAAGTTATGAGTGACCTTAAAAGAGGGACTTTCTCCCACAAAAGCTCATGTCTTTAGAAGTCCCACAGGAATCCCTGTTTGTTTTGCTGAGCCAGACTAACATGGCTACCCCTTTGTATATTAACCAGCCAGGCTCTCATCCGGCTAGTCATAGAACTGGGAAACCAGCCTTCAGACATTCATTTATTCAAGTGGGAATTACTGGCAGATTTTGCTAAGCAGTTTTCCAGGAATGAGAATCCTTTGGAAGTACATTAGTATGTTCTCTCTTTACCATGAGGTTGATGGGGCAAAGGATTGGGGAAGGAGAGAAGATTCTATTCAGTTGAACCCCAGAGTGATACTGCCAGTAAAAAGACACTAACTCATTAGCACCCAGACGGCAAATCATAGAGTCATAGAATCAAAGGGTTGGAAGGGACCTCATAGTCCAACCCCCTGCTAGAGGTAGGACCACTCCCACTAAACCATCCCAGTCATGGTTTTGTCCAGCCGGGCCTTAAACATCTCCAAAGATGGAGACTCCACCACCTCCCTTGGCAGCTCATTCCAAGGCTTCACCACTCTCCTAGTAAAAAAGTTTTTTCTAATATCCAGCCTCAACCTCCCTAACTGTAACTTGAGACCATTGCTCCTTGTTCTGTCCTCTGTTATTACCGAGAACAGTCGAGCTCCATCTTCCTTAGAGCATCCCTTCAAGTAGTTGAAGGTTGCTATCAAATCCCCCCTCAATCTTCTCTTCTGCAGACTAAATAAGCCTAATGCTTTCAGTCTTTCCTCATAGGGCTTGTGCTCCAGCCCTTTTATCATTTTGGTTGGCCTCCTCTGAACTCTCTCTAGCATGTCCCTGTCCTTTTTGTAGTGGGGAGCCCAAAACCGAACACAGTATTCTAGATGTGGCCTCACCAGTGCAGAATAGAGGGGAATGATCACATCCCTTGATCTGCTGGTAATACTTCTTCTGATGCAGCCCAGTATGCCATTGGCCTTTTTGGCAGGAAGAGCACACTGCTGACTCATATCCAGCTTCCCATCCACCATGACCCCCAGGTCGTTTTCTACACTGCTGCTACTTAGCTGAATGTTCCCCAGCCTGTCACAGTGCATGGGGTTTTTCCGTCCCACGTGCAGGATTTTACACTTGTCCTTATTGAAGCTCATAAGATTTCTATTGGCCCACTGTTCCAATTTATCTAGGTCTCCCTGAATCCTCTCCTTGCCCTCCAACGTGTCTATTGGTCCCCCCAGCTTGGTGTCATCCACAAACTTACTGAGAATGCAGTCTATTCCATCATCCAGATCACTGATGAAAATGTTGAACAGAACCAGCCCCAGGACTGACCCCTGGGGCACACCACTCGTAAATACTAATTAGCCAGATCAGATCATTCAGCAGTTGCAATATTCTACATTTCCCCCTGTTACATTCTATGTTCTGAAAAAATCACGGTGGGGGAACTCCTGACCCCAGTGGGTCCCAGATTTCAATCACCTCCACACAAATAAAACAAAATATTTAGCGTTTTATGAAAGGAAAAAGTTGCTACATGGAGATTTGCTTGTAGAGCATCTTTCTGAAGGTATATCTGTTAGTGTTGACTCTACAGAAGGAGTTGCACCTCCAGGGAAAAAAACAAAAAAGCAACAAAATAAAATGGGAAGGATCCTCAGCTCCATTCCAGCCACTTTGTGCCACTCCAGCTCACAGCTGTAGTGGGGCAATACTCATCTTTCTTTCCAAAACTCATTTACAAGCGGGTTTCAGGGACTGCAGCACCAGCCCTAGATTATTTGAGGTGCACTCCCTTCTGCTAAGACTTCCTGCAGATACACTGGATCTCAATGGCATCTGATGGAGCATAAACTGTATGGAGAAAGTCTGGATTAGCTGCACATCTAAGTCATTATCCCAGACTCTTTATTTGAGTGCCTCAGGGAAAGGCACAGGGTATGATTTTTTCCCCACCATTGCTAGCACTCATCTCAGAAGGTTCCAACAGCTATTTTAAGCACCATGAGGCATGGACCTACCCTTAGCCCTTGTTTTCAACATGGTCTTATCAATCTTAACCTAAACCCTTGTCTGACACTGGAAATGGCAGGAAATATTATCAGAACAATTCATAGCCTTAGAAAACTCCTGGCAAGTTGCTGACCAACCTGATCTCCTTTTTTGAGAAGATGAGATTTTTTTTTTTTTTTTTTTTTTTTTTTTTTTTGGATAAAGAGAATGTGGCGGACCTAATTTACTTAGATTTCAGCAAGGAATTTGATACAGTTCCATGCAGGGAATTATTAGTTAAATTGGGAAAGATGGGGTTAATATGAAAATAGAAAGGCGGATAAAGAACTGATTACAGGGGAGACTACAGAGGGTCATAGTGAAAGGTGAAATGTCTAGCTGGAAGGAGATTACTAGTGGAGTTCCTCAAGGATCGTTCCTGGGACCCATCTTATTCAGCCTTCTTGTTACTGATCTTGGCACAAAAAGTGAGAATGTCCTAATTATGTTTGCAGACGACACCAAGCTGGGAGGTATAGCCAATACGGAGGAGGATCGGGATAGCATACAAAATGATTTGGATGACCTTGTAAAGTGGAGCATTAGAAACAGGATGAAATTCAACAACGGGAAGTGCGAGGTCATGCACTTAGGGACAAATAACAGGAATTTTTCTTATAATTTGGGAATGCATCAGCTGGAATTGATGGGGAGGAGAAGGACCTGAGCATACGGTTGATCATAGAATGACAATGAGTAGCCAACGCGATGTGGCATTGAAAAAAGCTAATGCGGTCCTGGGGTGCATCAGAAGGGGTATTTCCAGTAGAGATAGGGAGGTGTTAGTACTGTTATACAAGGCACTGGTGCAACCTCACTTGGAGTATTGTGTACAGTTCTGGTCATCCATGTTTCAGAAAGATGAAGTCAAACTGGAACAGGATCAAAGAAGAGCTACAAGGATGATTTGTGGAATGGAAAATCTTCCCTATGAGAGATGACTTAAAGAGCTTGGTTTGTTTAGTCTGAGCAAAAGAAGGCTGACAGGAGATATGACTACTCTTTTTAAATACATTAGAAGGATAAATACAAGGGAGAGAGAGGAATTATTTGAATAAAGCACCAATGTGGACAAGACCAAACAGATACAAGCTGTCCTTCAGAAAATTTAGGATTGAAATTAGACACAGATTCCTAACCATCTCAGGAGTAAAGTTCTGGAATAGTCTACCAAAGGAAGTGGTGGGGGCAAAAAGCTTAAGTGCCTTCAAAACCAAGCTTGATAAGTTTATGGAGGGAATGATATGATGGCCATTGTCTGTCTTTTACTACTGGTGATGGGTACGATAGTGACCAGGGAAGGGGCATTGGAGCGAGTGGGTTCTGAGTTATTACAGAGAAGTTCTTCTTGACTGGCTATTGTGAACTTGCCCTCATGCTCAGGGTTTAACTGATTGCCATGTTTGAGGTCGGGAAGGAATTTTCCCCCACGGCAGATTGGCTTGGGCACTGGAGGTTTTTTGCCTTCCTCTGTAGCATTGGGCATAGCTCACTTGCTGGTTGATTCTCTGTATTAAAGTTTTTAAATCATGATTTGAGGGCTTTCATAGCTCAGTTATGGGTTTGAGGTTCATTGTAGGAGTGGGTCGGTGAGGTTTTATGGCCTGCACGGTGTGGGAGGTCAGACTAGATGATCATATTGGTCCCTTCTGACCTTAGAGTCTATGAGTCTATGGGTATCAGATAGGTAGCATCAAGTGAGAGATGTGTTAAAAGCTCTCTGGAATGCCTATTCCTGCTCTCCATAAACCTGTACAAAGCCTCTGCTGGTGAAAAGAGAAAAGTAAAGAACCCAGCTAGTACCATCTAGAACCAATGTGACTACCACTGAATACGTGTATAATCTTGGAATAAATCTTATGATGTATTCCAAATGCGAAAGTTTGACATTCCTGGATGCTCATGCACTAACATCAGTATAGGTTTGAGTATTTGCACAAAAGATCAATGCTCGAGGACTATATTCTAATCTAGACAGACCTTATGCTTCAAGTAATCTCACAATGTTGAGCTATGGCTGAGATTAATGTGTTAACATTCTCTTCAAATAGTCTTTCTGGCACACATCAAGTGATAACCAGAAAGTACACCCTGACTTCTAACATTTGATGTTTATCCAGCTGAATGCGTACTTAAGTCTGGCAACATGCAAAACCTGAACCTGGAAAAAACTAATTCAGTTACTTGGCCATATTGCATGAGGACACCAACGTAAGGAACGTCTGTGGAAAAGGTAACAAATGAAACACAGTCTACATGGGCTATGTGTATTGAATTTTGAAATGTCAATGAAAATTTCCACTGAAATTAAAAAAAAAAAAAATCTGTTTTATATAGGGAGAAAATGAGTACCTTCTTCTTCATTTCCAATCACGCTTATTTACAAGGGTTCAGATTCTACCCAAACTGGGGAGGCTTTGCGCTGTCATGTACCTGAGAAGACAGACAAGATTGCTTCTCTAATGTTATATGTGCATCATGTTAGGGCATGTCTTTCATCCAAGAAAGTTAGATAATAACTTTTGAATATATGATCAGCTGATGTCACTAGATACAAAACAAGCAACTGAGGGGGGAAAAAAAAGAAAAAAAGGACGGTTGAATTATAAATATTTGTCTACTGCAAGTGATTTTTTGTGGCTGACTTCTAGGCCATCGTTTTTTGTTGTCCCTATAATCTGCCTCCTATACCAAAAACTTACTCTGCTAGTCAGAGCTGTCCAATTTTCTTAGCCTGGTGAATCAAGGAATACAGGCACCACCCTCTTTAGCCCAAGAAATAAAGCACAAAATACTGAAAAACAGTTATATCAGTTCATTTGACAAGTGTAAATTTGATTACCATTCCGTTTATCTGCAATAAAATTCAGTTTGCAATTTGAAAGTTATGTCTAAGTCTTTTAAAATAACAATTATGGGATTTTTTTTTTAAGTACTGAAAATTCCAAACAATTCTTTATAAAAATATAAAAGGAAACATTATCCTTTTGGTATCTTCACTGACAGATTGACAAATCAGTGATATCATCATAGTGTAGTATTTTTGTTTACATTTTAACACAATTGTTTAACTGATGGTGAGAATGACAAGCAGTTGCAAGTATAAAAATTTGTTTCTATTAAACAGGGCTTAGAAGAAATCAATTCTGAAGCACTTAGAGGAGAGGAAGGTGATCAGGATCAGTCAGCACAGCTTCATCAAGGACAAGTCATACCTGACCAACTTGATTGCCTTCTGTGATTAGACGGCTGGCTCTGTCAATGTGGGGAAAGCAGTGGACATGATACAACTTGACTTTAGGAAATCTTTTGATATGGTCTCAGACAGTATTCTTGCAAGCAAGTTTCATAAGTGTGGGTTGATCAATGGACTATACAAGGTGGATTAAAAGACAGATAGATAACTGAGTTCAATGGGTAATGATCAACAGCTTGCTGTCTATTTGGAAGAATGGTAACAGGTGAAGTGTCCTAGGGGTAGGTCCTGGGGCAGGTTCTGTTCGACATCTTCATTAATGACTTGAATGATGGGGTGGATTGCACCCTCAGCAAATTTACAGAGGACACTAAGAGGCAGGGAGCAGTAGATGTGCTGAAAGAAAGGGATAGGATCCACAACAACCTAGACAAATTGGAGGACTGTGCCAAAAGAAATATGATGAGATTCAGAAAGGACAAGTGCAGAGCCCTGAACTTCAGATGGAAGAATGCCTAATTACAGACTGGGGACCAACTGTCTAGGCAGCAGTTCTGCAGAAAAGGACCTAGGGTAGGGTCTAGCAACCCAAAAGATAAGAAGAGCCATTTTAATGAATTTTGTCAATAACCAGCTGTTGAGAGCTGCAATGGGTGTAGCCTCCTAGTGGCAGGAGCTGAGCCAATGTGCCCGCTGTGGGGAGATGGGGACCTGGAACCAGAAGCGGTTCACCCACAGGGTTCCCCACTGGCGGGGGGGACAGAACCACAATGGGGCAGTCAAAGAGCCACATGCAGCTCTGGAGCTGCAGGCTGCCAACCTGTGACCCAGCAGTTACAGTAGATAAAAAGCTGGACATAAGTCAACAGTGTGCCTTTATGTTCAAGAAAGCTAATGTCATATTGGGCTGCAATAGTAGGAGCACTATCAGCTGACAGAAGGAAGTGATCATACCCCTTTACTTGGCATTGGTGAGGCCACATCTGGAGTCCTGTGTCCAGGTTTGGGCTCCTCACAACAGAAAGGATGTGCACAAATTGGAGAGAGTCTAGAGGAGGACATCAAACACGATTAGGGGGCTGGAGTACATGAGTGATGAGGGCAGGCTGAAGGAGCTGGACTTATTTAGTCTGCAGACAAAAAGAATGAAGGGGAGAGCTGACAGCAGCCTTTAACAACCTGAAGGGGGTTACAGGAAGGATGGAGCTAGGTTGTTCTCAGTGGTGGTAAATACAAAACAGAGAGTAATGGTCTCAAGTCGCAGTGTGGGATGTCTAGGTTGAATATTAGAAAAATAATCTTCACTGGGAGGGTGGTAAAGCACTAGAATGGGTTACCTCAGGAGGTGGTGGAATGCCAATCCTTAGAGGTTTCTAAGGCCTAGTTTGACAAAACCCTAGTGGGAATGATTTAGTTGGGGTTGGTACTGTTCAAGTAGGGTGCTGGACTAGGTGACCTCTTTAGGTTCCTTCCAATAGTGATCTTCTATGATTAGATCATTCACTCCTACTAGAAGGAGGTGGAAGGTTACACATGTGCACAATGGCTCCCCAAGCTACACCGCTACAGTGAGGACCAATTAACGCGTGACCCGTTTGCATGCGGACAAGGTTATTGTGTGCTCCAGTCATGTCCCCCGAAGCCATCAACTTCACACGCGAGACTCACTAACACATGGTGCCTAAAGGTGGAAGTTGGCCTGGGCACAGAAACACGTATAGTGAGTAACAACTTAATGAGTCCAGCGTGCTAACTAAAAGGGGAATTTGGCCCGGGCGCAGAAACAGGTAGAGTGAGCCTTATTAGTGCAGCACTCTGATTTATTTATTTATTCGCCGCAGTCCCGTATGTGTGTGGTCTGTTTAACGCGCGGTCGTGGGCACTTGTCCACCGACACCCGCGCATTAATGGGTCCCCACTGTACCTCCCAATGCAACATCGGTACAGCCTGATTCCACTGAGTCTTTCCAGAAACCCTGTTTGCAGGCTATCGTGTTGATGGAGCTAGCACTATTAAAAACCCATCCCAAGAGAAATACTTGTTTTTGTTTTTGACTGCTTCTCAGCACCTTCAGGTGACATTACCTTCACTGCATTTAATTCCAAAAAAAATGCAAATATAATTCAAAAAATATAGCAATTGTGATAAAGTTCCTCCCACCATTTGCCTCACAGCAGAATGAGGCATTTGAACAAAATGTGATAATTATTCTCTTTCATAACTTTTTCCCCTTTATTTATTTATTTATTTATTTATTTATTTATTAGCAGAGTCTGATATGCGAGCTGTGCTGCAGATGAGGTCATTGTTTATCACAAGATAAACATAGTTGCAAATTCTAAATATCTTGATTAGCAATGGGTTTTTCTAAGATGCCTCACACACTTTGCCTTCGGGCCTCGTTCAGACAGTCATAGCAACACACAAGAGAGAAGGTCGTCATTTGGTTCTCAGAGAGTCCTTGTTAGCAATTAAAGATAGGCACATCAGCATCATCTGCAGTTTCTTTTACGATCTGTACTGCCTGTAACAGCACGAGGGGTCATTTATGTAGCTAAATCCAGCACTGATACAGCTCAGAAAATAATGATTGTACTTGATAAAATCAGGTCCTTACCAAGCCACCCATGCCAGAAAACAGATAAAGAATTAGCAGTGGTTGTGCACTTTTGACTGGAATCCAAACACCTGGCTGACCTTCACACTTAAGAGAGGATGTAGAATAGGCTATTAAAACTAACAGTTGTCATTGCACCATGACCAATGCACTTCCTATTCTAAGGAAGAAGATACTGTGGTTAACAGCATGCATCTGGGAATAGACAAGGGTAATTGTTTAATGGCACCTGCTGATACACGTCTGAAATGCAACTTTTGATTTCACATTTACACAGTCAATGCATGGTGAGATCTAGAGGCAAGGCAAGGGATCTTATCCAGGTAGGAAAAGAAATATCTATATATATATTGAGAGAATGGGGGTTCTTTGAATATTTGGATTTTATGTACCATTTGTGAGGTTTACAAAGGAGACAAAGGGTGGGACGATGCCCAATACCCATTGAATTTCACTCCTATGTGATTACTAGAAAATGACAGATCCTGAAATTTTAGCCACTGGCATAGCTGCATTGGTACAAATTTGCAGCGTGTACAAAAATTATAGTGATGCCATTCCTATTGCAATGTCATTATTTATGTCTATACTGAAATATCAGTGCCACATGGCTAAAACACCTGGGGACACCAGACTCAACCATATTCCTAAAGAAAACCCTTTCCTTAATCATTCTGGCAAGAACTATTGCAATCTCTAAAAATATGGAGAACAAAATATTAGACAATTCTTAGTAGGTTAAATTTAATCAAAAATATGAGTCATGTATAGTAGCTATGTACAAATTTGCAAGAAGCAGCTGTTTTACCTCTAAACAGTTCATAAAAATATAAGCTCTATACCTTAGTCATTTCTTGGTAAATCCAGATGCCTAATTGTTATGATAAAGTTTATTGTAGACTTCAAAAGGAGCAATGTTATCCTTTGAATCACAAATCGCTATATGTCCTGGGAAAGTTTTGTGCAACACGTTTTTACTATGGAATATTGGTATGCTTTGTAAATTTAGTGTGGGACTGACACTGGAATAGATGGTACCTAGATGTACATAAGTGGCAGAGAGTAACAAAACTCCCATATATACAGGCAATACTAGGGAAACTAACTAATAAAACTGAATTTGTGGAGTGGATGTTCATCAGCCCCAGAAATCAAGCAGAATTTTCAAAGGTGCTTAAGTGACCTAAGAGCTTACACCCCATTTGGAATACTAATACTAATACTAATAATAATATACTCAGGAACTCAAGTTTAACTCAAAATAAAAATGGAACACCTAAATACGTCACTCATGAAAAATGTACTATTACAGCCAAATATATATCACTATTATCAATATAGGGCTCCATTTTTAATCACGCTTCAAGGAGAATGTTGAAAAACTGGAGGGGTAAAGGGGACAGCTACCAGAATGATCTCAGGATTAGATATGTCATAGTATATAAGTACCTACATGAGGGACAGAAGTTTGAAAGAGGGATCTTCATTCTAGTGGAAAAAGGTGTAGAAAGTTAAAGTTAGATAAAATACATTAGAAATAAGGTTGTGGTGTTTTAACAGAGAGTATAATTAACCATTGGAGCAACTTGCCAAATGTAATGGAGGATTCTCTATCACTGGAAATCTTTAAATGAAGATTAGGTTCTTTTTTAAAAAGCTGTTCTCTAGTTAAACCAGAGTTATTAGAGTTGAAGCACAAATTAATTCAGAGGAGTCCTCTGGCCTGTGCTACGCAAGTCAGGTGAGAAGATCATGAAGATCTCATCTGAACTTAAAATTGACATTTATGAAGACCACAAAGGGTAGTTCGGTAGGCCTGGGACAGCGTGGTTCTTAAGGGCTGTAAGGCCCTGATTGAACAAACCCAAATTTGTGTCTCTGGAACAGACATTACAGAAAGGTTGCTTGGGAGTCATTCAGACCTCTGATGACTACCCCACATTGCTCATCCCCATGGATGCTAAGAATACTAGCATGCATGAGCCTGAGCCAATAAATGGGAGCAAGAAGGAAGGGCTCAGAGATGCTGATGATTGTCTCCTGAAACATGATAGTGAAAGGTAAGGGCCCAGGCAGGAAGACACACACCTAGAGATAAATTCATGGCTGCACATACTGCACTAATAGGTAAGCTTTGGCTTCCTCAACCACAGGATGCTGCTTTGGGAAGGAAGTCTGTTGGGAAGAGATGGGTCAAACTGAACAAAACCAGGAAGTGTGTCCTGGGACACTGACTACCCAACCTAATGAGGAGGGCCTTAAGCTAAGTTCAAAGGAGTCATCTGACCATATTCAGCTGGATTTAGACTTCTGCTTCAGTATCTGGAGGCACTCACGCTAGCTACCTTAAGACCATCACTGTACTGTCCGAGTGCCTTCCATACCCTACATGAAATCTCTTGTTCTTTTCACTTCTGGGATAACCCTGCTGGGAGAAACTGGATGTAATTTAGTGAGGATAGACACCATTTGTTGTTTGGAGACATGACCCAACTGCCATCATGTCACACCAGCAACCTCAGTTTTCAGAGAGAGGAGGGTTATGGTGAGTGAAGAACTTGCATTGATTACTCTGGTAAAGCAAATCCAGACAGTTTCCTTAGAGGGCAATGAGTAATTCTCTCTTGCTCTTCCATATTATAGAAACCAGTCCCAACTATCCTCACAAACAGTTTCAGCAACAGCAACATAAAGACAATTGGAGCAAAGCAAAAAGAGCACCTCTGTCCAATCCCCACAGACTTCCACTAATACACAGTAGCAATAACACACACCCATTTGGGGAGGATGGCATCAATGTTCCCTCTAATTACTCATAGACTGTGCGCACAAACAATTTCTTTGTGTGCGCAAAAACATTTCTTTGTGAGCACCAATATTAGCACTATTGAATTTTTTTGTGCAAACTTTATTTTGTTGTGTGCGCAGGTTTCATGACCTGTGTGCGCATGCACATGTGCACAGCTTAGAGGGAACAGTGGATGGCATGTGCATGCACTAAGGGTGAAAAGGGAGATGTGCAGCTGAGAAACAATGAAGCCATCTGCGGTTGATCTTCCTTACGCTAGTCCTGCTGAAATTGTTAAGAGGTATTATGCCAAGTCCATTCTCCTCTCAGCAGCCTTTTAGAATGGGACTCTTGCTAAAGAAATGATACTGTGAGCAACACTAGACAATTCTCGACCAGCAGAAATGAAGTCCTGTGGAGCAGCAGCATTACATATCATGACTACCATCCTCTCCTTTTTTTTTTTTTTTCCAGCCCCAGACTTGGGTAGGGCTGAGGTTATGAGTAGATTCCATCCCCTTCTAACTTGAGCCTGCAGGGAAATTTATATACTGCACTATAATTCTGTGTCCTTTTGCATCCATGATTTCTCTCACCATGCCCTTTTCTTCAGAGAATAACATTTAGGCAATTGTTATGGGGTTATGCTAGCCAGACAACCAAAACTTTGCAGATGGTGCATTTTGATGATTGCCATCACACATTCTACCATTCAGTCTTCTGCACGGTGCCATTTCTTAGCCTAGTCCTGTCACATCTCAGACACAGTACAGGCATCTCATTTCAAATGTTCACAGCTTTTGCCAGGCACTTAGCCAGTATTCAGGTTTTGCAACTGCAAATTCACAGGGGTGTGAAGAATATTCTATATAAAGAGGTCTTAACGTCCATGAGCACCGATTTAAGATTCCAAATGGTTTTATTCAATACAAACACTCTGCTCTCAGTAGCTATCTACTTGTTGATATTATCTTCATTATCCCGTTTGTATCACAAGACAGGTGTGCCCATCTTGCTATCCCAACAACACCACACAACTCCCTGCCTTACTGCTAACACCTTCAGAAGTGGACATTTTAATTTGTGGATGAAGTGATCTTATTTTAAGAATTTGTTTCCACGTAATTTTCTTTAAAGATAACAGGGGAAAAAATCAGTGTGTATAGAAGGTTTCTACTTCAATCAAGAGCACAGACTGGATATATTATTTGGCGTATGGTAAACAAGCATCCTTTTTTGAAACCCAATGTGCTTTGCCATTGTTTCTCTTGTTGATTTAAATGTTTCTATTTCAATGTGCCATAATTAAAATGTTAGTGGTCAATATTTCCTCGAAAGCTACTCAAGAAGGTTTTATTCATATGTAATTGCTTTGTAGATAATGCCAGATTAAAACAATCAAACAGCTGGCAAATAAGCTCTCTGTGTGGATATTTTAACACATTTCATGTTTTTCAACGTACTTTTAAATCAGCCTGTGCCATTCAGTGTTTTAAAGATTCTCGGTGGTGTGTTATTTCATACAGGCAATGTGGCTAAATCTGCTATTAGGTACTTCGGTGTAAATCCAGAATAAATCTCTTGAAGTGGATGCAAAAACATCAGTATACATCTTAGGTAAGATATGGCAACCCTGTGCCAATGCCTTCATCACCAGCTCAGCTCCCACTCACAGTTGATGAGTTTACACAGAGAGAAGCTAAATAATGGACCACAGATTTAGTTTGAAATTTCCACTTTGGAAAGGAAATTATTATTATTATTATTATTATTATTTTTACTGAAATAATTGCAATTCCACCAGCCTGTGGTACAAGAATTGTCCTTTTAATCAGGATTAGTATTTTCAAAAATGTATTAATATGCATGCCTAATAATAGATGTGTGTCTGTTTTGTGACAGGATCAAGCCTGATAGCTACAAGAGTGTAGTGGAGGGTGGGTATCTCAGCCTCAGCAAAGTCCTGTTTCTGGGGTAAACAGGATGGGGCTGGTCTAGGTTAATTAAGGCACCTGAGCTCAATTAGGGTGATTAACCACAGGGGATAGAAAACCCCTGCTGCAGGAAGGCAGAGAGCATTCTGGGTGTGGTGTTTGTTGGACGTGGTGGTAGGAGTGGAGTATTTGTTTGTAACAGGGCAGAACAGAGCGAAGCAGAGCAAAGAAGAGCTGAGCTAGACAAAACTAACTAGTAGCTGTTGCTACCAGCACCTGGGAGATACAGGGAGCCAGGGCAAGCTCACCCAGAGGGACCTTAAGGCCCAGGCCCAGCAGCCTGTGGGCTGGGGAGACCAGCCCTAGGGCAGGAGGAGCAGGGGAAACTATAATTTTGAGGGTTTGGAGGTGGAAAAGGTGGGCTCCAGCCAGCTGCCAAGACCTGAAGCTCAGGACCCACAGTGACTGTGATCCACCAGTTTGTCGAAGAATTCAACTCAGTTCCTTGATTAATGACAAACAGTACAACCAAAGCACCTTCCAATTAATCTTGTATGATTTCCCTCCCTGCAACCATCCCACCTTGGTCTCTGAGATCTCTCCAACTAAACTGGGCTATGCGTAGTTAACAGTGACATAGAAAGAAAAGGTAAAATATTACAAAAAAAGATTCAAGAAGTGTCATTCTTATGTTTAACATTGATTTATACAGGTGTTGAACTGCCTGAAGTATTTTTCAGAAGAGACATAAAACCTAAGGTCCCAACCATTTGTAGCTATTAAAGATCCTACTCTACAATAAGTAAGGTCGACTTGCTAAGTATCAGGTTCCAGCAAGGCCTAAATTCTGACGTGTTCTAGCGTTATCTGTTCTGCAGCCATAAAATGATGTCAATGAAGTGCCATCAGAAATACATTTTTATCGAAAGCTTCTTTTAGCTGTTGTGGATCTAAAGGGACTTGAAACTCAGAGGGTCCTACAAAATGGCTAGACCGATTTAATATGTGCATGTCTTAAAAAAAAAAAAAAAAAAAAGTAAACTAAATGCCCATAGGCAGGCTGAATCTTAGCTATGTGCAACTGGAACAGTTTGAGATACTGGGATTTTGAAAGACCAGGTTTATTCTGTCTGTACGTTGAGTTTAAATTCTGCACTTAATATCATTAGAGTCACTTGTAAGAAGTGTGGATAGTGTCCTGGGCAGATGCTACAAAAAAGTGAAACAAGCAATGGAGTTTCTAACAGATCTTCAATGACAGAAGCCCTACTAGGCACCATCACAACATCTCGTATGTCTACAGAATTTTACTCTGCCAGAAACATCCAGTGTGCACGGAGGAAGGTGACTGGATTTTAAGATAAAATTAGCTAAAATGCATAAAGATAGAAGTTGGCATCTGACAGAAGAGGAAACTCCACAGCAAGATGGAAAGGAACATAGTTCAGTTTTGACACCAGGAGTTGGAAACACCGTTATCGACCACCAGAAGTTATGGATGGCTAATATCTGAAGTCCAAACTCAATTTATAGTATCACAGTATAATTAGAGAGTCCATTTTATGATATATGTCATTTTAATTTTGTTAAACCTGTGGAAGCTGGAGAGCCTATAGAAACTGAACTACTTTAAAGAGGAGAATAACTGAATAAAGAATGAACTGAAATGTACATATTACCCAGACACACTGACAGCTTTTATTTCTTACTCTGTGGTTGTCTGGAGTGAAAATGGCTGTAATCCCCTGAGCAGACCACCATTGAAATATTATTGGTTTAGTGGAGATTTGTCAAACTATTCACTGAAAACAGATTATAGAAATGCTGGTAGCTGTACATCTTTTCCTGAACACAGGAAGGTTATTTAAAACTCCATGAGAACTCTGAAAAAATATTCTGTTAGAGCTCTTGCAATTCCACCCTCTACCGCCTAAGAAATAATTCCCGAACTATTAGGCAAATCCACGTAATTTCAGATCAATCCATTAGCAGGTTAGTAAAGTGTTAATAATAGCATCCACATTAAGATTGTTTTTAAACAACAGAAGTAAGAAACTCAGTTCTGATAAACCACAGCGCTGGGAGTGAAAAGATGAGTTTAAATGAAGCTGTCAGATATCCTGTCAGTTAAGCGGATGGACTCATATTTTTAAAAACTTTTGGTGGTCTTCCTGACTGCTATGGCTGCAATTAACATCTGAAATGCACCTCACTGTAGCACTAAAAGAAATAATGAGACTGTGCTACAATAGCCTGCTAAAATGTCATTCTCCAGATTACCTCTCTGAAATCTCACTTGGCTGCCAAATCTCATCACTCCCCTCATTTATCTGCCTTGTTAGCTCCAGACCACCAGAGAGAGAGGTTCTGATTCTTCCGAGTCTTGTACTTATTGCATAAACAGGTTATGATAAATTCAGAGTCGTTTTCCTCGTGCCATCCACCCAACAGGGCAAAGAATAAAAAGTGCTAGAAAACCGAAAACTACACATTCCTTTCACTTCACTCCCATCACTGTCTGTGCAGCTTTTCATTCCTCAGCCAAAAATGGGAGCCCAATGACCCTTCACTAAACAAGTGCAGTCAAATGTAATAGACATATGTATTGCTCTTTCTTGTTCCAATTTACCATTGCTATATCATTCAGTTCTTCATTATTCCACATTCAACATGAGCACTTCTAGTGCATTCCTGACTTCCAGCTGTTTGCCCCCAGTTTGACTCATTCTCTTACAGCACCACAGAAATCAGTCAGTGCAAGGAAGTAGGAATTATAAATTATGTGCAAACAAAACCAGTTTTCAAAGGTTTAAGGGGACCAGTAAAGTCATGCACACAATACAAGACTGTGGTTTACTGTAAATAGCACCAATGACCTTAGTCATCTTATGTTTATTTTCTCATCCACCTTTCCTAACTCAAAAACTTCAGAAGGAATGCCTTGATGATATTTACTGCCTACTATCACTGATGATGTGTCTTGTCTCATCAATGAAAGAGTGCACACACAGGCCCTCCCACACACCCCCAAAAAAGTAGAATCAGCAAAAGGTGAAGAATGCCTGGAAAAATCAAACACAAGCAGCAATCAGATAAACACATTACATTTGCACAGTTCTTCTTGTGATAATATAGCTGGGGTCATTAGAAGCCATTCTTGACACACCCAGATGCCCAGGACCTATTCAAAGAGCCTTTAAAATGGCACATAGTGAGAAAAGGTTACAAGCATCTGAATCATTTGAATTCACCACACATCTTTAAGAGTACTTTTTTAAAAGGAAAAAAAAAGCCCTCAAAATAAAATAAAATTCAATAAATGTGCTGCATTAAAATGTGTCTTATTAAAAGATGGCATTATGCAGTTCTATATAAAATCAGCATATATCACAAACAATACACAAAAATAGGACAATCTAAAGAACAGTAGCTGTGTTAGTTTAGTCCAGCAAAAACAAAAAAGGAGCCCTGTGGCACTTAAAGACTAACAAAATTATTTATTGCATGAGCTTTCATAGGAGAAAATACCACTTGAAAGTATCTGATGAAGTGGGATTTTCTCCTATGAAAGCTCATACAACAAATAAATGTGTTAGTTTTTAAAAGTGCTCTATCAGTTTTACCATAACGTAGGCACACAACTGGCTGGAAATCAATATTCAAAAGATGTTTTCAATACTTTGTTCTCAAACTGGGAACATATGCAAGTAGGGCTCTACTGGCCCCAGGACTGGCCCCTGCACTTACTCAATATTCTCCTTTAATAATGTAGACAGTGGTACAGAGCATACCTATAAAACGTGTGGATAACAATCCTGAAAGAGAGGACAGCACTGAAATTCAAAGGGACCTTGACAAATTGCAGAACTGGTCTGAAATCAACAAGATGGAATTCAATACAGATAAAAATAAAGTACCTCACTTAGGGAGGAAAAAAATCAAATGCACAAGTACAAAATTGGGAATAACTGGCTCAGTGGCAATTCTGCTGAAAAGGAACAGGGCGCTCTAGTGGATCACAAATTGAATATGAGCCAAAAAATGTAGTACAGTTTAAGCAATAATATTCCAGGATGTGTTAGCAGCAGAGTAGGTAGCTCATCCTGCAGCCCTCAGTTGTATGGTTATTTGTAGGGAGGTTTGGGCCCGTATTTTATACAGGATGCAGACTTAAACTTTGCTGTAAGTTGTGCCATCTGTGAATTCGTTCATGGCTCCCTTCATCTTTCCCTCATTCATGCTGGCAACCATAATTCCATCTTGTAATAGACACTGGAACCAAAGCTGAAATGTGTAGGGTGTATAATCGAAATAATCAAAAGGCTGGAAACTTATCTCCACTTTACAAACCAGGGTCTATAGCACAGGGATTCACTGATTTATCCAAGGTTGCACAGGCAATCTGTGACACAGAGCAGAGCTATGGTCCCAACTCTAGTGTCTCAAACACAAGCCACCCTTTCTCCTAGTAGTCAGACCTTGCTTTGGAGAATGCTATGAAGACATACAGGCTGATATACAAATAAGCAACTTTACTCCCTATCGTGCCAAATAAGGGAACTTAACCACACAATAAAAAGCTATTGATGTAACCATTCTGTCCCTGTCACTGCAGCTCCTACTGACCACAGCACAGGCCTCCATTTTTCAGAGATCAGTAATATTCTAAATTACAGATTTGACCTCAGAGGGGCAATATTCAAAATCCTCAAATTAAAATTTACACTTCTGTCCTGTTGAAAGAATACATTGATCAACACAGGAAATGCCTTCCATCTGCACAATATCTCATTTCAGAGTGTCATCCAAAGTCAACTTTTATTATCTCATGCACAGGAAACTAAGGAAGAACGAATACATTTGGTCTCTTCATATTCTAATGCTTATACTACTGTCTTTATATATATAGTTTCTTTATTCTCATCTTCCATCCAAATATTCATAACAGGGCTTAACCATACCAATGGGGCATCTAATAAATGAAACGCCATAAAAGAAGATCAAATAATATGTATTTGAATATTGCAGGATATTGAGGGTAGAAATTAAAAAAAAGGCATTACAATGAGAATGTTTGATTCTCTGAAGACAGAATCAGGCAAATACAAGCCAGAGGGACAACAAGGATCCTAATGAAGCACCTGAATGACATTTTCAGTGTCCTGAATTACATCTTAACTGCTGTACCCAGAACAGACTGATGCACATTTGCAGAGAAGTGTGCAGAAAATACGCTTCCCATTATACCATTAGAAAGAAAATGTGAGACTCAGAGGATACACACCACGGAGACTAAAAAGATGCACTATATTTTTGAACAAACCATTAATTACACGCTTAATTTGCTAGAGAACAGTTAACTGATGTTAAAGTTTAGCCCACTAAAACATGGTCTTTATTTACTTCCATCCTACACTCCAGCATGTAAAGGGAATCCTACTTCTAAGCTAATAACGACCTTGACGATCCCTCCCAGCCCACTCCAGATTCCTACTGAACTGCATGTCATGAATGGGCCCAGCTCCACCAAACAGATGCAAAAAGCCACCTGGGCCAGTCCTATGGTTGTCATGACAGCCATGGAAACCAGAGCAGATCCAGAAGAACCGTAGTATGGACAACAAAGTTACCAACCAGAAAAAACCTTGAAGACTTTGGTGCCACCCAGGGAAGAAAGCTGATCAGTGCAGCTAGGGTGTCTGGTGAGTTTAGGGTTAATCATCACAGCCATGTGAGCCCCATAATGTACCACTTAGAGTCTGATCCAACCTCCAGTGCAGCCAAAGGCTAAACCAGCATCACTTCTAAGCGGAGTTACAACTAGACCTTAGTGACAAGGCTCTAATTTGGGGAATACAACTCAGGTGCCCTGATTTTATAGGTGGAGTCCCAATATTCAGGGGGTTTTGTTTTGTTTTATATATATGCTCCTATTATCCTCCACCACTGTCCTGGTTTTCCCAACTTAATAGATGTGGTTGATATGCCTGTTCTTTTTGGCAGTGAGAACACAGAGCATGAAAAGAATCATTTAAAGCAAAGAATAAAAACAAGAAATGTCTGCAGCTGGCATGAATTAGATTCTCCTGGAGCTGATGATCAGACCTCGGTAAAATAATATTGGTGTTTTCCTTTCAGGGACAGCTTTATAGCGTGCATGCACTGGTTAGATAAACCAATCTCAATAAAACTGCATGGCAGCAAATAACCCAAAAAACAGACCTCCGGGACCATTCCTAATTTTCAGTGGAGCATTTTCAAAAATATTTCTCTCTATAAAAATAATGCATTCTGTTTACTACCTACAACTTCATCTGCATTTTCTGTGTATGATGTTGGCCTCTTGCCTAGTTTGTCTTTATTTATGCCACCATAACACTTCAAAGATTGCAAACAGTTAAGCAGCCAAAGCCTCTGCTTGGCTTGCTCAGAAAGCAGCAGGATATGAATATCAAACCAGATCGTCTGTTTATGACACTCAAGGAAAGAAAGTAATAATAGGGTTGTTCAGGTATTATAGCCTTTCTGTCCAACCAATATTGATATTCCATGCTGGTCAAATACACTAGCCACAAAAGGAAAGAGAAAAAAAAAACACACAGAAGCTGTGAGGAACTCCTAAATTATGAAAAAGCAATACTCCGGCCCCATCTTTTCCTTTCTCTCTCACACACACCCACTCACTGTCCATCAGGGTGTTTACAAGTATAAAGCTAAATGGCCTGTATAATTTACAAGGCAATTTTCTAACACACTCCTATACAGGAGCCTGAAGAAACACAAGATGTCAAAAAGCCGAGACACATCAAATTGTATAAAGAAATACCTTCATACTCATTCGAGGAGAAACGGACAACAGCTCTTCATTAATGGCTTTTATTTCAAATGCGTGAATAAAGCAGGCACTGTCCTTTTAATCTCCAGTTGCAAATTTACTGTAGTATTAACCTCAATAACTTCAGTTCGAGATAGTTAAACCCAAAATCTTTTTTTCAGTGCTAAACTCCTTGAATTCTTTATTCTGCTTGGTGTCAGGTGGACTTGGCGGCATCCCAACATCATGGTAAAAGTAAATCAGGAACCCGAGCCTCTTTATCATTCTGGCAGAGTACATCGTTATCTTCATCCAAACCAAAAATAGCATGCAGGGAGAGAAAAACATCAACTTCCTCTCCATCTTATCACATTCAAATTCAGTATCCACTGCCTGTATATAATTTTCCATATGGGGGGGGGGCAGAGAGGGATAAAAATGACCTCGCACCAAAAGCAATAAAATGAGAGCAACTTGCCAATTTTCCATCTTTTTATATTTTACTTTATTTGCTGTCATGCGTCCTTTAAAAAAATTATATGAAACACCGACTTCTCTGTACTGCAGCACACACTTAAGGAAGAGGAAATTAGCACTTAATATGGGCTAAGGTCTATCTAAGTGAAATAGTATTGAAAGCAAAGGCTAAAAAATAGCTGGCCTGCCTGGCCTTTGTTACATTTCTGGAGAAGTTAAAATGTAATGTAAAGTAATTCTGCAGTAGCCCAATGAAATCATTTCTAGGATTTAATTAATTATTGACTCCAGGTTGGATTCTGCATTCCCACATTAGGATTTGTTCAGCGGGTGGAAAATTAGGGATAAATTTGGACTGCTGTGTGAAGACAATATGATTTCCATTAACATTAATGAGACAGAGTAAGAGAGAGAGAGCTAGATCCCGATGACATGCACTCAACAATTCCCCTGCAACACCTCTTTCCAACCAGAAAATGTAAACCGGTATGATCCTTACATTAACATACGCTGACTTCCACCTACGTAAGGAGGCTGATGGAGACCAAAGATTGCGCATGCTAATGATGAGCATATCTTAAAGCAGGAGCAAGGTAGTGCTTTAGATTCTTACTGTTTGACACATATTATCTATAGCATTGCATGTTCGGCAAGCTGTGAATGTTGGCTCTGTAAGCAAGTTCACCTATCTATAAGAAGCAACATTCTGCACTCAGTCCCTAAACGTTAAAACCAGAAGATCCATGAGTCCGTTTCTCATAATACCAGCCCCATCCGCTTCACAGCCTGGGCAATGCAGGCCATACCTTTCCTCTCCCTAATACGCTTGGGAACTGGGCAGAGGAAACATTTGAACAAGACTTTAAAAAAAGAGGTTTTCTTGCACTAGACACCCACATGCAAACAGAGGAGTAGAAAGAGTGTCCTCCTGTACATTGCTGGGGTAGGGGCAGGAAACCAGGGCGGTAGAGATAATGAGGCACTGCAGGAATTCTGCAGGGAAACGGCATGTCATTCCCTGAACAACTGGCTTTGAAGGCACATGAATTTTCAGGCTGCACTCTCTTGTCCACTGACTTTTCAAATCCAGCTAACAACCAGAGACAACCTGATTCCTAGTGCATGCACCCAATGCCTCGAAAATACAGTTCCAGCTACCAGGCCCACCAACAGCAGTTCCAGACCCCAGGGCAGAATACGTGGCTGAGGTCTCAGTCGCCTTCCAGCAGAAGGTTTTATTTACAGAAGGAAACCTCATGGTGCCGTACCCTCAGTCAGTGACTTCCAGAGGGGGCGGCGCTGCGGCAGAGGGGGTTCTGCAGAGGTGGCACCTGACAGCACTGCCTGGTTTGCAAGCAGCTCTGTGCCCTAGTCCAGTTTACTACCTTTGGGATGAAGATAGGGGTGGGATGGCTCATCCCTCAGTCACCTTTTTCCAGGGCTCACCTTGCTCAGTGCACAGCTCACCAGGCTCCAGCAGCAGCACGTGGCAGGGGTTGGGCCCAGCCAGCTGCCAGAGCCTCTCCCGCCTCCGGCCCCTGCACTCCCAGAGGTGCTGGCAAGATTCAGGAGTGCAGCCACGGGCAGAGCTTGGACTGCAGCCGTGCACTAGCTGTGGCCCTTTAAAGCTCCTCTGGAGAGTAGCATGACTCTCATTCATGCTCCAGGCCAGGCTGTGGCTGCAACCTTCAGTTCTTCACACAATCAGCAGTTCCCCGCAGCAGTTTGCTTTCTGGATAATCTTGTGGTGGTGGTGAAAAGAGTTTCCCTCTCTGGTGTGCTGGGAGAGGGAAAGAGCACAGACCCGGGGCTGTTTCTGTTCTCCATGCCGTCCCTGCAGATGGAATATAGGCACTGTATTTGCTTTCTTCTTTCCCTCTCCCCCATCTCTGCCGCTGGTCAGTTCATAGCTGTGGGGTTTGTATCTCTGAGGTTCTACCGTATTATATTGTGACTCCCCCGCTCCACGCCCCCTGCAATCCGGACTGGTTTGCAGTTGTGTCACTGCAGTTCCTGATGCCTGGGCCCCCCGATGTGAGCCGTCCATGCTTGGGTGTAATCAGTCTCTGACCTAGTTAAGGAGCGCTTCTGGCCAGTGGCTCCTGGGACTGACTCCTAGCAAATACCTCCACTCCTAGATGCAACCTCTGCCCCCAAACTGCCATCTTACAGGGTCCAGTGCTGCACACTACACCTTGCAAGCTCACTACATTTGTCCATCAATTTATCCATCTCATTGACATGTACCAGCTCTGTCACCCCAAGTGAGGTCTTTGGACACAAGGGAACTACATGCACTATTTTAGAAAAAAAGAAATAAATACGTTTTTTGACTACAGCAACTTAAGAGAATTCCTCAGATTAATATAAATCAAGAGATTAATAATGACTCAAGGAGTTGGTCACAATCAGCTAAAAGGTAACCCGCATCCTAAACCTTGATTAACATGTCAGTAGCTTATCAGTCTATCACATTAGCTTACCACAAACAGGCTGACCACAATGCCTCTAGCAGCCAGTCCTCCCACTCATGGTTACTTGCCAATTCTTAATGTCGCTTTGAAGATGAATTCCCAGGAAGGTCCAAGAGACAAAGATGCCTCAGCTTTTAACAAGTTTCTTCAATGTCCCTGCGCCTCAGGGTCAGGTGATTGGTCATGTCCCTCACTGGGCATGATTTTCTTTGCTTGAGGCAAAGTGCTCAACGGTGCTCTGTCCAAACCACTGTTCCCATATGCATGCCTCCGCCAGGCAAGGGGCAGAACCTCGGCTTTGTTTTTGTCCGCATCTATCCCAGCCACGTGGAACACACACTTGGGGACAAACGTGGATCAGGAACTGGTTAAAGGAGAGACTACAAAGGTCACACTGAAAGTTGAACTCTCAGGCTGGAGCGAGGCCATGAGTGTAGTTCCTCAGGGATCGGTTGTGGGACCAATCTTATTTAACCTTTATATTACTGAGCTTGGCATAAAAAGTGGGAGTGTGCTAATAAAGTGTGTGGATGACACAAAGTTGGGAGGTGTTGTCAATACAGAGCAAATTGGGATATCATACCAGAAGTTCTGGATGACATTGTAAACTGGAGAAACGGGATGAAATTTTATAGCGTGAAGTGCATGGTCATGCATTTAGGGACTAATTCCAGTGGAGATAGGAAAATGTTAGTACTGTTACACAAGGCACTGGTGAGATTGGAATACCACAAGTAGCTCTGGTTCCCCATCTTTAAGAAAGATGAATTCAAACTGAAACCGCTACAAAGGACATTGGCAAATTAAGGAAGTACGGGTTGGATAGGTGGACTATAAGGTGGATAGAAAACTGGCTAGATCAACGGTTTCAGCGTGTAGGAATCAATGGTTCCATGTCTAGCTGGCAACCGGTCACAAGTGGTGTGCCCCAGGGGTCGGTCCTGGGGCCGGTTCTGTTCAACATTTTCATCAATGATCTGGATGATGGAATAGACTGCACTCTCAGTAAGTTTGCAGATGACACCAAGCTGGGGGGAACGGTAGACACGTTGGAGGGCAAGGACAGGATTCGGGGAGACCTAGATAAATTGGAACAGTGGGCCAATAGAAATCTTATGAGCTTCAATAAGGACAAGTGTAAAATCCTGCACGTGGGACGGAAAAACCCCATGCACTGCGACAGGCTGGGGAACATGCAGCTAAGTAGCAGCAGTGTAGAAAAGGACCTGGGGGTCATGGTGGATGGGAAGCTGGATATGAGTCAGCAGTGTGCTCTTGCTGCCAAAAAGGCCAATGGCATACTGGGCTGCATCAAAAGAAGTATTACCAGCAGATCAAGGGATGTGATCATTCCCCTCTATTCTGCACTGGTGAGGCCACATCTAGAATACTGTGTTCAGTTTTGGGCTCCCCACTACAAAAGGGACAGGGACATGCTAGAGAGAGTTCAGAGGAGGCCAACCAAAATGATTAAAGGGCTGGAGCACAAGCCCTATGAAGAAAGACTGAAAGCATTAGGCTTATTTAGTCTGCAGAAGAGAAAATTGAGGGGGGATTTGATAGCAACCTTCAACTACTTAAAGGGATGCTCTAAGGAAGATGGAGCTCGACTGTTCTCGGTGGTAACAGAGGATAGAACAAGGAGCAATGGTCTCAAGTTGCAGTTAGGGAGGTCGAGGCTGGATATTAGAAAAAACTTTTTTACTAGGAGAGTGGTGAAGCCTTGGAATGAGCTGCCAAAGGAGGTGGTGGAGTCTCCATCTTTGGAGGTGTTTAAGGCCCAGCTGGACAAAACCATGACTGGGATGGTTTAGTGGGAGTGGTCCTGCCTCTGGCAGGGGGTTGGACTAGATGACCTATGAGGTCCCTTCCAACCCTAGGATTCTATGATTCTATGACAGGCTACTAGGATGATCTGCAGAACAGAAAACCTACCCTATGAAAGGGGACTCAAAGAGCCTGACTTGTTTAGCCTAATCCTAAGAAGGCTGAAGGGAAATATGACTGGTAATCTATAAATGCACCAGAGGGACAAATACTAGGGACAGAGAGGAATTATTTATGCACAGTGCCAATGCTGACACAACAAATGGATGTAAACTGGCCAACAGGAGGTTTAAACTTGAAATTAGATGCAGGTTTTGAAGCATCAGAGGAATAAAGTTCTGGAATAGCCTTCAAAGTGGAAAAGTGGGGCAAAAAACCTAGCTCTCTTCCAAAGTGAGCCTATTAATGTAAAGAGGCGATGGTACAATGGGGCAACCTAGTCTGGCAATTGATTGACTTTTGACATCTAGTAGTAGATATGCCAATGGCCCATGATGGGTCATTTTATGGCGTGGGTTCTGAGTTATTACAGAGAACTCTTTCATGGATATCCCACTAGTGAGTCTTGCCTACAGGCTCAGGATTTAACTGATCACAACATTCAGGTTTGGGAAGGAATTTTCCACCAGTGTAGATTGGCAAAGGCTCGGAGGGGTAGGGGAGAGGGTTGCCTTGCTCTGTAGTATGGAACATTCCTCACTTGCTGGTGGAGTCTCTATACCCTGAAGTCTTAAAACATGATCTGAAGACTTAACTCAGTTATAAGTTAGAGGTTTATTACAGTGGTGGGTAGGTGAGGTCCCATGGCCTGCATTTTGTAGGAGGTCAAACTAGATGGCCACATTGGTCCCTTCTGACCTCAGAGTCTACGAGACATGACGCAGCAGAGTTCCATATCTGTACGTGTGACATTGCAGGAAACAGGCTGCCATAACATTAACCTTCAACATGTCATGAATTTTCCAAAACTGCCCGACACAACATATGCTGCATTAGACAATACACAACTACATGACAAGGGTGAACAGTAATGATACACAAATTGCACTACAAGGGTGTACATTTGGTTCCCAGGCAGCTGAGGAGGCACTGTGCGTTACTCAGCTTCCCAGGTCCCTTGGACTCACCCCCAGTTAGTAGGGTGACCAGATGCCCCAAATTTGTAGCTCCAGTCCCGCTATTTGGGTCTTTGTCTTATACAGGCCCCTATTAACCCCCGCCAAATCCTGACATTTCACACTTGCTGTCTGGTCAAGACACTAGGGAAATTACTGATGAAGCCAGAAAGCTGACTAGCAGATACCACCTCTTCGGCCACCCAAGAACCTACATCACATACAACAAACGATAAGGCTCAGTAAAAGGGCAGAAATTGCACTTGATGGGAGCCTAGAAGAAAGAAGGTTTGGAGGACAGGAGGATATATGACTATCCTGCCATCCACCTAGGCCCTTTTAAATCTCTGGGACCCTGGGCAATTGTCCCCCCCCCCATCCATCCAGTTGTTGGCAATCCTGACAGCTACAGAGAGTGAGATGCATGCACAAAGGACAGGATACTTTAGCAGACAATATGTATTTCAATTCTGTAGCACCCTCTTTCTGAGAAACCCAATTCCCTTTACACACTTTATTGAATTAACTCTCACAACTCCTCTGCAAAGTAAGTTCATGATAATGAGATCCCTTTCAGAAGGGAAAACTGAGGCACAGGGCTGGTATGTTGTTTACCAACATTCACACAAGAAACCTGACACACTGTCAGGATCATAGTCCAGAACTTCTGACTACAGAACTATTCATGCTGATGTTGTGAATACAGTTAAATCATTGTGCACTAAGAACGTAGGAACAATAATGGTGGGTCACCTAGCCCAGTATCCTGTCTTCTGACAGTGGCCAATGCCAGGTGCTTGAGAGAAAGTGAACAGACTACGTAACAGTACTACCGTAACCTTCACTGTGATAGCTCATGTCAGCCACAGCTGTCCAGCTAACCCAGGCAGGAAGCAACAGAAACCCAAGTGCTTGCTCTAGAAGTGTTCAGCTAATGCTCAGACTGCCTAGTAAGATGATTTTTTGTGTGTTATTTTGGCATTCTTCCTCAGCTTCCCAAACCAGAGGATTATCTGATGTACACAAAGAAAAAGTGTCAGGGCAAAGAACACATCAATCATTTTAAACAGAGGTACCTTCCCACCTATGAATAAACTTGTATGTGATGAATACTTTGGCAACATCAGATCTCACTTCTTTCAGGCTGTCAACTTAGGGGAGATCAAGGAAAAAGCAGCAGTAACTGAAATCCAACATGCCAACAAGTCTGATAATCCAACAACTGATTTATTTAACTATCCATATCTAAAGGGGCTAGTTCTGGAATCAGATTCACAAAGACCTCAGTAGGTCTGCATACAAGAGAAAGAATCTTTTGTGTATAATGTTGTTTTTCTAGAACAGGGCCCTTAATTCAGATATGAAGGTCTATTTCAACACTCAGTGTTAGCTAACCAACCTTTGCCTCTTGCAACATACTCTATATATTGTGACAAAGCAGCGTTTAGGGCCCCGTGGGTTGTATGCTTCTAGGATCTGCAGGTTGCCTGGTGCACCACTTCCCCTTCTCCAAAATTTCCAGTATGGTGTGTTCCCCAAAGTCCTTGTCCTGGTGAGAGACCTTCTTGTGCCCCAAGGCCCATTGGGCTCACTAGCTGGGAGTACTGGGCTCTCCTTGAATTGCTGGTGGATCTCACTCTGGGGCAGCTTCTCCAGACACTGTTCTGATCTGCTGCCTACTTCTTCCTGCCACTGCCACACCCCAAACACACACCTCTCCTACCTGCTTTCAGGCTCCTTTTATCAGGTCAGGCTGAACAACCTAATTTGCCCAGTTGTTGCAATTAGTCTTTTCTGCTTTGCCTGGCTCAGGTGCTACAATTATCCCAACTGCCTGGCTTGGCGGTCTGCTCCAGTTACCCTGGGAATGAGGCCTTGGTTAAGTCTGGGGCTAATGTACTTGTTTCCCCATACTCTCCTGTATCCTTCTGCTCTGACTCTGTCACAAGATACATTCACAAACCCACTCAGTAGTGTTTTTATTCTAATTTCCAAGTGAATTTGAAAGACCTTTCAGTCAAGGTTAACTTTTAAATATACCTTTTATTATTCTAGGTATGAACCCTGGTCTTGAATGCATAAAGGTCAGTGGTGTAAAAGGATTAAGTTAATATATTAATGTTTTGTTTAAAATCTGGTAAATATCCTTCCGGAAGAAGAAATAAAGCTCTGACTAGTTTTGCTTTTTTAAACCTCAAGGCTTACTTTATACCACAAGCTTCTTTCCTTATAAAAAAGGGACATCCTCCAGAACCCAGGAAATATCTCAAGCATGTTTCTCCAGGAGGTGGAGAAGATGACTGAAGATGTGTAATGAGGCACCTCCATGGAGAAGAGACAAAGAGCTGTAGTATATGATTTGGGCTATGCCTATAATGATGGTGGCAAAATTGCCACTGTCAGCTTAGCGTTCCAGGAGCACTTAGCAGCAAGTCTGAAGTCACTGCTGCACTACCGGAAGTCCTGAACCCCAGGATACGTAGGGGAAAGCTGACCACAAGGCATTTGTGGTCAGCTTTCCCCAGTGCTTCCCAGCAGCTTAGGAAGTCACCAGCATTTACACAAGGCATTTTACGTTAACTGCTGCTGGGAAGAGCCCTAAGTGTCGACTAGGGCCAAATGACAAATGGATTTTGGATAGCTAACACAAGTGGGCTTCTGTCCATAATTTAAAAATTAGATTTTATGACACACAGGAGAAGGGACCGGGGAGGTGTGACGATTCCACTCCAGATGGATCCTGGCCTAAAAGGAGATAAGAGATTATCACAATTCAACACCAAGAGACACTGGGAGGCCTGGAAAGGCTTGAGATGCAACCTGTATCCCAATGAGCTTGCAATTAGGGGAGAAAGATGTGTCTTCAGGAACTAGCTCTTCAGCACAAAGGCCATGACAGGTAGGTTAATTAACTCAGATCTACAGCTGTCTCAGAAGAACTCCTCCTTCCTGCTTTCTAAAGGGGCAAGGAGCTAGGAGAGCAGTGCTGCGGAGATCCTTTGCCTGACACAGAAGTTCTCGCCCTCCCCAAGCATGCACGAGAATGGAATTGAATCATATTCCTTTTCTGTACCTTAGTCTGAATCTTAATCTGCAGTGAAGTTTAAACTGAGATGCAAGAACACTGACATTTCATTTTGTTTTCTGCAGTATTTCTCTAGGCTTTTGTTCTGCAGATAAATTCACTTTGCTAAGAGATCCTCCATGTGACTGGAAAGATTAACCCAGCCGTTCCACTATTTAGGAGCGAGACCAGCCTAAGGAGTCTCACACATGGGGATTTAGCAGGTGAAGGGACCAATGTGATCATCCACTTTGTCTTTCTATGTTAACACAGAGCACAGAACTTTCCCAAAATTATTCCTCAAGCTGATATTTTACAAAAGAACTTCCAATATTGATTTAAATGCCATCAGTGATGGAGAATGCATCACAACACCTGAAAAGCTGTTCCAATGGTATTTACTCTCACTGTTGAAAATGTACATGTTATTTCAAGCTTAAACTTGGCTAGCTTCAGCTTCTGGCCACTGGATCATGTCATATCTTTCCCAGCTAGGCCAAAGAGCCCATTAATAAATATTTGTTGCCCATGTAGATACTGAGGAACAGCAATCAATTCAGCCCTTAAACTTCTCTTTGTTACGATAAACAGAGTGAACTCTTTGAGTCTATCACTCAGAGGCTTACCTTCTCTTCCTTTAACCATTCACTGAACCCTCTCCAAGTTGTCAACATCCTTTTTTTTTTTTTATTGTGGGCACCAGAACTGGACATGGCAATCCAACAGAGCTCACGCCATTTCCAGATGCAGAGGTAAAATCATCTCCCTATTCTATTCAAAGGTGAGTTGCAACACGTGACAGAGGGTGCCTCACCATGCAAGAGGTAAGAGACCAAGGTGCAAGAAGAGGCACTGATGGTCCAAATTTCACACAAGAAAATGGTCCAGTCTTTATACAGCTGCGTTGCTCTATGCCTCCAACACTCTACATATTAACTAGTTGGTGGTGGTGCTTTCATAAATCAAAGGATGTTTGTTGAGAGACTAGACAAGAATCAATATCAGTTGAACTCTTCTGTGCCTTTGTGAGTTACCTTTTATAATGGTTAATAATATTCAAAACAGGGAATTAAGAAGTTGTGAAAGCTGCAAAGGATATTTTACACAACCATACCATACCTCAAGCATGAGAGCCAAGAATTGTGTTTACACAGCCTATGATTTGGGAAAGTAGGTTTCTGCAACCTCCTTTTCTGAAGAAATCAGTAAAAGCTTATGATGTAGTCTCTATTATACACAGAAAAACTTTTTAGACTTAAAATTTCAATGCATTTATGGAAGACTCCTTTAAATGTGTAATTTATGCAAGGCCTCTTTAAACATATATGCTGGTATGTGCCTTTCATTTCAACATAAAGAAATGAATTTGGTCAGGTGAGCATCCTCTGAGATAATTGGGGGGGGGAGCAACATATGTGCCTCCACGTAAAGCTAGAATGAGTCTAAATTCTGTTGTTATTTATCCCAGTGCTATTAGATATTTATAGCAGTTTGTTACTCCTGTGTTAAAATTGTTATTATATCTGTTCTGACCTAACAACCTTGTTTAGTCATCAGGGATTATGCCTTTTGCATTATCTGACTTCCCAATATATTCTGAGTCCACAAAAGCTGAAATTCTTTTCAGGTTTAATGAGGTTCCAGGATTGCTTTTTAAGGGGCTGCTTGAGGTCTAGGCTGCACTGAAAATGAAGATTTCATCAGCCCTATCAAATTATCTATCTTTTTAAAGCTCAGACACATTGGTATCACCCCCAGAGAGGCTGTTTGCTATTTTTAGACATGCCAGGCAAGAGTGTGAACTAAAAGCAGAGTCTTGAATTGATACACTCTGCTTGGAAAGGTGTATCTGAAGGTCTCCCTGATGGGGATTCAGAAATATTGCAAACATGTTTGAAGGGAATGGAATAATGCCAGCCCTCTAGGGTAGGCAATTATTTGCTAGACTGTAAACAATGTAAACTACTTTTTCTTGATGAAACAATTTTGTGTGCTTCAATCCACCGCAAGATTTGGATCCTTTCTATCTTTATAATGATAGTTTAGTTTAGCACCTCAGAAATGCTCCTTTCACAGTAGCATTTGTGTGAAATATCTATTTTACAGATGTGGGAGCAAAAAAAGAGACCAATGAACTCAGATCAGACCAAGTTAGGTATGAGGACAATAATCAGGTTAATAACTTCAAAACCAACTTAAAAGATAGTTGCAGGGAGGTCTAAATAATACAAAAAGGATATTTAGCCCCTCTTCCATTTGTGGGGATGCAGAAATAAGATGGATAGATGTTCACCCCAATTTTACCTATTTCCAAATATGGCATCAACCTCATTCATAGGTTCTGATCCCGCAATAAACTCTGAGTGGTTGCATAACTGTGCTTCGGCAAAGTCTCTTTGATTTTCGAGGGTACCACACCCAGGTAATGAGGGATCAGCCCACACAGAGGTAGGCTGCAATCCCCTTCATCAGATGCATGAAGTAGAAACTACAGTTAGGTGGTATATATACACATGCAAGGGTGTGAAACATTACAACAGGGAGGGAAAATGCTAACAAAGTCAATTTGGTTAGGATAGATGAGGCCCATTCATGACCGCTGATTAGGAGGTGAGAATGTCTGAAGAGAGAGAATTACTGTTTGTAATAAGATAACCAATTAGATTCAAGTTTCCATTTTTTTTTAAATCCACATTTTGCATCTTAAGGCCATCTACATTATTATCTGCTTAGAAATGTTTGACCATAAATAGGTGTCAAAACATTGGCTTGTACATCTTGCCAACCCTCTAAGAGTTAATCATGACCATGACCAAAAGCTTGCATCATGGTCAAGAAGCACAACTAATTGTCAAGAATAAGAAGGAAAAAGAGATGCAAATAGATAATAAATAATAGATATCAGTAAATCCAAGGGGAAAAAGTGGCAGCTAAAATAATGTATATATAGGATGAAGAATCTGATCTCAGACCTACCACAATCTAAGCTGCGAATGATCCAAATTTAAAATTAGAAATATTTACAAAATGACAGCTCTAAGAGCTCTAACTGTATGTTTTAAATGCAAGCCCAAGTTTTCCTCCTGACTTTAATTAATAAGTCAATTAATAACACATGAAGGGAATTCCAAATAATGAATATGAAGAGACCTTAAGTAGCACTCATACAATAAGACTCAAAAATTTGCCTTTGAGACTTGTAACAGCTAGCTACATGTAGCTGACATCAGTGACACATCCCTTTGGGGAAACTGAATACATGTGTATGTGTACGTGTACGTGTACGTGTGCGTGTGCGTGTGCGTGTGCGTGTGCGTGTGCGTGTGCACGCGCGTCACAGATTGTACCAAGAACATCAAGTAGAAGGTGTTATATGGCTATTAAGCAAGGTTACAAATAGTCTTTTGGACTACTGGACACCATAGCAATCTGTAAGATATGAACTATTTACCATCGCCATTTCAGTTGTAAGATAGAGAGGTAAAGTGGGTGAGGTCCAAATAATTTAAAATTCACCCTTAACAGAGAGTGTAACTACTCTGGTAAATTGAAAATGGCATGCCCAACTGAATAAACCTGAAGTATTCTTGGTCTATACTTAGGACAGAATAACCTATTTTAAAAAGCACTTTATTCAGATTTTAAGAACTGATAAGTAACTTAGCGGCATGTACAACTGGCATTTCTAAAACGACAAGATACCCTAGCCTACATCAAAAAGCAAGAGAGGGCTCAGTTTCTGAGAGTCACACTCCTTGAAGTCTTATTGAGCCTGAAATTCTTATTTTTGAAAGGGTTCAGTAAAAGAAAAAAAAATCCTATCACTAATTTGGGAACCCTGCTGTTGTTTTAAAACTCGTCTTTGAGATAATGCCTCTTACATTACAGGATCCTCCAAATCTGAGCTGCAAGGACCTTCTTTGAAGTAGTGGAAAAAAGACTTTGATCCTGCTTTTCTTATTCTGCAGTCTGTGTAAATGTATATCCATGAGACAATCAAACCTTTTCAGTGTGCTACTTGCAGTTATAGCCATACAGACTGTATACACAAAGAGAAGGAAAAAGTTCACTAGCCATCTAATAAAAAATGTTTGGTTTAGTAATGAGACGGTACTACATTTCACTTCTGTTCCTAGATTTCTTTCTGTAGCTGAGCTTTATACAGGTCAGAGCAGGATCTGCTTTTCTGTTAGCAGCATGAATTGATTTTACTGCAAGCACCAGGTGTGAGGGAAATGGTCGATTCCTTTCCCTTTCTTGTTGCCTTTGTTCCATGGTTCTGATGACATGTCTGGGGGCCCTTTCCCCCTGCTGCTGTGTCAACCAATGTAAAATATACTTCTGCTGGGGTGAGTCCTGTTGTGCACTCTCTTTCCATGTGCATGCGTGATATGTAAGAAATGCAGTGCAACCACACACCTGTAAAACTTACACAGACCAGTGAGAGCGTTTTAGGTACCAATGGACACTTAATTAAATAGCTTTGCAAGTCTTCCTTAAAGTCTCATAGACCATTTCCTTTGCCTTTGTGCAAATAGTAGGAGGTTTGGAATTTGTTGGTTTGTGGCTTTTTGAAGTTTATTAAATTTTGCTCACTTCACTTGATAAAGCATTATAGCTGTTTCTGGATATGGTTTGTACAAGCAAATGTATACCCATGATGCTTTATGGAAGTGTATTATGTGGGAGAGTTCACAGAACTCAGAGAAAGAAGATACATCAAGGTCTCGATATTGTTTTTAAATGAGGTGTTCACCATGGAATATACAGAGGTGACTTTTCAATGGAGTTTGGAATCCTGCACTTGTTGCTGGCATATGTTGATGTGTCATTGGCAATCACAGCAACAGGACAAGAGCTCTCCAAATTGTGGTCAACACAAAAGCCAAGCATACCCTAATCCCACTGAAGTCAAGGAGAAAACTGCCGACCATTTCAGGAGGAATTGGATCAGGTCCTAACTAATAAATGTCCTGTTAAACCAAGAGCCAGATCTTGGAAGCCCTTCCTTCTCCTGTGAACAGCCTCTGTGATTTCAGTGTGAATATTCATGACAGTTGAGATTGCTCACATGAGTAAAGGTGCAAAACTGTGCCCAAAGCATTATCATCTCTAAACTGCACTGCAAGAGTTTGCGCCTTTGTAAATTGTATGAGACTCCCTACTTCCTTAGTATTCCTCGGCTGTTTTCACATAACTGCAGAGAACAGAAGGGGTAGGCAGAGACAGACAAGAGCCTTCTGAGCTGTTTACTTACAGTATACATCCACTCTTATGGACTTTATTGCAGGCGAACCCAAGCCATTTTCAGCCTTGCAGTAGTAGCGGCCTCCTTGATGTCGCTGGATATTTGTAATCCTCAGAGTTTCATTGAAGACACTCGAGTCTTGAAATCTGTCAGAGGCACTTCCTGCTGTTTTGGTCCACCTGATCTGAGCAAACATCAAAAAAGATTGTTACTTTAGGGTGGCTGTTTGTAAAAATGAATTCAGTACAGCTGCAGAGATTCCTCTACATGTGTACTGTGGCTACGAGACTGTCCATTAGAAACCAAATATACAGATACACAAACAAAATGTTGCATCGAAGAACTCTACGGCCGCTCCGAAAACTATCCTATGTTAGCAACAGCTAATAATAATTCCTGTTTACTCTAGTTGGAAATAGCTTATAAAGAAATATATCCCCTGGCGAGGGACATACGCAATGACTCAGAAACTAGGAATAAGACATTGTCTTAAATTGCTGCAAAAGAAATAAGCAGAGCACACCAAGATTTGGTCTGTATTATTCCTTTCAATAATTGCGTTAATTTTATATTTTTTTCATTGCTCTACCTGTGTTCATATATACAAATATTTCAGTGAACCATAGCACTAGTTAAGATAGCCTAATTTTCAGAGATTATGAGCACCTGGAGTTCCCACTTAATTCAAATTAATGAAAATCAGACCACAAATTTCTACTGGGAAACACCTTAAAAATAACAGAAGTCTCCCTTTGTTTTTTTGATAGTCATATTATAAGTCACTTCTTAGAATTTCAAACAGTTGTATACAGCTGGGTGAGAGGTTTTAAAATAACTTTTTTTAATGTCTCTTCAAATAATTAGAATTTTTTCTATATCATAATCATTTTCCAGAAATGTGCAAACTTTTCAAAGTGAACACTTCTATGAAATAGCCAAACAGTTGGAAAGTCTATAACAGTCTATTACAAACAATACCATTTTTTTTAAACACAGCTGTGCACAGCACAATCAGCTCTGGTAATGACATAGGCAGTTGCTACGGTATGACTCAATTAAAAGTTTCTGTAATTGGATGAAACATGCATTGCAAATATGTGAGGAAGTTGCAACAGCCACACTTCAGAGAACAAGAAAAAGTACATATGCTGGGCCCAGCGTTCCATGCCATTAAACCAGTTTGACACCAAGTCGCTCCATTGACTTCACAGCTACACTTCAGTTCCAGCAGAGCCGGAGACTGGCCTAGCTATTTTGTGAACGACTTTTCCATCCCACGTTCAGTAACAATGCAAAGTCTCTGCTGGAATTACGAGCTAAAAGAAATGGTTTCTTGCTAAGAAGCAGGCCCCTGGCAAAAGCCACTTAAAGGAAAATGGTCTCAATTGTGTTTTCTCGTGCTGAGTCTCTGATCATCTCTGTGCAGCTGCTGAAAGGACTTCTTTTTCAACTAAGAGTGAATTACAAAAAAATAAGGGACTAGATCCCTCACCTTATGGGCAAGGCATTACAAAAGCAGCAATGAAATTTAAAAACGATTATTAAAATATCCTGCTGGGAGTACCCATTAATTTGGTCATAGTTTGCAACTGGTCTGAAGCAGACATGGAGCAGTTTGCTATATGCTCAAATAATAAATACTTCCATCTGCAGCCCGCACTGACATCGAGTATGGCATGGTTGCTCTTATTATGAATTTTAGAGAACGACTAGAGGCTCCAGCCAAGGTTGGAGGCCCACTCTACTAGGCACCGTACTGATACAGTGGGAAACATACCTTGCTCTGGAGAGCTTAAAAGCTGAATAGATAAGACAGAGAGATGAAGTTGCTTGCCTGAAGTAGCACAGCAGATCAATTAGAGTCTGGACGAGAAACCAGGATCCAATGGACTATATTGTTTCTCACTGAACTTTGTTTGCTGTGGACTACAATGTCCCAAGAGCTCCTCTTCTATGCCTTCTCCTACAGCCCATCAGGAGTGCAGTTCAGCATGCTCCCATCTTCACTGACCACAGGGTAGGAACTGTAACTCTTCATCTCCCACAAACCCCTAGAGCATCCTTTTCATCCCACTC
Source organism: Podocnemis expansa (assembly GCA_007922195.1). Classification (NCBI taxonomy): domain Eukaryota; kingdom Metazoa; phylum Chordata; order Testudines; family Podocnemididae; genus Podocnemis; species Podocnemis expansa. The sequence goes on from ML682083.1 coordinate 5,693,078, forward strand.
TCCAAATACACATATTCAAAAACTAAGAACCCAGTCCCCAGTTAGTATTATTCAATGAGCTCTGGGGTCACATTACAACCTGCATCTTTGATAGCACTGCCAGGACTTTGCCTATTTATCCATCTCTTCCAGGAGCGCCTTCAAAGAGATTCCATTAAAAATAAACACAGATTTCCTACATTCCCCATAAAAACTTCTCCAAGAAAACTACATCATCAAAGCAGCTGATGAAGTGGAATTTTCACCCACAAAAGCTCATGCAAAAAATAAATTTGTTAGTTTTCAAGTGCCACAGGACTCCTTGTTTGTTTGTTTTAAGAAAACTACACTGATGCAGAAGCCATAGCAGGCAACACTCAATCCCGGACCAAGAACAGGTCTGAAGTCTTATACTTTCTGATCTTTTAGGACCAGAAACAGGAGCTTTATATCAATTTGTGTCCCTCTTCAAGGTCTGTAGGCTCAGACTCCAGAAACTGGAGTTACAACCACAGGAATAAATGTTTGAGAGCTTCCCAAAACAATTTAAATCTCTTCTATAAAATACACAGGTTTGTCACAATATACAATGATGTAGCATGCAGGCTGGCATTACACTCTTTGCAGCTGGGCTGCATAAATCAAATATAGCTTTGCCACTGAGGAAGAAAGCAGATGTGTAAAACACTCTATCTACATTACTTTGTCTTTGTTTGAGAGAAATGTCATTAACAAAACTATATTGACAAAATTAATAGGAATAAAAATGTGCTGTTAGACACTGTTCCCTCTAAGGCATGCAGCAGTGCGGCCGCGCACTTGAAAAAATCCTGCCGTGCAGGATTTTCCTGCCCCTGGCATGGGGCAGTTCAGGGTGGCAGCATGGCCAAGGGGAGACGTGCCGGAGTGCGGTGTCCGGGCGCGAGCCTCAGCCCAGCCCCTCGGCCGTAGGACAGGAGGGTCTGCGGGCTTGGGTCAGACCTACCATTCCTCGGGCCTGTGGAGGCTCTACCCCTTCCAGCCGGGGCCTGGCCGTTCATGTGGCCAGCCCCAGCCTCCAGCCCGGGCTTCTCCTTGCTGGCCAGCACCGTGGCCTCCTGCCCCTGCCCGGCTCTTTGGCCAGTGAAGAGGGCTGGGGGGGTGGTTGGGATGGTCAGGCAGTTGGCACGGAAAGCATGGGGGCAGGGAGGGTGTGTGGGGAGGGGGGAGAAGGGGTCAGGATGGTGGGCTGGGGAGGGCTTGGGGGGGCTGAAAGAGGTGGCATGAAGATGGGGAGCTGGGGGGTGGGGTTTAGGAGGGCTGGAATGGGGGTAGGGAGCTTAGGGAGCCAGAATTGGGGCAATTCTTCAGCTTTCTAAACAAGAGGTATGGGAAAGAGTGCCATTCATACCCTGAAGTTTGAAACTCCTCAAGTGTGAAACAGGGAGCGCATGGTGCCAAAATGTCCATTCTGTAACTAGATAAAGCTGTGGAGGTGAAAAATCTAAATATCGGTTGTATATTTCCTGAAAGCTAGTGTGGATGTTACTTAAGGGGAGTGACTGAACAGTGAGAGCGTTTGAGCATGCTAACCCTGGGTCTTCGAAGAACCTGGAACATGTTTTCTCCAGAATCCTGTAAATTACAACCATTCATTACAAAACAAACAAGGAGTCTTGTGGTGCTTAAAGACTAACAAATATATTGATTGCATGAGCTTCCATGGGAGAAAACCCCATTTCATCAGATGCTTTGAAGAACAATTCACAGAAATCTTAGAGATGTAATGGAGATATCAGATAAGTACTTGTTTTAAATATAGTAACAGCCAAAAGACTGGGAATCAAAGGAGCCATGAGATTATTCTCTTCACTATGCACCCTAATCTGTGCATCAGCAAAAACCATAATGCATTGAAGTGATGTGGTATTTTGGTAGAGATTTTCTCTTAAGTTGAAATGTAGCCCCAAAATGATGGGGCAGATAAAGATACAAGGGACTGAAAATAGGCTTTTAAGAAATACTGTAGCCTTATTTTAAAGCAGCTAGAAGCCCATTGTTTTGATTTCAGCTGTGTTTAGCACCCTTCTTGTAGCAGCATTTTCCTGAAAAGAGATGCCTGGAATCTTTTTTTGATTTTTAAAATTTCAATAGAATTTACCCCTCTGGGACCATCAAGACATCTTAAATGCTGCCAGTTTCCAAAGGGGTAGCCATGTTAGTCTATTCCAGGAAAACAAAACAAAACAAGGAGTCTCCCACGAAAGCTCATGCAAAAAATAAATCTCTTAGTCTTTAAGTGCCACACGACTCCTTGTGTATCTTAAATCCTGTCAATGCTAATTAGCTGGCTTCCCTGTGAACTGTAACTCTGCATGTAGAACACAGGAGATGAGGGTATTAGGCAGAATTGTGACACCTAGGATCCGGACTGAATATAACTTTGATCTTGGGTTGTTTGAAAGCCATGGATTAGTTTCTTTTGATTGTATAGCAATTTGGGTAAATTTTAAATAAATTGGGTGATTTTAGTAATAAAAACAACTTTAAATAGTTTATATTAATTTTTCATTGGTCTAGATTTTTCAATAATTTTTGTTACACGAGTTTGCACACAAATTTTATTCAGAAAAAGTTTTGCACACAGGTTGAAAATTTTGCACGCAAGCCACCAAACCTTAGAGGGAACATTGCTCTTAGATAATCTGGTGGATGAAGTATGCAGAAGTTTATTGCCTAATTTTAATTTAACTGTTTATTTTTAAATTCAAAAATAAATATGGGCTTAGAGTAAATGTTGCCCCAAAAGACAATAGCAACTGACTCTCCAAATGTTTTGTTATTTTAACCAGAAGCTGCCAGGCTATTGATTCAAATTTATGTTTTGGTTTTTTTTCTTAGTTTTAGGGTGGAAAAATGAGTGAATAACGTTTTGTTATTTAAGGGGGAAAGATTTCTTTTTTTTTCCCCCTGGGACGTTTAAAAAGTTGGAGTTTACTACAACAGATTTATTATGTGTCAACAGAATCAGTCCTTGATTTTTTTTTTTTTTAATTCTACCTAACATTACAATCTAGCTAATCTTTGAAACAACAAAATCTAGTTTGTCCCACTGACATAGTTGTAACATCGGCTACAGCTCAATACATGAACCAAACATTCCTTTACCATCTTTTCCTCCAACACCCTATTTGCAGTGGGAAAACATGGGTGTGGCACCATGAATGAAAATGGAGAGAAGCCTGTTGATGTCCTACGAAATGGGCAATGTAGTCACTGGCAGAACTCTATTTCAACATAGTGAAATTCACAAACTGACATGGGGTTCTCCAAATAAAAGGACAAGAAACAGATAGATCATATAATTATTACTGGTAAATGCTCATTGACAGATGTGAAAGTGAAAAGAGAAGCAGACTTTCGTAATGACCACAATCTTGTGGCAGCCTCCATTAAACTAAAACTGAGAAGTGTGGGTCCATCAAACCAGAGGTATAGATGTTCTGATATTTGTAAGCTAAAATCATCTGGAATAGAGAAAGTCTGTGTTCTGCAGTTAAAGAAAAGGTTTCAGACACTTACAAACCCCAGTAAAGAGAAGAAAAACCCACAAGAAGAGATCAACAAGAAATGGGACAAAATTAACAACAATTTAAAGAGAGCAGTGAAGCTCGTCTAGACTACAGCAGAAGACAACACAGGAGTGGATTACACCTAGCATGTGGAACATCACAGAAACCAGATGTGCTGTGAAAACAGAAGTTAAAGATTAAAGGACAAATACCATGAACAGGGTAGTAAGGCATATCAAGAGGTTAAATGCCTTCTGAGGCCAGATAAAGAACATATTGATAATCCGACAATAAAAGCTGAGGATGCAGCTGTCCATGGTGAACAAGGAACCATGTACAAAATGACGTAGTGTATTACTACATGGCAGACACGAATAAAGACTCTTATCAGTGACAAGCAAGGCCACTTACTACCGTGAGAAAGAGACCAACAAATGCATTGGATAGAGCATTCAAAAGAATTGCTGAGAAAGGAGCCACCTAGAGAGGAAGCAAACTTTTAGGAGGCAGAAGATCTTGATATCAACACAGAAAGGCCCAACAAAGGAAGAAATCATTCAAGCTGTCAAATCTCTAAAATCTTTATAAAATAAAAAACCTTCTGGCAAGGGTAGCTTGAATGCAGAATTGTTCAAGGTTAATCCTGAGTGAGCAGAATTTATCCTGATTCCTTTATTTACAGGAGTTTGGGACAGGAGAAGGTGCTAGATGAGTGGATCAGTGGGTTATAGGGAAGATATCAAAGAATGGAGTTCTCTGTGACTGTAATAACTGAAGTGGCAACACACTTTCATTAGCTCCAAATGTGCAATATTGCATAAGTTCCTTGCCCAGCATGTATCACAGAGAATTGGGAGCATTCTCAGAAAAGAGCAAGCTGGTTTTGGAAAGGTTGTAGATGTACTTGTCAGATAGTTACTCCATGAAATCTAATAGAACAATGCTTAGAATGACACAACTTTGTTCTTGATGTCTGAACATAAATTTTCATAGACTGAGAGAGCTTTTGATGACATTAACAGGGCCACAGGTTCTGAGGTCTTATGGTACCTATCTTTGTAGGATTAACACAAATAAAAAAAAAATTCTAGTCTAACTTTACATGCAGTCTTGGTCAATGTAAGCTCAGTGTTGATGTCAAAACAGCAACACAGCAGGCATGTGTTGTCTGCAGTCCTCTTGAATGTTCCCATTGAATGGGTAATGCAGCATGTAGTAGAGTACAAGCCAAGACGTATTGGATGCATACCCTTTTTATCCCTTGAAGACCTGGACTTTGCAGATGAACTTGCTCTTTTATTACTGTGGCAAAGTCAGGCCAGACAACTACAGAAGAGTACTTGAGTGCAGATATGTCAACCATTGAAAGCTAAAGGTCTTTTTTCAAGCAGGCAGAGAAGAGAGAGCTGCATGGCAATCAGAGGCACCTGTCTGTAATCAAGGGTTACTCCAGACCTAATAAAACCACACCTCTGATAGCACCAAGGGCGGAAAGGAGAGACAAGTTCCAGGAGACTTTACTCACTAGCAGTGGTGGCAGGAGCAGCACGTCCTGCCCCCCACCACCCCAAAAAAAAGAGGTAACAGTGCCTCCAAATGGTTAGCAACAGCAAGAAGGAAGGGCGAAGGACTGTCTGGGGAGAGGGACAACTCTGGCTGTGACCCTCACCAGGACAGGACCACTGCAACCAAGCTCTACCAAAGGAACCACCCAAAGGTAACCCTCTGGGAAAGCAACCGAAGCCATGTAGGTCAGAGTTGTATTCCTTGAGGGTGGTCCAGAGGTCTGGGCTAAGGCCCACCCTGAGTGCAATAACCTCGGGGGTGGTCAGGAGAGAAGGCAACAGGACTCACCAGTGTGGGGCAGATCTACCACAGCCCTACTACACCAGAGGGTGCAAGCGTTAAATTTCATGAGATGGGGAAGCTTTTCCACATGACATATATATCACGATATACAAAAGAAAACAACTGATTAAACATATGCAGCCAGAAAATTGGACTGAAAATCAGCTACAATAAGACATCTATTAGTACTTTTTATATTTCCTCACCATCACCAGTTGGGATAGAGGATTATGTTCTTACTAATGTGGAGACATTCCCATGACTGGGCAGTACCATCAGCCAGAATGGTGGAACAAGTCAGGTCATTCAGAACAGAATCAGTAAAACCAGGAACAACTTTTGGAGCTTATATACAGTCTGGAAATCATCCAAACACATCAAAACTAAACTTAAGAGCTATTAGAGGCTTCTACTTTCAACAGTACTTTAGAGTGCTGAAGGTAGGGGAATGGCAAAATACGGTATGTTCAGACTGTCCTCATTTCATACAAACTGCCTCAGAAAAATCCTCCATAACTTTTGGTGCAAAACAGTCTCAAATCAAGACCTATTCATACAGTGTATCCAAGAAGATATCAGCATTGTCGTTACCAGAAGGCACTGGCATTGGATTGTTCCAGATGGAAGTTGATCCATCACCAGAAGCAATGAGATGGATACCTGAAGGTAGGGGAAAAAAAGGCCTCCTGAAAACAATATGGCAAAGCAATGTGGAAACTGAGCTGAAAAACAAAGAGCACAGCTGAGGAACCACTGAATGATTTGTCAGAAACAAACCCGAGTGAAGGAGCGTCATTGCTGCCCTAAACTCCGGGGGCATAATGGGGAACTAACGAACAAACCTCCATCATCAAAGATGGTTTCATATAGATCTGACTTTTTATGGCCAGCTTTGGCCCCTGAGAGTAGATTTTCAGCTTTACAAGGGTTCCTTGCTTTTGAGGGGGTTAATATTAAATGTATAAGTAATATTGTAGCTGACTTATAATTAGCAAGGAGAATGGTTTTCCTAAGAGAAAAGTTGTCAAAGGGCAAACCAGGTTCTCTTTCTTTCAAGTAAGAGTAGCTCAGCAAAAACCAACCAACCAACCAAACAAAAAACCAATTACAATATGATTCAACCTCAATTCATGAATCATCTTGGCCTTAACTCAGATTTAGATACTACAATGATCTGATTCCAATTAATATAATATTATTTATTGAGCTCCAACAATGTGGAAAATATGGTGACTCCACAGCCATCCTAAAGCAAATGAATGCAGCTAAAGAGGATGACTGACTGTATAGGTCTTACTCAAGTGAAACTTCCTTTCAAGAGAGACCAATGCAAAAACTGATTTTTCAGTTCACTAGCCAAATTGAAAAAATATATTTCAGAAGAAAATAAACATTTTGGGTCAAACAAAGCACTTTGATCAGCCAGAAATTAATGATTGATTTCTTGATGTGTTTTTAGAATATTTAAAATTTAAAAATGAAGTGAAAGAAGAAACAAAAAGTCATTTCCAATCAAGATATAATGTTTTGTTGCAAAACTGGAGAACTGATGACTTTTTTTTTTTTTTTAAAGAAGCTTTGTTTAGGTCTCTCTCTCTCTGTCCCCCCCACCCCCTTTCTTCTCATTTCTGTTGTTTTCTTTAATGAATCAATGATTTGTCGGCAGTCTTGGTTGACCAAAATCTGCATTTTTTTTTCTTAGCAAAAACTTTTTCTTCGAAAAATTATGCCCAGCTTTATTAAACATTTAGGGGCTACAGTAGTTGGCCTGGTACAGTCAGTGGGTGACAGACAGAATGCCATTAAGGATCTTACCCAATATCCACATAATGAAAAGTCCTTACATTGATTTCAGTGCGTGTTGGGTCAGGCTCTACATATCATTCAAGAAAGCTATTGCATAAACACCATTCCATATACCACTACCACAGTATCTAAGGCCCTATTGTTGTTCATTTATTTCTCCTCACAGACACCCTCGCTCCTCAGAGATACCCAGGCAGTCCCCGGGTTTAAATTTTCAGTCAAATGCTTTCATTGTTTAGAACATTTTGGCATGGTTCAGAAATCCCAAAAGTTTCACAAATTTTAGCCTATGTGATTATTTACCCAAAACTACCTCATGAATGCTTCTTCATAATTTGTCTGAAAAATTCCATTTTTGCAGTATTGGAGCACAAACAAAATCATGTGGATTGTGTGAATAGTCACACAGCATGAAGGAATAAATAGTCAAAGAAACAAGTTTGCAACAACTATAGGTTTAAGCTATTCTTATTCATAATGAAGCTTTTTACGGAAGTCATATTCATACCTAACAGCTCTTACAAGCCAGACCAATAATACATGTAAATACATTACACACATGTTCACCTCCTGCACTGATGTTGGCCCATGGGGATGAACTTCTCAAAAATGCTCAAATTTGACTTCTCATGTTACCTTTGAATATCTCATATTTTTATTCTTTCACAAGATTCTGTTCTTTATTTGTCATTTTGAAGTTTGGCAAAAACTAATGGTGAAGGCTTATTACTATGTACAATATTTGCATAAATCAGGGCTGAATTGTAAATGGTTCACTAAGAAAGGGAAGGTGGGTACATCCATCATGAATGTTGGTGATGAACAATTCAGCTAACTCTATGGAGATCCATTCATTGAGCAATCAAGATCTTTGCCAGTCTGTTTGAGTAGACACTTTGGAAGATTCACAATTATGACCCAGTGTATAGTTCCTGTCTTCACAGTAAACTGCCTTTCTGTTTTAGGGAGGATGCTTTAAAATTCAGTTTCTCATCTTATTTAATAATGGGTAAGTTAGGGTAATTGAACTAAAACTGATACACATACACAATACGCTGGATTTCACAAAATTGTTCTGTTGATGGGGCTGATTTTATAGCTGTATTTGAGCAACCTGCTTCAGGAGCTTTAGCTCAGAAATTTAAAATTAAAAAATAGTTGATTCCCGTCAGCAGTTTCCTCATAACAGTCAGAAAGTAGCAGCAAAACACACATTATTTATTAATTCAGAAAAGGGACCTTAAGAATTAAGGAATTATTTGGCGGATGTCCCACAGCCTGTTATGCCAGAGGTCAGACTACATGATCACGGTAGTCCCCTCCAGCCTTAGAATGTATGGGGGGGGGAAGCAGAGATTTACAGGCCACAACACATTGCAGAAGCATTGACTCAAACACTATATTACCTCAAAAGTAGTTGTTAATGTCTTCCCTTTATTCAAGGAACACAGTCTGCTTGGTCAGCATCAGTGGATTGGTTTTAATCCACCGTTCAATATTTCTAATGGCTTTAGCAATGGATTTATTTTTCTTCTACCCAAGTGATCAGAAGAAAAGGAGATTTCACTACATATATACATTTTTTTTTAACATCGTGAAACTAACAGTGTGTGAAGGAGCAGCAAGAAAAATCAATCAATCAATCACAATTAGGTTATCCCAAAAGCTCAGTGGAAATGGAAATGCTTGTAAAGATCCTATTCTCACTTTCCTGAGAACGTAAGGATAACAAAACTCTCTTGATCACTGTCACAATGGTGATATCCTTGCCACAAACAGAAGAGACTTCCTTGCATGCAGTCTGCAGTCAGTTGAGGAGAGTGAAACAATAACTTCCTCCTCCTCTAATAAAAGGATGTGGGTACAATGTTACTGGAATGGATAAGAAAAAAAGCAAAAACCACACTTAGGTTAATCTCAGCCTCTCCAAACAACTAGACTTTGTATTCCAGATTTTTTTTTCTGACTGAATTAATTTTGCTTTCAGTTAAAGTTCTGGGTGATGCTTCTCCATCTGATCCACACACCAGTTATACTTAAAGTAGAACGCATGGCATCACCTTGCACTCAGATGACTCCTCCTCAGCTTCATTTAGAAAAACACATTCAGAGAGGGGTGCTACACCCACAGGACAGGAAACTATTAGCTACAGCTCTAAGGACAGTAAGCTTTTCCAGTGCACTTCTTCCCTACCCCACTGCTGATAAACTTCTATTTTCTCTAGTGTTAACTCTCCCGTTCTTGCGGGTCCACAGCTGGACCTCTCCCTTCCAGCAAAGGCATTCAGATATCACAGTCATGAAGATTCATCATAACTTCAGCTTCATTTTCACCTAGCCCACCAGCTGGAGTTAGTGGTTCTTGCTCTTTGTCTCCAATCATTCTTGTCAGGCATGTCTTCCAAGTTAACACCAACCTTTTTCTTGTCCTCCTTCAGCCTCCCAAACCACCTTTTCAGGATCTTCCATGTGTCTTTGTTCTGTGGCCACTAGCTCCTGTACTTTTTGCCAACCTGTGCGATATCTGGTCATCTCCCATGATGCAGCCATCTCAGTCAACACTCTTTCAGTTTTCTCCTGATGGGGGCTGTCTGTACCATAGCTTGTATGGAGTGTGTACATCATACAAATACCTAAACTAGTGGTCCCAAACTTTTCTCTTTTATGACCCCATGTTACAACAAAAGTTTCAGGACCTGTCTCATAAAAGGAAGGGGAGATGGCCTGAATGAATAGACACAGGAAAGGAAGAATTGCTTCTAGAAAGAGTAAGGTCATGTCAGCATAGCAGTCCTGGCATGTGATCATAACTCTTACAGAGATAGCCCAGCTAACTTGAGTACTGGCAGCAGAGAAGTCACAGTGGCACAGGTTTCAACACTAGCTAGCCACTGGACTAATTGGCCAGGACACCTGGAAAGCTCCTAGTCAGGATTTCACTGCTTCATGACCTGAGCCAGCTAAATCAAACTGGCTAACTCAAGTAGGTTTACACATGCTGGAATCATACACCATAACTGCATGGAGACATGGTGTCAGTTTACTCAGAAAGGATTGAGTGGAAGGGCACTGTGGGTCTAATTTTCTCCTACCTTTCATCTTATGCCATCATTTACCTCAGTGCACAGTACAGCTCATGGAAACATTTACCCCAAATTTTGCCCAAAACTAGTCTTCTCTCCCACCTCCATGATTCCCTGCTTTTCTTTTTCTTGATCAGCTCTAACTCCAGCTGAGTGCAACATGGGAATGAAAGATGACTTCTAGAGTGGCAGAACTGAGACTTGGCAATGTGCAGGTGCAAATGACAGCGACCAAGCAAGGAAGCAGAGATCAAACTGTTTTGCTCTAGGCCTTCAACTTGGCAGTGCACAGTACCCTCTGTATAACAGCCACTGTCAGGCTAGCCCATCAGTGTTTTCTTTTGTTATTTTATTTATAGGGATGCATTTCTCATCTCTTTCAGAAATGTGGTTTCTGCCTCGTGGTAGCTTCGAATAATTAGAATTTTAAATTATTCTGACAAGCCTTTACTTTGTTGGGTTGCTTTGTCTACCACCAAACAATCTAAAACAGATGCGAGTATTCCTGAGAGGCACTTGGTCTTTGTCCATAAAATGGCTAGAGGAAATGTAAGTCATAATGTGTGCCCTGCTTTCCTCCTTCCTTTGCATATCTTCTGAAATAACAGTGGTCTGTTCTACTGAATCTCCCAAACATGCACTATACATGAGAGGAGGACACCTTGACAAACCTGGTCACCTACTGCTACTCTATCATGGAAAGTTATTGAATTGGTTAGACATACATCCATAAATAAAATGCTTTTTTATTTTATTTATTTATTTATTTATTTATTTATTTTGTATACTGATCAAAAAAAAAAATCAGAAACAATGTGACGCAGCATGCCCAAAGAGGCTAAGGATACACAGTGTCTAAATTCATCTGAATATAACATTGCCACTGGCTATGGATATGCAACTGAGGTATGGAAATTTCTGTTTCTATTTATTTCATACGGTAACATCTCAAATGCTCAGGCTTAAGAAACGGCCCCAGGTAAAAGTAATGCTGATTGTTTAAAACTTTCTTCATGAATATTAGAGAGGTGAAACATCCAATTAAAACAGAGCCTCAATTTCTTTCAGTCCAAAATTATAATCCTCTATCTTGGAAAGCACTAGAAACCTGTTATCTGTTAAGAATTGAATACCAAATGGGAGAGACTTTGATTTACAAATGCATTTCTCAACATTCATCATAGCCAGCCTGCAGCCACCTACAAATAGGTCAGTTTTCAATACGTTCTATGCCATGACCACTCAGAATTTAACAACAATAACAGGGATAAAATTCTGCTCTCAGGCCACACTCCAAGAAAACGTTAAGCACATGAATAGTGACGTTGATGTCAACAGCACTGCTCATGAGTTTCAAGATACACACCTCTTTCAATGCTTTGCTGGACTGTGACCCAAAAGCTCAGGTCCCTGCCCTTCAGCTAAAGCAAGTCTTTACTACAAGAGCTGTAAGAGAAAAGGGGACATGAGATATGTATGATCAGTTCCTACTTATCCATGAGGCAGCACTGAAACAATTGTACTCCACCCTGTTCGTTGTAGCATTAAAAGAAATAGCTTTTTTTTTTTTTTAATAGCGAAACAATGGTGGTAATGAACTTCAGGTCACACAGGCAGATGCAGGAAGTAACTGCAGAGACAGCCAAGCTACGAGCACCCACAGCTGAGAGAAAACACACCTATGTTATGTTCGAAATCCACCTCTGCACATCATTCATGAGTCATCGTAAGACAGCAGGTGAAAACTGCTGACAAATTAAGATTCAGGAACCTTTTTACTCAGTGGTGACACCTTCCTACAAGATGAGCAATTGACAAGAAACCTGACACCGTGGATGTGGGAAATAATTTGCCTGAACTGATTATTACTTCATTTCTAATTTCTGACTTCCTTTACATGAGACAGGTAACATCTATTTCTAATCCAATCCAACTTTGGGTTACCCAAGATTTGCTTTTCAGGACTGCAAAATCTTGTGCCTGGAAGCTTGGAGTTTAATAACACTTGTGCAACATATGGAATTCCTCTAGTACAACTTAATATCTTTCTTACAACTTAATATCTCCAGCTCTTCATTGCTTTGGGAGACTTTTAAAACAATCATGTAGAGCATCAAAATGCTCTCTGATTCCCACAGGGCAAAAGAACCATCACGTCCACCAAACACAATAGGAAAAAGAACCAGAAGAAAGCTGAGACAAATTAAAAGTAAAAATGGCAGCCTTTAAGTTCACATTTAATCCCAAAGGAAAGAAAAAAATATTGCACATAACAACCAAGAATATTCTTCTATAAATACAAGGAGCATTTTTGCAATTAACTCCTATCAGCATTAAGAGGAATCTTCCATATATGGAGGGCAGAATGGAGTAATACTGGGATGAACCTAAATCATCTCATATGCCTCCTACAAAGTTCACGTCAGAATAGAAGGGGTGTTTCATTGTGAGAGAGGGGTATTCAGGGTAGGATGATGTAAAAGTATGGCCATTTTCCCATGCCACAGCTCTTGTTTTGCATACAAAAAGAAATTCATGCCAAAAAAGAAAGAACGTAGCAAGTCCTCAAAAATATTTTTATGGACTCCATCTTCTCAAGGTAGCAGTGCCAAAATTTTCAAATGTGAGCTGAAATTTTCACTGCCAAATTTGGGCCTAAAGTTTTGGGCAGAAAATCAGAGCACCTTTAGCTCCCATTGCCCCATCAGCTGTTACAGTAGTACTCAGAACTTGTGAAAATACCAGGTCCAAGTCAGGCCCCCAGTAATTGAGATATGCATGAAAGTCAGAAAATTTTGAGCAATTTGCTTCATGTGGATGGATGGATGTCTAATGAGGATACCCAAGAAAGAAGAAAGCCTTCCATTGCTGGACACATGGAGTCAAGGAAACACTGAGGATTTATGGATAGTCTATACTATATGTATGTATTTCTCTCTCTGTTCTGTCGCTAAGGTGTGATGCTGCAAGTTGGGTTGATTATATTCTTATGCTGTCCTTCTGATTTACTGTTTTACATCATTTGTATTGAAGGTCTTCAAAACTTTGTGTTGCTGAATTACTTGAAAAGAAAAATGGGATCAGTGTGATCTGATATCCACTACTGTACTCCATAAAAATTGATAATCACTTTATTTAAACTATTATTAATAATTTATTAACACTTTATTAGCAATTTATACATGGGACGTTCATTTGAAATGTGACCATTTATTTCGTAGAACCTGCTCTCTTTACTAGGGAACAGATTCTACCACCTTATTCATTGAGTGACACGTTACTATAATGGAACTACTTAATGAGTAAGTTATTGCTAGACATAAGAAGGGCTTTTGGAATGAGACCCTCCTCTTTTAGAAGCCATCAGGAACCAATATACTGGCAAAGGATTTTATCTTTCTAAAAGTTTGTTGGCCTGCACAGTTCGATCTCAATCCACAGACCTTCACATGCAGTCACCTAGATTTAACATTCTTAGTTCCACATCTGGATATTGTAATTATGCAGAATCCCAAGTGTTACTCGGTGATACTTAATAATTTCATTCAGACAAGATCCAAAGAGGTAGCCATGTCAGTCTAGTTCAGCAAAGCAAACAAGGAGCTTTGTGGCACTTTTAAAGACTAACACATTTAGTCTTTAAAAGGACCACAAAGACATCCTTTTTTTTTTTTTTAAACTTTGTGCCTGTTTTGTTGGGAAAGATACAATGTCGATCACTTGGCAATTATGGTCCAGCTGTAAAAATTAGACTTCAGCTCCAAGTCAGACTCAAGGGTTTAGACATGGGACAGAAAGATCCAGTATGCCATGTGTGCAAGTTACAGAGATGAACATCTTACCTGGTTTCATTTCCCATCTCCAGATGTTTTCCATTATCAGATATGTTTCTTTGTAGGTCTATTGTTCACATCAGAGAAAAACTATTGTATAAAAATAAGCTACAATAACCTGAATAGGCAGATGAATTTTAGAGTGCTTCCTGTCCTGGCAAGCGACACAGATTCAGTGGGTTGGGGTGCAACTGTCACCACAAGACTTCTGTAAGCCTTTCTTGAGGTTGAAGAGGAAAATTAGCTGCCTCATCATAGACCTTTAAGCACCTAAGCTGGGGAGATATGGGCAAACTTCTTGGCCTGAGGCCCACATCTGCAGCACAGTGGGTCACATGCAGTGGGAGAGGGGCAGGACTGGGGGGGGGGGAGAACATCCACCACTGGGGCCACGTGGTGGAAAAGGGATGGAGGAAGGGCAGGGCTGGGAAGGGGGAGTGGCTGCTTGCTCTGGCTAAAGTAGTTCTCATGGGCCCAGATGGTGGGAGGGTGCTGCCAGTTGGCCGGTGTGATGGGGAAGGGATGTAGCAGGAGGGAGAGCAGCTGCCATGCTCCAGGCCTCCAGCCAGCCTCAGCTGGGGGGCTGGATAAAGGTCTCCCGGGTGCTGGATATGGCCGTAGTTTGCCTGACACTTACCTAAGTCATCCATGTGTTAGTAAAATTAATGTAAATGTAGCAGAGATTTTTCTGAGGTAGGGGATGGTGAAAAGATGGTGTCCCAGATAGAAATAAACATTTGACCAACCCTACTTTCTACATGGACCTTCTCCCCAAATATCAGTGCCAAGATTTTAATACATGTGCTCTTTCAATTTAGATGCTCTCAAATGGACACACTTTGGGCTTTGCTTCCAGGGTATTATAGCTCCCATTGACTTCAATAGTTATTGTGGGTGCTCAATGCTCCAGAATGTTTAGACCCAAGGTGCCAAAAACTGGGGCACCCAAAATTCAGAAGCTACTACTGAGAATTTTGGTGCAGAAGATTTGCCTTGACCAATCTTTTGTAACATGAAGCACAAAGCCTCTGGCTGATTGCCAGTAAAACCTAGGTTGACCAGTTATCCCAATTTTATAGGGCTATCCCAATATTCAGAGCTTTGTCTTATATAACTACCTGTGACTCCCAACCTCTTGTCTCAGTTTTTCACATCTGCAATCTAGTCACCTTAGTGGGAGTTCTCAGGTAAATATTTAATACATTAACTGATGTTTAGATTGAAAATAGATCTGAGAATATTGGAACAAGCCTAAACAGTATCTTCCCGGGTTATTAATTTAAGGGCAAATTAGCAGCCAAATCCCCAGCCCAAGCAGGTGGGCCTGGCACTGAGTGACGCACAGGGAAATGGTAAGAAGGAATCCTTCCTTCAGACTGTGAAGCTCCACTTTGACCACTATTGCTGTCCTATGGCTTCACTAGACTTCCTCGTGGTGGGCGAGGAGAGTGTAAGGATCTATCTTGTAGTCGATATGCTAGTTCTTCCACCCTGCAATGCCGGTATACAAGCTATTGAAATCTGTACTACACAGATGATCAATGCTATTTCAGGACCTGTAACTCCTCCCCTCCAGACCATGATGCCATACCAGTGCCAATGCCAGGAGTTTTTTTTTTATAGCACTGGAGTTAGGATTTGTTCCTTCAAATGAAGTCATAAGAACTTGATGTGGTTTTGGTTTATACATGAATTTCCATTGATCATTGCAATAGTTTTTGTGTTACACAGGCTGGGTGGAAACTCTTTAAGACTTGACCCTACACAGCAAAGAGGCTTCTCCTGATCCAAACCAGCCAGTGGTGTCCCAGATAGAGAGAAGGTAGTTCAGTGGACAGCGCAGGGTACTGGAAGTGAGGAGACTGGGGTTTGCTGATCAGTGTGACTTTAGACAATTCACTTCATCTCTCTGTGTCTTTGTTTGTTGTCTTAATTGAGTTAGGGAAGGGAGTGCCTCTGATATCTCACCTAGGATAATGAAACCTCAAGTTGCTACTGTACCAAATAATAATATAGGGAGGTGAATGTCTGCTTGAATGATAATGGTGACCCCAAAGGACAAAAAAGGACCTGAGATAATTTATCAAAATTGACTTTATTTTACCTTTTAATGTTTATTAAAATCTGTGAAAGAAATTGAATCTTATTTTTCATAACATCCATAAACTGAACTACCAGTGCAGTGACATGATTATCATTCCATTCAGTAGGTGTTATACAAGGTTTTCTCCCTGATTTTCACATATATGTTCATCAAAACTATTTAAAAATCAGGCAAAACACATGATGAAAATATTAACATTTGGTACCACCTGAATTAGGAACTATCTTTGGCTTGTAAAAGGCAATACGATATGACTTTACACGTTCCAAAGCTGGAAATGCTAATGACTATCTGTGTTCGTGCATAAATTGAAAGTGATAGCTTAAAAGTTAAGGAGAAAATTAATGAGTGGATTCTGTAGAGAAGGCTACACCAGTAGTTAAAAAGGTAAATTGCTAAAACAACCCTACTTTTACGACCATTTCTACAATAGCCAGTTGTAAATGAATCACGTAATGGGTCATTTTTATGAAAAGTGGTGCTGTAGTCACACTTAGAAGCACATTCCAAAAACATTTTTGAGTAACCTACCAAGTGATTAAATGCAGCAATTTATCCTAATTTCACTGTTACATTTTTCTCTATGACTGCAAGAAGTTCCATTGCTTTAAATTTAACACTTTTATACTGAACAATCAATATTGATCTTGCTATAAATATCTCACTTTTGTTATAAATATCTGACTCCCCCCCCCCCCTTTTTCTTGCAAAGCAGCCAGAGACTGGTAACCACTCAAAGCAGTGAGATTTTGAGCACCTCAGTTCCCACAGGGGCCAATGAGAATTTGCTCAGTATCCTGCAATAATCACTCTGGACCTCACAGTATAAAACCCTACTGAGAGGAAATTATTCACTGTTCATCAGCTAAATTATTCAACGAGTTTCATGAAATGATTTGAACAACCGTGAATAATATATTGTTACCATTCACCCAGTTCTGTTATTCATCAACTTCAACTTGCTTTAAAATGAAATGTATTGCTTTTACTTCACAGAAGGGTATATAATCTAATTTCACTACAGTGCAGACATGGCAATGTGTTAGAAATTTGACAAATTGGTTTTTCTCTTGCACTTCCAGCACCAGAATACTAAGGCAGGCTGTACAACTTCCAGTCTCACAGCTGTATCCTGATGTATTCAAAGACACACAAATTCACCAGCAGTAGCTCGTAACGGGTTTTAGCATACAGACATATGTAGAAGTTATTTTGTAGTTTATTGCTATTATGAGCAGATAAATCAATAGCAATAATAATATCACTAATGGAAATCAATTCAATGGACTTTGTGGGAAATTCATCTGGCATCACATTTTTTTGTGAGCTGAGTTTTCCTTAAGTAGGAGGAAGTAAAAAGTTAAAACAAAAAAGACAAGTAGAAGTGTCTAGGTGCTAGCCCAAGGCCTAACAAAGTAATCTAAAACATGAGACCTGACCAGAATGTACAGTGGGCCAGAACTGAACGTACTAACAAGAGACAGGTTGTGAAAATTCAGCTTCACTGAATTTGGCAATGAGAAGTGAAATTGCAGTAATAAGTATGAAAAATGGGGAAAAAATACCTTGAGAAAGGTGGGAGGTGTCAGCTCAGCCTAGTACCAAAATATAAAGGTAATGCTTTGGTCAAACCTGATACCTTGATTGTTTGGAGATGTCCAGTGATAAGTGGACCTATTAAATTAAAGGGTGGCAGCAAAAAAGGGGTATGTGGACCAAACAAAATAAATTTGGAACGTGAAGGATGCCGAGTCAGTAGGTCCAAGTAGGGTATAGGGCCCCCGGACCCCAGACTTTAGGAAGCCAAAGGAGGTGACAGCAAGTCCTGCTATCAGTTGAGCTGTTCTGTTGTATTGAGAGTACAAATGCTGCCAACAAATCTGTTGAAATACATTGTTTGCCATAGTGCTACACTGCAATAAACCCTAGCCCTGGCACCTTCATTTCCACAAGGTCCCATGTCATGGTGGTTTTGGTGACCATGAGTGTTGCCTCAGTTCACCTCTTCCACACAGGGTATGCCTAGGCTCCAAATCACTGAGCTAACCAAGTTCTCACTAGAGGTTTCAGCCAAATGTAACCCAAAGTGTTAATCAAAGGAACACCGTGGCTTAGGGTCATTAGGCTGAATTCCTGTTTAAGATCCAAGCCAGGCTCTAGATTGCTGAGCTAACTGAGTTCCCACTTAGAGATCTGAGCCACGGGTAATCCTGAGGAAACATGCCTTCAGATATTCACGCATTAATTCTTCTTGCATGCAACCAAACTGATTTCATCACTGTAATAAGAACTACACTGATAAGAACACATTGCATTTGGCATGCCTGACCACACTCTGCCCAGTGTACCAGACCTTGAAGTAAATGAAATCTCATTTGTGATGTAAGTTTTTATTGATAGAATCAGGCTTATTTTAATTATTGCAATACGGGTATGATATGGGTCTTAAGATTTCACTCTTCATGAAACTAAGCCCATTATGCCCAAATTCTTGTGAGTTACAGAAGCAATACTGCATCCAGGAATACAATGTGGATCGGATGCCACCCAAAGTTGGGTTCTGCTCTGAAAAATGGCTGTGTTTGTCTCAGCATATTGTGAAGCCAATGTGTTTAGTTTCCAAGCGAAGTTGTTTTTCATTCTTTCTTTTCTTATTCACCCTGTTGGTACCTGGACACTTTTCTTTGCTTATTCACCTTATAAGCCCTTCCTCTCTCATGCATCATAAACACAAATGGAGGTCAAAATACATAAGCAGCCACATTGCTGAAATTCCATGGCCTTCAGGGGCTTTACAAAGTAGTAACTGACTGGGAGCTAGTAAATAATTCTGTTCATGATACCCAAAGAGAAATAAGAAGCCAGCTCACTCCTAATAGCTACTTTGCCTTTTAAAAGGAACAGAATTTAAAAGCTTATTTATGTCAGTAAAATTAACAGACTCTAAACAGATATGAAAAATATCTGCTAAAAAGAATTTACTATTTTAGAGTCACTTTTCAGAATGCAAGAAATAGACATCTTGAAACCTATTCATTAAAAAAAAAAACAGCTTTATAGTCATTTTAGGTGTTAAAACTTGTCTCTACTCCTCATTCCTATTTTTGTTTTGTGCTCCCCTGACAGACCCACAGGAGAAAGTGACTGTACAAGGGAAACCGTGAAACTAACAATTCCCACCATGCTGTCAAAGGCACACAACAAGCAAGCGGAACAGTCTGAAGAAAATTTATTTCTCCTGTCTTTCAGCTATGCTAATATGTGACAACAGTTAGACAAAATATACTCAGGCAGAAGTGTGGTGGAATATGTCTCTCTCTCTCTCTCACACACACACACACACACACACACCCTGCAGCTGGCTGAGAGGGGGGAACAATATTTTTAATAAACACTAGCAATGGAAGATAAAATTTATTAGCTTTCATTCTACAGCATAACCAAAACAACCAATGTCATGATTCCAGAGCATGTTTTTGCCTTCAGACATATAATATAAAGTCCTTTGGGACCTAACCCTCATTTCCCAACAGTAATCCAAGAAGCACTCGAGCCTGATAGAGATCATGAAAATAGGCTTCTGCCTATAGCAAACTGCTGACCTGACTGACAGCCCTGTAATTTGAACTCAGTCCTCAGAGGCAAAAGGTGTCAAAGATGCATTAGTCCACTGAACCATCCTGAGAGTTCTCCTAACTGTAACACAGACACATTTTTGGCCCACCTCTGCCTGTTCAAATTAAATCCAGTTAACTGAACATCATAAAACACTTGGTTTAAATGGTTCTTTTTCCACTACATTGTCTTCTGTAAATAGCACGGAGGTTATTGATTTCCTACACTGCAATATCAGCATGTTTACTTAACGTACTTCCCATTTTCTCTGCCAAATGTAACACAGAAGCACACTGTGCTTTAAAATATCAGCCAGGGACTTCAATGCTGCTTGAGGAGACTCTGAAAGGACACTGAGACCTCAGAAAGAGAGAAAGCTGATGGACAGTGAGCCTTGCCACACTCTATATTTAGATCCAGTTAAGACTATCTGCCACACTGCCTCACCATATACACCTTGATATGGATTAAAGAGAAGCAACTCACCTTATTTTTGATAAGTGTTTGAAATTAAGCCAAAAATCTCAATATTACACCACCATTTTAATTGCATTTCCTTCGTATTACATAGGAACCAATGTGAGCATGCCATCATCTCCTGGCTACAAATGCCAATGTTCTAGGTTTTTTTTGTTTGTTTGTTTGTTTTTTGTTTTGTTTTTGTTTGTTTGTTCGTTTGTTTTTTTTTTGTTTTTTGTTTTTTTTTTTTGTTTTTTTGTTTTTTTAGACTAGGAGAGAATGGGAAATATTTAAGATCATTCATTTAGACAGCAAAGGAAAGATCTGTCATCAGACAGATGAGGTAAGCCCAGAGAGGAGTTATAAAA
Source organism: Podocnemis expansa (assembly GCA_007922195.1). NCBI lineage: Eukaryota > Metazoa > Chordata > Testudines > Podocnemididae > Podocnemis > Podocnemis expansa. The sequence goes on from ML682083.1 coordinate 5,713,724, forward strand.
ACTCAGAGCCAGAGAAAAAAGAAGTGTCCTATGGCACCTTAAAGACTAACACATTTCTTTGGGGATAAGCTTTGGTGGGCTTCACCTCACTTTGTCAGATGAAACCCCCAAAAACATATGCCTGAGGAAATATGTTAGTCTTTAAGGTGCCACTGGACTCTCGTTTTGCTGTACAGAGAATAACCTGGTTAGGTCTCTGGAACTTGCCAGAGTTGAAGAAGAGACTGTTGAGAATGCAGTCATAAAAAAAGACAGTCTAAAATGCAATTAATAGACATTTGGGCCAGAAGAGATCTTTGATACCATCAAGATATGGCCTGCTGCTTAGCACAGTCCAAAAGAATTTCACCTCCCACAGTAATTCCACCATCAGACACACAGCTTCTGTCTGAGTTAGGCCTAGCTTTTAAAAAGCTATCCAATCATGAGCTAAAGAGTTCAAGTGATGCAGAAACCAGCACTTCATTAGGTAAGTTGATCTAGTGGTAAATCACCCTCAGCATTAAAATACTCTTAGATAGTTACGCCACAGGTTTAAAATATCTTAAAATGAGCAAACCACTCATAAATGAAACTAAACAGGAGTCTCTGAGCAGCTGTGCAACTGCTGAGTTCCAAATCTAAATAAGGAAGGAAAGGGCTCTTGCGAGCACCATTTCCCTACAAGATCATAAGTTGACCCATAATTCTACAGTCGATAATGTCCAAGGACCATTGGCCATCCAACATACAACGGGTGCTGATCACAGATTCATAGCAGTGTCTGTGCCTATTTTTCTGAAGGTGTTTGCCCTTTCTTTCATAGTGTCAACGAATACTAATAGAGGGAAAAACGCAAGCTAAGAAAGTCACAGAATCTATAAAAGCTCATTAGACAACCAGTGACACCTGATTCTCTACACTCTTACATCTTGCACAATCATTAAAGCTGCACCAAGGGCTCAGCTCAAGTAAGAAGTTAAGCACGTGATTAAATTTAGATATGTGTTTAAATCCCATTAATTTAAGGATTTGCCCAATTTGCCACATTGGTACAGCTCTAACTAGCTATATGACTTGGCACAGGTGTAAACTGCTCCTCTAAATAACAAAGACACCACATGGACTCAATCAAAAGAACTACACCCATGGATGGTTGATGTAGGGTATAACTTGAAATAAAAACATGAAACTAAGAAAGTGACTTTTTTTTTCCTACTACATAGAAGGAGATAGTTTCATGATCATGGAATAAAGTCACTTGTGGTTGTTTCTTGTGAATGCTGTTGGCAGCACCAAAGCAGTAGGTCTTTTAAAACCAGAGTTAATAAAACACCAGAAAAGGTAGGGGCAACAATTAAAAGCACCGATGAAGAGATGGCCAAGACAAACTAGTGTTTCATCTCAACGGACTTACCTACACCTGGAAATTTACAAAAATAACTTTTCCAGAATAGTTATTTTCACAGAAGGCCCCATGTGGATATTCTTTTTCCAGGAGGAGTATGTCCTTTTCCCTGTTTCACCTTAATTGATTTAGCTCAGGGGTTGGCAGTCTTGGCATGTGTGCAAAACCTGGCATGCATGCCTATTTACACTGGAATGCAGGGGCCTCACTGCTGGGCCCTCCTCATGGGTCCTATCCCCTATTGGCCGTGCTCCCCAACAACAAGGAATGGTCTCCTTTTCCCTGCTGGCCCTACCCCCTGCACCTGCTCAAGGTTGGGGTGTGGTGCTGGCACGGGGGCCAGCAAAGCTTGCTCACCTTTAGCTATTTCATTACATTTCCAAATGTTGAGAAGACCTAACTTTCATGATTCTGTGAAGAACAAACCAGGCAAACCTTGTGCGTCTGGATGGACTAAGCTTATTATGGATCTGGTAATAAATGTTTTAATCAGTCTTCACCCAGAATCCTCAGGACTGTTCCAATGTCATAAATATATTGGTGTTTATTACAGCCCTACTATCTGCATCAAAATAGAAACTAACTAATTAAGCTCTGCCCCTCTTTATAAAGATGTGAGATCTGAATAATAGAAATTTTGGGCTGGAAGGCCTAGAGAGGTCATATACCCTTGCCCCACTGTACTGAGGTAGAACCAAGTAAACACAGACCAACACTGATGAGTTTGTTTTCAAAAATCTCCAGTTCCACAATCTCCCTTGGAAGCCTGTTCTAGACTCAACTATCCTTATAATTAGAAAGTTTGCCCTGATATCTAACCTAAAATTTCCTTGCTGCAGATGAGTCTCGTTACTACTTATCCTATGTTCAGTAGACACAGAGAATAACTGGTCACCATCCTCTTTAAAATAAATTTGAAGACCACAGTTGGGTTTCCTCCTGCTCTAATTTTCTCAAAACTAAGCAAGCTCAGCTTGTTTGTTTGTTTTTTCTCTTTTAGCCTTTCCAAACTGGTCAGGTTCTCTCCTTTGGACTCATTCCAATTTCTCCCCATCTTTCTGAAGTTCTGGTGCCCAGAAATGGACACAATATTTCAGGTGAGGCCCCATTGCTGCCAAGTGGACTTCCCATGTCTTAGATATTACACGAACTTTAATACAACCCAGAGTGATATTAGCCTCCTTTGCAAGTGCATTGCATTTTTGGCTTCTGCTCCTTTAGAGATCCACTCTAACACTCAGATCCTGCCCAAGAGTACTACCGCCCTCGTTAGTTACTCTGCACTTTGTATGTGTGTGGTTGATTTCACCTTCCTTCCTAAGTACTCACGTTTGTTTTTACTAAATTTAATCCTGTTGATTTCAGACTAAATGTCCACATTGTCAAGGCTTGTATGAACTCTAATCCTGTCCTCTGAAATAGCATCAACTCTTTCTAATTTGGTGTCATCCACTGTTTTATAAACATCTCCACTCCATTGATGAGGCCATTGTACCAGACACTGAAGACCTGTGCAGGATCCAGTAGATAAAGCTGTCCAGTTTGATGATGACCTCTTGAAAGCTACTCTGACTACAATTTTCCAATATCTGTACACACACTTCATATCAATTCAACCTAGATCGTATTTTCTTAATTTGCTCATCAGAATGTCATGTGAAAGTGTGCCTAAATCCTTACTAAAATCAAGATGCATTATGTCTACTGCTTCCCCCATCCAGTAAACCACTAATCCTGTCAAAGAATGAAATTAGATGTTACACACACACAAACAATAACAAAAACCCACAAACACCGACAAAAACCGACACATGTATATGCACCCAAGAGCCTGAGAGGTTTGTTGCCAGAGACTAAGAGAAATCAAAGGAGTAAGAAAAACATTAAATTTAAAAAAAATGAAGTTTTTAAGGCACACCTAAAATATATAAAAGGCAGTTGTTGAAAGCCATTTTGATCTGCTGATGGCTAGATGACAAAAAGGGCTACTCAGGGTGCAGTACGGCAGTTGCGGTCTAGAGTTTATCACCTTGGCAGGATTCTCAGAACTTAAACTTTCTTTGGATGGTCTATGGATTTCCTTCATTTGAGATGTGATAAGTGATTTTCAGTTAATTGTCTATTTACCTAGTTAGCATAATTGTCTTCAATTATGCAATTAGAGTTCATATGTGTAATCATTTTAACATGTAATTATACATAATTACAGCCTTAAAATGTGCAAGTCATAAATATCCTTATCACTTTGATTGATAGGTGTGTGGGGGGAAGGTTCCCTGCTGTTATTTTTAATCCACTGGGTCACATAAATTGTGAGGATAAGAGTATTTAACATTGACTTTTATGACAATTATTTACAAGGCACTGTCACTGTGTAGTGGTTATCGCATCTGCTTTACATGCAGCAGGTCCTAGGTTCAAGCCCCCTGTGGAATCACAGCAGCTGATCACCTTTGGGGGTTGGACTAGATGACCTTATGAGGTCTCTTGCCAATCCTATGAAAGCAATTCTGAACTTCTAAGGCAGAGGTAAGAATCATCTATCTATACATAGTCAAGGACCAAATGCAAGTCATCCACTATGGCAGCAGTCTCTTGGAGGTAGAGGGGACACCTGACAGTAGATATTGTCCTGAAAATTATTTTATTGTTAATTGCCAACTGCATGTTTGGGATAATACAAATCACAAGAAAATCAGCAGCACCTATACACGGTACAAGAAACACAAATTACACTCCATTTTCCAGAGGCTGGGTTACACTTGAGAACACAGCTTCTCTTAAAACTAATAAGTAAATAAAAAATAATCAGGGGTGACACTTCCAGGTTCTGTAAAAAAACAGTGCACTCTAAGACAGTGGTTTTAAAATTCTCCCCCTGCCTCCAGGACCCAGTTGGGGGAAAAAACGGATGCCCGCAATCCAACAATGACATCTTTGAGCAATGCAGTCCAGTCTTTCAGTGGAGGCACCAGGGAGCACCACAACCCAGTACCTGAGGGTCTGCAACTGAGTACTGGGTCATGACCTGTGGTTTGAAAACCACTTCTTTAAGGAGTGATTTGACCAAAGGGATGGAGGGTACATGGGACTTCCCAGGGTAGGAAATGAGGTCAGGCTGTAGAGAGTAGCATGGAAAGATACACAGGGAGTAATGAGATGGGCTTTGTTATGACCAGAACATTGGAGAGCAGGGGGAGGCAGTCAGAAATGAGAGCAGTAGTGTGGGAAGGGCTACAGTGATAACTTATCAGGAACAAGGACAAGGTGAGTGACTCTGGCTGTGAAATAAAGGCAGAAGCCAGTGGAGGGATTTGAGGAGAAGGTTGAGATGATCCAAGGATTTGAGTGAGGAAGATGTTAAATTTAGGATGCAATCCTGCAAAAGTTCTGTCCCATTAGCAGGCATCATTAACTAAAGTGGTTTCAAGGGAATAAGTTTTCCAAAGTAGTAATCAAAAATCAAATCAAGCCTCAGAACTAAAGACCCTAATGAAGGAGAAAAGAAACACTGGTACAGAAGATGAAAAGAGAATTACTGGTATTTCCAGTGGGTGCCATTACTGAAAACCCTGGACAAAGAAACATGTCTAACACCTCATTCTGAGCCTGGCCAATCAAGGATTCATCATGCATCCTGTCAGGAATACATCCTAGACCAGTGGTCTTTACTATTTTTCAAGAGGGGGCCACTCCCCCCCCCCAAAAAAAACTTCAATGTGACAGCTGGTAACACCTGCCTTTGGTTAGGCTGGGCTGGGTCCCCTCTCTGTCCTGACCCACCCATCCCTGAGGCTCTGTCCGTGCTTCACCCCAGCTCCCACTTGGGCCCCTCCCGCCACTGCTCCCCCATTTTCTTCCCATTGAATGCTCTCCTCTCTCGAGCCAAACAACAATGCCCCTTTGTCTCAGCTAAATCAGGCTGGTCTAGGACTGGCTCCACTCAGCATGGGACGTGTTTTCCACTGTGCCAAGTGATCAGCCCTGTGCTTCAGTCCATCCCCCCAGCCCAGTCCCATCTCTCCTTAGCAGCAGCCAGGGCCATACCTGGGCATAGTCTCCAGGCAATTGCAGGAGGTCCCAGAAAACTTGTTCAACCTCTTTAACACCTGGATTGAAAATTGGGGTGCAGTCACCCCTTGACGAGGGGGAAAGCATGAAAAGTGCTGGGTTCTTTTCTTTGTTTTTCCAAAAAAATGTATTATTTCTTAATAGCAGGAAGGGCCTCTGATCCCAAAAGTTTAAGACAGTCAGAACGCAAGAATATGTTTAGCCCATGCTTTTTAAGCCATTTGTACCTCACCCTTAAGACGCCAAACACAGTAATACTTAACTGTGCAGCAATGTTTCTGCTTCCAAACTGTTTTATTTATATAGCCACCATGTTTCATTTTGTTCACCCTGTAGGGCAGTACCAAAAACAAGTACCTGGTGCACATAAAATGAATTACGACAATTACTAATAAATCTTTCTGTTTGTTTGTTGGTTTAATACTTTTTGCTGGAAAGGCGTATATTTGCCCACAGATAAAATGGTTAAACTTCTAAGTCAGCGGTTTCCCTTCTGCTGCTTTCAAACAGAGCCACTTGTGCCTAATCTGACTCCAGAACCTCTGAGGAAAGCCTTATCTAAAAAGAATCCTTCAATAATGCTTGAGTACAAGTCCCAGTTACGTAACATGTCAGCAAAAGGCACAACTTCCTCCAGACCCACACCAATCTGTTAGCTCACCCTCACTCTCTCAACAGAGCTTCCTCTTAGAAAGAGAGGGTGAGCCGTGCCTCAGATATGCCAGGTGTGTCCACAAATGGCAGCTGCTAGTAGTTAAGGGAGCTCTAGCTCTGCCCCCTGTGTACCTTTACCACTTGGAAGAAGCTGTTACGAGTTCAGAGAATAAAGTAACACAAGAAAATGCCTAACACAAATCTGAAGAAATATAGAGGCAAGAAAATACCAAAGTCACCCAACATCCCCTCTACATTATGCCTCATCTGAAACAGAACACCACCCAAACATAATCTTCTGCTTGTATGAACTGGCATTTCCAAGTAACCTTTACTCTGCTGGCAGCCACCAACCAATGGGCATGAAGGACCTGGGTGTTCCTGACCTGACCTGTGGGGGCATGTGCCTTGGTGTCATTTAAGGGCATGCAAGCAGTGCCCCCAAGGTCATGGGAAAACGCATACAAAACAGGACAAGAGATCCCATGCATACTGGGTTCCAAGGATTTACTGAGCCAACTGGGATGCAAGCAGGCAAGAATAATATGGATGTGGCTATGAGTGGGAAAAGCTTACAGGAAAGAGATTGCATAGAGGAGGGGTCTGTAACCTGTGACTCCAGAGCCACATGTGGTTCTTCGGCTGTCCCCCTGCGGCTGTGGCCTCCTGGCTCTAGCCGTCGGCCCCAAGAACTCTATGGGCAGCCTGGGTCCTGCTTCAGCCCCTCAACCCCTGGTCACTGGAGAATCCTGTGGGTGCTCCTCATTCTGCCCAATACCAGGGGGACCATGCAAGTGGCCCAAATAAGGCTACAGGCTCCCTCCGTTGAGGGCCCGGTCCTGGCTCCAGGCTCCCCACCCCACGAAAAGACCCTGTGGCAGGTGCCCTGCTCCAGTTCTCCCCATCCCCTACCAGGAGGTTACACCCATTGTAGCTTTCAAAACACTTGGTTACTGAAGGAAATTTTAAAAATGGCTCTTCTTATTTTTTGGGTTGCTAACCCCTGGCATAGAGGAAACATAACACTTTATGAAGAAACAGAAAGCCAGTTCTCCTGTCAATACATCCTCACAGCAAACTAGCTAACTCCCATTCTCTGGTGTACACAATTTGACTCAACCAGAAAGTGGGCTAACCACCTTAATGCTGTGTGAGATGCATAGCTCAAACTTTGCAGGGTGTTACAGAGATGCGCTATAGAGAGTTAGCTAAACATTAGACGATTCACAATCTTTCTAGCCCCCTTAGTCCCAAGTTACAAGAGAGACCATGTGGGTGAAGCAACATTATCTATCAGACCAACTTTTGCTGGAGACAGAGATAAATTTTTGAGCTGTATAGAACTCTTGAAAATATTACCTCTCCCACCTGGTCTATGCAGAGATTGTCAGCTACAAGCAAAACTACCAGTAGATGGTGCTGAAGAATACAGAGGTAATACTGCAAAAATTCTTCCTGCAGGTGTAACCCATATCCCTAAAACAGGCTCTCTCTTAGAGAAAAAAAACCAACAAACAAACAAACAAAAAACAGAAAACAAGGAGTTGTGTGGCACTTTAAGACTAACAGATTTATTTTTCGCATGAGCTCTCATGGGAGAAAATCCCACTTTGTCAGATGCTTCGAAGATGGGTGAACTTACAGAATGGAATGAAAATAAATGCAAGGGGGTGTAAAACATAGGATCAGGTCATACAGTAACAGCAAATTAGAGCAGTTGTCAGGTTCAAACCCTGGGAAGCCTGAAGTCAAATTACCTTTTGTAATGAGAAAAGAACCCATAGTCTCGATTCAATCCTGCTTTCACAGACTTTAATTTGCATATTAATTCGAGTTCAGCTGTTTCTCTTTGAAGTCTTGATGTCCTAGTCACATTAATTCGAGTTTAGCTGTTTCTCTTTGAAGTCTTGATGTCCGAGTCACATCTCTGATGACAGTCGTTAACAAATCATGTATCGAGTGATTAGAAAGATGGAAGTGCTCAGTAACTGTTTTGTTTTGTTTTGTGATTTCTGATATCAGCTCTATGTTCATTTATTCTTTTGCGCAGGCATCATCCTGTTTCTCCAATGTGTAAGATGTTAGAGCATTTCTGGCACATGATGGCATAGACCACATTAGTAGATGAGCAGGTAAATGAGCCTTTGATGGAGTAGCAGGCTTGATTTGGACCTATGATGGTATCTATTGTGCAGATATGTGGGCAGACTTGGCAGCATGGCTGTTGTATCTCTTAGAGACCGGTTTAGGTTGGGTTACTGCTGCTGAGCAGATTGGCTGTCCAAATCCAGTAGTTTCTGGAAACAGGGAGTGGCAGCATTCTGAAGACGCCGCACAAGCTTTTCTATTGCTGCTGTGGTGAGGTGCCTGAGAGCAGCAACTGCGGAGAGCTGCAGAGTCCATGTGCTCAGTGCTTGAGTGAGAGGAGCTGAAGCAAGAGTGGGATGCAAAATGTTTTCTCTCAGCTGTGGGGTATTTTGCAGAGGAGTTTTCTCTGATGGGACTGAGAGCTGGCTGGCCAGTGGACAGATTGCATGGTGCTTGTTGCAGAGGAGAAAGAACGGGCTGCAAGGAATCCTCCAGAAGATTCCTGCAGCCAAAGAAGAAGAGGATTGTGACTTCTTTCCACTCAAACCTCAGAACTTGAATAGAGACTGCATCTGAGATATGGGTGACTCCACCTGAACTTTGGGACTCTTGGTTTTTTTCCCACAATGTTATTGTGGGTCTTATTCTGTTTAGAATCCTATTTAGATTCATTTGCTTTCTTAGGATAAGATTTGTTAAGTTAGTAGTTAATAAAGTTCATTGATATGTTTATTCTGAGTAGTATTTTAATGTGGGATGGTAAATCTGAGCAATCTTCACTGTGAGTCCTTTACACACTGGATCCTGGGTCTCCAACTGCTTTCTCCAGGGGTTTATTTCTGTTAGGCACTGGAGAGGGGCAAGTGAATGAATTTTAGCCCACCCGAAGGTTACACAAGGAGCTTGTTACACCAGCTTTTCATATAGAAGAGTGAACCTCAAAATGGGAAACACAGTGTATGTAAATATTGAAAATGTTCTTGGCTTTTCTCACACTAAACTTCAGCAAGCCTCATATTAGCATGAAAATCTTCTCCCAGGAACACTCTAGCTTCCCAAAATTTGATGGCTGAAATGCCAGTCATGACAAATACTTCTATGTCAATATAGCCCTGAGAGTGGCTATCAGCTATATTAACCCCAGGAAATGTAGCAGCCCTTTTAAAATTCAAAGGCAGCCCATGACTCTCTAGGACTGGCTACACTTCAGGATTTGGTGTCATGTATGGAGGAGCTTATCTTCAAAGTCAAGATTCAGATCCAAGGCACAACAGTTATGTCTGGATCTGGGCTTCTTTTATAAGTTCCCCTTCTAATATTAAAGCAAAACAGCCTCAATCCACAGTAGGATTAAATATGTCTGTTGTTTCCACCATGGGCTTTTCCTGTTCCTATGGAAACCAATGCCATACAGAACCGACTGCACTGGGACATTGTTTCTATATGCTTTGGAACATGGTATTCTCCCCTGCAGATGGGTCAATTCAGCAACAGAAGCCCTGATTCACTGGTGCTGCCCCCAGCAATAAGGTGTCGATTTGTTTTATTTCCCAAGGAATTGCAGCTTTCTTTTCAGATATAGGAATTTGTGTTTTTGTGGAACAGTTACCAAAACACTTCTCTACATCCAGGTTCTGGTAGACCACAACTCCACTAGTTATTTGAATAATTCTTTACGCATATCCACGCAATCACTTATGTTTGTTGTTCTGGCTTTATCTTCTAAGTCCAGGTAACTTTATCACTCTTTCCAGCCCCCCTCCAATTCTATTTCCTCATTTTTAACTGTGAAAAAAGAAAATATGAACAAGAAAAAATGTGCTGGACTACGAAGAGATGGAGGCAGTCACTGTGAGTGCATTGCGGTTTGCATCGGCCTTTTGTGATGGCTATAATCTACATGCCATCCTCTGATGATCTAGAGGAAGAACAAGGTGAAGTGAGACAGTCAGGCAGCTCCAAGAAGAACTCCTTGTAATGGTTCAGTATCACGAAACATTTCATTTTGCAAAAGAAGAACCTTGCTGGATGTCCATTAAAACACTTTAAATGTGGCAAGATAAGTCACCAAGAGAGAGATTTAATTCAGAAAAACAAACAAGGAGTCCTGTGTCATGTTTAAAGACTGACACTTGGTGTTTTCTCCCAGGAAAGTTCAAGTCATAAATAAATTTATTAGCCTTTAGAAGTGCCACAGGACTCTGTTTGTTTTGTTAAACTAGAGTAGCATGGCTACCCTTTTAAAACTTAACTCAGACAGGGTCTCTGGTGACATCATTTCAGTGACTGTTACTACATTAGCAGGCCTGGCGGCTTTAATATCTTCAACTGAGATAATGTGACCAAAATACTTTACTTCAATTGCTCTGTCGCCACATCTATCCTGATTTAACTTGACCTCTCCCCTCACAGTGCCAAGCCATGCTTACAAACTGCACTTCCTGTGGAGAGACAGAAAGAGAAAGAGAACAGCCTCCCAGAAGAGCTGGTTAAAGTACAAAGAACAAATAAATCTGACGAGTTGCACTTTGTTTCCATTTGCAAATCACTGATGCCTTAACCCTGGTTTCTGCAGATCTGTGTGAACACAGAATATGAAAACATTTTAGCTTCCACGGTGTTTGCAAAACATTCACCCTGACGATGGACTTTAGCAGCATGTGACTCATTACCTAAGTAAAATGATGTTCCTGCATTCTACTGATTTTTTTTTTTTTTGCCAAAAAGGGTCATTTATAATCACTCATAAAAGAGTAAAAGTAAATACAAAAAGATAACGAACAGCAAATATGCTTCTTTGCATGTAAATGCTGTTAACATATTTAGCTCTTCTTCAAACATCTGACTGAACAAAAGAAAAAAAAGAAAAGTGAAAGTTTTTTTTTGTTTGGTGGTGGCTTTTTGTTGTTGTTGTTTCCCTCTCCTCAGACAGAAGTCTGAACATGGCTGAACTATACAGCCCTTCAGAATTCATATACATTTTCTTGATCACAGAGATACTATCATGCTTAAAAGGTGCTAGCAGCTGCTGATGAGAGGCAGCTGAATCTAAGACAAATCACAGATCATGCTATAATAAATGGGAGTGCTATAACATCCTCCTGCATGCCCAATGGTAGGAGAAGTAAAAGGCTCTATGGGAAGCAAAGACAGACGGACAGAAAGAAGGGGCTATGCTTAGAGCCAGGGGACAGCCCCATTGGCTAGAGAGAGAGAGTGTGACATTAGCAAGGTTAATTCCTAGATCCCCGCTGCTGGGTGTAGGGCTGCACACTGGGCGAGAAAGCAGGAGTACCTACAAAATGGGTCTGCAGGGAAGCAGAGGCACAGACATTTCTTGGGCCCAAGGCTGGAGTGTTCCCCATGGCATTTCTGCAAAAGCCTGTTTGATCCATGTCCCTGCGATTGTTTTGAAAGAGTAGATGTTGCGTATTTCTGTGAATAAAGTGATTACTATACCTCCGTGTCAGATTCCACATTGCAATAGAAGCACAGGGCCCCACATGGCAGTTTGCAACTAAGACGAAAAAGTCTCGGGCATTGTTCAGCATCACTAGGTGTCACACTAACAGGAATTAAGAAAAGAACAAGGACTTCTTCTGAGGGATCAGGCTGGCTCTGTGATAGTCTTGATTTAGAATCACAGAATCATAGGGTTAGAAGGGACCTCATGAAGTTATCTAGTCGAACCCCAGGCCAAAAAAGCAGGACCACTCTCACTAAATTACTCCAGCCAGGATTTTGTCTAACTGAGCCTTAAATATATCCAAAGATAGAGATTCCACCACCTCCCTAGGTAACTCATTCAAATGTTTCACCACTCACCTAGTAAGAAAGGTTTTCCTAATATCCAACCTTGACCTTCCCAGCTGCAATTTGAAACCATTGCTCATTGTTGCGTCCTTTGTTACTACCAAGAACAGCCAAGCTCTGTCCTCCTTGGAGCATCCCTTCAAGTACTTGAAGGTTGCTCTCAAATCCCCCCTTCAGTCTTCTCTTCTGCAGGCTAAATAAGCCTAGTTCCTTCCATCTTTCTTCATAGGTTTTGTGCTCCAGCCTCTTGATCATTTTTGTTGCCCTCCGCTGGACCCTTTCCAATTTGTCCACATCCTTTTTGTAGTGGGGAGCCCAAAACTGGACACAGTATTCCAGATGCGGCTTCACCAGTGCTGAATAGAGGGAAATGATCACATCCCTCAATCTGCTGGCAACGCTTCTTCTGATGCAGCCCAGTATGCCATTGGCCTTTTTGGCAGCAAGAGCACACTGCTGACTCATATCTAGCTTCCCATCCACCAGGACCCCCAGATCTTTTTCTACGGTGCTGCTACTTAGCTGATCGCTCCCCAGCCTGTAGCAGTGCACGGGGTTTTTCCGTCCCAAGTGCAGGACTTCGCACTTGTCCTTGTTGAACCTCATGAGATTTCTATTGACCCAGTGCTCCAATTTGTCAAGGTCTCCCTGAATCCTGTTGCCGCTCTCCAGCGTTTCTACTGTTCCCCCAGCTTGGTGTCATCCACAAACTTACCAAGTGTGCAATCTATCCCATCATCCAGATCATTAACAAAAATGTCAAAGAGAACTGGCCCAAGGACCAACCCCTACATTGCCAAAAATTATTTTGGGGATTTTTTTTTTTTTAAATGACTAGTGGTTTGTATTTCTTCCCAGTGTGATTTGCAGACATGCTAAGCATCAACAACCTCAGGTGTAGAGAATAAGAACTGTAGGTCCTCAATAACACTGAAAAAATAAAGCTAGTTCCACCCCACCATTCCTTCCCTTTCCCTCCTCCACCTGACCCTGCTAGATACTTTCCTTCCAAAGGGGAACCCAGTAGGTACAAAGATAAAGGAAACGATGGCCACAAAGTTGAGGATAGTTTGGAACATGTGCACCTCTAGGTTCAAATTTACACTATTAATCAGAGAGTATCAAATAAGGACTATCGTAATATTAAACACATTAAATGGTTAATTATTTAATTGGGACAGGTAACTAACACACATACCACAGAGCCAAACCTGCACTACATTTCCCATATGAACTCTGGCAAACTAAGGCTAAGTCTATACTGACAGCAGCAAAATTGCCACCACCAGCAAGATCTTCCAGGTTTGATTGAGTGGTCTGTGTAGATGTGCTCAATTGATCTGGAAATCACCATAGCAATTCCAGCCTCAAACTTGAGTATCAGGAAGTCTTCTGACTGGCTTAGTGTAGTGTGGAGGAAGCACTTAGTAAGTCATCGGGAGACACAGAAATAGTCATATACTTGCATATTTCCTCTTAACTGCTGTCTAAAAGCTTGGCAATAACACCCTTGAATCAGCATTCAGCAAGATCTGCACAGCAGGTCTATCTACCCTAAAAAAAAAAAAAAGAGTAGGCATGCTGCAGAATAAAAGCCACTGCATGTGACTGAAACACCATCATTCATTTACATGTGTGTCAGTTTAATTATTCTGTAAACCAGTTACAGCGAGCTGCTTCGAAACATTCCAAGACAGACTGCAACCTTCATCTGCTCCACATTTGCAAAGAAAACATTAACATTGTCTGCTTGTCCATTCTTTGAAAAGTTCTATTTAAAAAGAAACTTTTGCCCCAAAAAATCCTGTGTGCTATTTCCTTTGATCAGTTCTAAGTGAAACATAAAAGACCTCTTTGATGTAAAGTGGACGCTAGTTTGAACTGATAGGAATTCTTATTAGCATCTATTGCTGCCAAAGAAAAAATAATACTTGAGAGGGAGGAGATTTCTTACTCTGAAACAGCTGTTTCATTATTACATTCTGCTTTCAATTATTACCATAATTGTACTCCTGTTAGGGAAATTGAAGATGATTTTGTGTGACACTACTCAGCTCACTGAAAGACTTTACAAATGTTCACTGAACACCTGACAAAATTCAACTTGACTCATGACTAAGTTAGTAAGCCTGCATTGTATGGTGGACAATATCTCCCTAAATGTTTTACGGAACGAGGCCAGCGTTTATGTTTGTAATGCATAGTGTCACCATTGCTCTTTGGCAACCAAAAGAATTTGTGATTGTAGCCTACATCCTGCTGCTACTTCTATAAACCGCTTATTTCATATACTCTTCCACCAACACTGCAGCCCAAGTCATACATCTTTGAAATACTTCAAGGATCTACAGCACTTGCTCCAAACTTCGTTTGATCTGTTGGACAAGAGAAATGAGTGATGCATGAGAAGAAAATTGGAGACAAAGCAACACCAGCCATACTGTTTTCTCAGACAAAAGAAAAAGGCAATCAAAGGCCTTCAAAAGGTATGACACACATCTGGCAGAAAGGGTATTCCCATGCCTGGATGCATTGGAAATGGCATGCAGGATACTCAAATGACAACATCACCTTGCATAAAGACATGTTGCTTACACAGAAAGTCAACTGGGAAGCAGGAAACTAGGGAAAATAGAGTCTGAAGGAATAGTTAGTTTGGGGCCCATCACAGCACACCAGTGTCAATCTGCAGTCTCCAGAGATAGCTTGGTCTTTGGTGTGGAGAGCATGGCAAGCAATGAACCATCCCCACCGCAAGTTCTGCCGCTGACTTGCAATAAATAAATAAATAAATAAATAAATAAAAATCAGAAACAAGCAAATTTTGCCTCTGGTTATACATGTATGGAAGTTAGAGTAAGGGATTCCCCTAACCATCACACCCTAACTTGATTGACTTTTCTTTCTGGCTTCTTCTTAATACCTAATGAGTATAGGCCTGTCAAAATATGCACACTCTTGTCACTTCATCTGCCCAACTCTGTCTCTCTCAAGCTTGCCCACAACTAGTGGCTTCTCTGACCCAGACATTACTGGGCTGGCAAAAGAACTGACACACAGCAGATCCTCTATTCACCATAGACCAAGCCCCTCATATCAGTTCAAGACCAGGGGCATGTTGGTGTCATCCTGAAAGATGACCCAGGCTGTTGAGAGTCAGCGTAACCCAAGTCTGGCTGGCGGGCTGTGGTTACACACAGACATTCAGGGTACGGCTTGTATCCTGGAAGGCTGGTTGCGATTGGCCAGGTGGGAACCAGTTCAGCAAAGCACTAAAGGTAGCAGGGAGGAGACAGCTCTCTCCTCATCTGGGTGATAAACTGTCTCTCACACCAAGCACCCTGAAAGAATGACCAAATCATGCTTTGCTCTCCTCTTTTGTATGGAATATAGATCCAATCTTCAGGTGGCCTGTGCCCCAAGCACACTACCTGCACAGTGGATACATAGGCAAACTGAGTTAGTGTTTCAAGTTCTTGTTTGTACTGAACTGGCTAATTTTGGTCTTTGTGGGCTATGTCGTTATCCAGCTATTCAGCATATACTGTGGGAACATTCTCCACTGGCCACCACATCAATCCATCCATTTCTTTAGAGCAAGCTGCATGCTCAGCACCCCTCTGCTCTGGAAGAAAACGCACTAGGAACTGACTAAGGATCTTGCTGATTTCCAGTGGGCTTCAGAAGAAGCACTATATTTACTTCAGCAGTTCCTTGAAGAATAATACGGCATGCAAACAGCCCACCAAAACCAACCTTACAACTAATACACTAATAAAGCGATACATCACCAACATCTCACGCAGGCAGAGTTACCTATGTAAAGTAGAGTTGGAAAATAACGTGTGGTCAGCGAGTGGTTGAATTCAATATTCCCCCTGCTATCTAATGTCTCCTTTACACAGACTGAGCAGTTCCTTACTCTAGGAGTCATCCTCATAAACAAGCTTGTCCCTATAAGACGGCCATATACTGTGGGCAATCCATCTGGCAGCTCTCACCTCATCACCCTTGGAGAGCTGAGTCAATCTGAGCACAATGACTAAGAGGAAAGGTTATGAAACATAGGAGTTAAAGACATCCTGTGGATGGAGCAGCTGATCATTGCTGGACGTGTCTGCTATATATGCTGGGATCCACTGCCTGTACCACTATGGATGTAGGCCACAGATTTTTGATTCATCAGCAACTGAGGACTAGTCAGATATTTGCTGCCAATGTTGGGGACCTCGGAGTGAACGTTCACTGACAGTTCTGTGTGTCTGAAAGGACCGAGGTACTACCATTTTCCCCAAGCGCTGGGGAGTCCAGGTGACACATACTCCGCATTATCACTATTGTCTAAAGAAGTCACTGCTGAGAAAAAAATGAGAGAAGAATGTGTTAAAAGGGGTGTGCTAAAATATGGATGTGTGAATGTTATGCTGACATTAAATGTTACATAAATGTTATAAGCCATATATATCATTATATGGAACAGCAGCAAAGTGGGAATAATCTTTGTGAGGCACATCTGCAGATTTATTGTCTCATAGCTGCTGTTTAAGAGACGCATAATATTCCAAATACTATTTCAAATTCTGTATATTATTAGAATGATTTACAGGGGTTTTGGTGTGCATTCAACTATTGTTTTATAATGGAAGTGTGCAGCACTCTCCCCTGAAAATTGACTGGGAAGGATTAACATCCTTTTCTCAGGGTTTCACAGAGAAACAATGGCCCTGAGGTTTAACTCTGTTCAATGCCTTCTAAAGTGTCCTGAAAAGACAGAACACTGGCCTGTACTACAGCAAGGAGAAGGGTGTTGTAACAGTTTTACATCATGTTGCCCAAGACCCACAGATAGCAAAACAAGAGTTTAGCCTATTTATTCTACTGAGATTATTGATGGAGCATCATATGCCTCAATAATTATATTGTCAGCACGATCAGGCCCTAAGGCTATGTCTACACTACAAAATTTGTCCAGACTAAACAAGCTTAGTCCAAACTAATTTGAACCCTGTCCCCACTAGGCTTTGCCTCGTTTGAAGGTGGTTTTTTTGTTGTTGTTGTTTTTTTTTTGTTTGTTTGTTTGTTTGTTTTTAAGTTCTGCTTAGTTCAAACTTATTTCAAAATTTAGTTCAAAGTAGCACAATGCAGTCATCCTAGTTTGAATTAAAGAATTTTGAATTAGCTGTTAGTTCAAACTACGCACAGTTTGTTAGTTCAAACTAATTTTTTGTTCAAACTAACTGCACTTTTTCTAGTTTGAACTAAAAAGGTGTGGGTAGTTTAAATGAAAAATTAGTTTGAACTAAAAAAACATGTTTAGTTCAAACTAAACTCAAACTACTTACTTCAGACAGACTAAGTAAGTCCAAACTAAGGTTTTAGATGTAGACACACCCTAAAAGTCCAGTACCCAGTGAGCAAGGAACTGTGCAGAAAGAAGAATCAAAACACAGACAAAAAAGACAGAGCCCTCAAACCAAAAGCAGGGCAAACCATGAGTGCGTTGGAGCAGGAGCCTAAGGTGAGCAAGACTCGCTGTCCAAATCACAGGAGCAGGAGGGAATCATTTTGGGGTCATGTTTTGCAAAACGCAGCACACGGCCTCTTCCTCACTGGACTGTGTTATGATCTGGCACAGTCCTGGAGTCGGGTTGGACTAGATAAACTCCTGACATACCTTCCAACGCTCTCCTTCTAGGCTCCTCTGAATCACTAAATGGTTGGTTTCGTTGTTGCAGCACTGGATTTTCCAGTTCTTGCATGGTCACGAGTCAGGAACAAGTCAGTTTGAGTCCTGGGCACGTAAGGATGGTAATACTGGACAGGCAATAACTAACAGAAATGTATATCAAGGCTAGCCAGTGACTAGCCTAGGTATGTATTTATGCAAGAAATGGAGTGTAAAGTGCCTCAGCCCACATGTAATCCATGGAGGTACCACAGCTCCAACATGCGTCTGAGGCAGAACTCATTCCCTCCTTTCTTCTTGATCAAATGGGGAGGAAAGGGAAAAAGCAAGAGGTAGCTTGTAGCCTGTTTAAACAAATACCAGATTACAATACTGCCCCTGCCAGCTTAACTGGACTGGTCCAGACATAACCTGCCTATTTGCTTCAGGGAGAGAACAGGCAGCTGTGTAGCACATGCTCACTCTTACGCATCTAAAGTAGAGGTCCCGGAAGCCTAAGCAAGAATTTACTTGGGATTCTCCCTCTCCCATACTCCCCTAGGTAAGAACATTGCCACAGCATAGGTCCATTTGGAACAGCACTGCAGGTTTGTTTTGTGGCTTTCTTTGCCTGTTTTGTTTTCAATATAATGTATTTTTACACAAAATCGGACATTCCAGGGAATGCAGATTACAGTTGAATCAGAATATAGAATATAATACAGAATTCAGAGTCTTTTACAATACATCAACAATAGAGCTTTTTCAACTTCAGTAACCACTAAGAAAGAAAACCTGAGCACAAGAATCCCACCTCCCCTGTATGTTTGGCTAAGTTTGATTTTTTTTAGCTCCAAAGATTATTATATATCTTTGGGTCATAACCACACAGGAGAATCAACAATGTGAGAGTGCAAGGAATGTATTAAACTCAAAAATTCAGTTTTCAGCATGTGCATTGTAGCCCTGACCCTTCAGCTGCTCTTGAAAAGTAAACTGAAACACACCACAGAGAAGCAAGCCAGTGGTAGCTCACTTCTTCAAACCAATCAAATCTGATGTTGCAAATGCACCCTTTAAACAAAGAGGCCCTAAGACAATGTACAGACTGTGTCTACAATTAAGTATAAATCATATTTCAAATCCAAAAAAAATCAAGAGTTGCATGAGGTAAACTTTCAGCAGTAACATTTATTTGTCAACACTGCACATCCTCTTTGTGTAGGACTTGCATTTTATGACAGGGAAATGTGCTAAGCTGCAGACACCCCCACACTGCAACAACCACAGAAAATATTATACGTGCACATGGCCATTCAGTTAATTAACCTTAATGTGTTTTGCAGACTTTTATCATTTTGACTCTGCAGCCAAATCACTGCATTGAATTTCTAGGTCATTTATCAAAAAGGGGAAAGAAAACCCAGAGGATAGATGCTGGAGCCACTCAATTTAGAGACTACACAAGTGGACTTTGTGAACCAATCAATCGGCACTTAATTATTTCTATATTAAGCTAGCTGTGCATACATGAGCAACAAAGTGAGTTTACATATAAACCCGGAGAGAGTATTTTCCTTTCCTCCATAACTCTGAAGCAACAAAGGATTTTAGTTAAACTTTGTAGAAAAATTCACCTTCAGGCAGCAACCAAGCATGGATAATTTATTAGCATGTGAGCATAGAGGATTAGAATGGAAAAGTCTTTTGCAACCACACGATAATGGTCACTCCTGGCACCTGCATTAATACGAATACCAATAATATTTTAAAGGCTAAATCAAGAAGAATTAGTTTCTATGACAACTAATGGGCCATTTAATGGATCAAGTTATTAGCACCAAGTCCACTGAGTCAATAGTCTGTAGGAGAATGGTACAAAATATGATTTAAAGTAATTTGCCAAGGAGTACAGTATTACAGAAGAGATAATGACAAAAAACACATTTAGCTGCAAAGAACCTTCCATGCAGTGAAAATTAAGGCTGTGTACTGGGGAAAGATTATCTAGAATATCAGCAGATTACATTATTTTTTCCTGTAGGATATTTTCTTTTCCTTTTTTCCGCCCTCTGAAGACCCACTTTGTCTTTTTAGATACAGATATTTTTTAGAGGCTTTAACCCTGTGTCCATTTTTGTAAGTACACCCATCTACTTGGTAAATAAGAATATTCACTCTTGCAATTAGCTGTCAAGACCCTTTTATGAGCGCAGAAAAAGCCATATGTATTTCTCACAAAGGAAGCCCCTATAGATCAGTGGTATTCAAAATCAGGCTATGAGCAGAACCAGGTGAGATGCATACTCATTAACCAATTCATTCAAAGAACAAACCATCCAATCAGTAAAAAGGTAAAAGCTGCGTGCATGTGGAAAGGTACCAGGCCTGACAAATGCACTTTGGTGGCACCCACAGAAGTGTGATATCAACAAAAATAAGATTTGGGTTTCTAATCACAAGCTGCTACTTGCAACACACATCTGCCAAAGCTGATACCATAAGTTATTAAAAGTTTAAATCAATGGCTCAGCACAGAAGATGAGACAGAGGGAGAGAGATTGAGTGCCATGCAAGATCATTGGCAGGGGAATCCTTAAAAACACTTTGAATTCAAGAAGAAAGAGAAATACTGGACTTACCAAACCAGTAGTTTTCTGTGAAACTCTCCACTGCCTTGCACCTTGTCCAGATCTTTGTTCCTATGCCAGGTAAGTGTAAAATGCCACTTGAACCCCTCTATATGTGATCACACAAGGCGCAAGGTACTAGAGACCCAGCACTATGAGGCTTCTTAGTCCTGAAAACTGGCTCATTTCTCCCAGACCACCCACTGATGATAAGGCTGTTCTTTGGCCTCTACCTTCCCCACACAGAGCTTTCCAATGACCTCGTCACATACAAATCAGCTCTGCTTCTATGGAACAGAGTTTGTGTGTGTAAATAAATATCAGGGTGTAGGTACCAAGAGATCATCACAAAAGAGAGGCAATAAATCTCAGCCTTTTCCTGCAGGATGCCATTTTTACCATGAGCTCTTACCAAATATCTTTGGTGAGGCCAAGGGCCTCATGTCAGTAATGGTGGCATAGGGCAGTCTGCTATGAGCATGGGAAACAGGAGTGTGGCATCCATTGAGACTAAGCAGTAAGGCGGCACATCATGGTTGGGATGAGAATTTTCTTTGATATCCTCCCTCGCCCTTGTTCATCTCAGGGATTAGAAAAAGGATGGCACACACTCCCGAGATTCTGAGAAGTGGGGACTAGGTAGATGGCACCAAACTCCATCAGGGGTCAGATGGCAACATACCTACCTGGTCACAGACTTCTCAGTGCTGGAATATGATGAGGAAATCCTTCAGGGTCCTTCTACATCAGTCTTTAGCATCTAACTGGCAAAGTGCTCCTTTCCCATGCCTTGGGAATAGCATCTTTGGCTAGCCCCCAACATCATGGTCTGGGTATCAATTCAGCTGACGTTTGAATTCTAGGCTCTGCCGAATCTGACCTTCCCTGCACTCATTTCAGCAGCAAGCCCTGAGGAAAGGTTTCCTTGGCCCCTTTCACTGGCTTTCTAACAATCAGGGGTTAAAGTAAGCCAGAATGCGTCGGAACAGTGTTCCCGGGCCCCTGTTTTCGCAGTGTTCCAGGGCCCCTAATAATTGAAAATGGAGCTGGAAAGCTGTGTTCTGAGGGCCATCATTTAAAAATAGTTGGCACTGGAATGCAGCATTCCAGGTCCATTTTCAATTTTAGGGGCCCATCGAACACTGAGTCCTAAAAATAGTAGGCCCCAGAATGCCATTCCAGAATGTTCCAGCAGGGCAGAGAGCTTCCCCCAGGCTGGGAGATTTTAAATCTCCTACCCTGAGCCTGCTCTCACTAAGCATGCTCAGAGCCTCTGAGCATGCTCAGTCAGAGCACAATCCGGGTAGCAGCCTCAGCCCAGGCTGGGGCCATCACCAGTCCACATGCAAGCCAGTAAGGGGCTTGGGAGGGGTGTTTTGGGGACAGGTGAATGGGCCCAGTGGGGAAAGTGTGCAGAGGAGGGAGTTGGCCCAGGGCAGTGGGAGGTTGGGGAAGGGTTGAGGAACCAGTGCTGGGATGTGAGGTTCAGGAGGGCGTTGGGGAAAAGTTCGGGAGACCAGTGGCAAGATGAGGGCTGGGAACAGTAGGTGGGCTGGTAGGTAGGCATTTGGGAGGCAGTGACTGGGGTGGGGGTAGGCATGTGGGGGGCAGTAGCTGGGGTGGGTGAAGGGGGCCCAGACCTGTGTGAAGGGTGCCTTGACCGGGGCCCTGGAAATTTAGGAGGGTTCCAGGGCCTGCCAAATTTTACTTTAACCCCTGCTAACAATGAGCATGAAAGGAGCCTGTCCCACTGGAGCAAGGGCTGGATTCCTCTCCAGCTGGTCCATAGGAAGGATGGCTGTTGCTACTGCAGTCTCTCCTCAACAGGCTCCTACTAATCCGACCAGAGTTAGCACCAGCTAAACCCTGTTTTCCAAGGTCACAGCTGTTTCTGTCACCTGACATCCCAGTGGGCGCCTGGTTATCTGGCTGGTCATTGAAGAGCATCCACACTAAGGCATCTAAATGGAGATTTCATTTAGAATGGGTTTAGTTCCTTGCCCTTGAATTTGTTCCCCCAGATGACCAGGGCTCAGCAGCAGCAGCAGAAGGAAGCTAAGCAATCCCCCAAAGCAAGAAGAACACTGTGTTAAGCAAAGTGCATTGTTTTCAGGTGTCTCTGATTGTGCAGGTGCAATTAGCAGCTGGCCAAACAATAGTATTTAGAATCTAGAGATTTAATTACCAGGCTGGGCCTGCAAATTAGGGAGGTGGATGATTCAATGCTGGGATTGCACACAAAGACACTCCCATCAGCGGCAGTTCTGAATGAGGCACCTTTAAAAATGTGGTTCCAGGGGCCAAATATATAGTTAATTTTACTGCCATGCAACTTCTGTCTCCCTTTTTTTTTTTAAGCCATATTGTTAATGAGCACAGCACAGCAGCAAACAGAAAGAGCAGATGCTCCACTAATGTATGATCAAACTGTTTACAAAAAATTAAGGGCCAGCATTCAGTTCTCCAAAGCAACACAGTGGCCATTGCACACGTGTTTAAGGGAAGAATTTGGCAGCTTCTGTTTGCTTTATCCCATTTGAGACAGCAAGACTAATATTAATTAACAGAGATCTAGAGCAACAGTGTGAACACTACCAAGTGTGCTCATGGATGGCAACTGGCATTGCTGCTGTTGGTAATTAGCAGACGCATGGCTAAGCACAAGGGTTCTGGTTTCCTGCTTATTCTAAAGTGAAAGGGCTTGCAAATCCCACTCCCTGGCTAAAGAAAGAGCTAATATGACATGTTTTCTCCCTGATATACCCCCAGTCATCACTTGAAATAAAAACTCGTACCTAGCATTCTGTCAACAGCAGGGGGAACCAGAACAGCAATAGGCCGTGCTCAAGGCAAGACAGGCCCAAGAAATTAGCAAGATCCAGAAGATAATGGATCAGGGAATAATGCAGACTTCCATGTTTATTTTTTTTTAAAAATACTGGGGAAATTACTGGAATGTGCAAATATCAGAGGAGCACAACAAACCCCTCAGAGACAGCAGCAGGGGTAACAGTCACAAAAGCAATGGGGAAATTTCTGCCCTGACTTGTCCCCACTCATAAGTCAGAATATAAACAAAGCCATTGGTCTTACTTCTGGTTTTGGTTGTGGTTGGAGCAGAGTGGAGAAAGAAGTGTCAGAGCCTGGGTGGTCCTCTGTAAATTTCCAAAAGGCAAACTCTGTACTCTGTTGGTGGTCACTAAGTCACCAAAAGTTTCAGACCAGAAGAGACCAGCTATCTGGATAGCTGAGAAGCAATTCCATGTTATACTGTCTAAAGCCTGGATAATTTTCTATTGGACTCTAGAGCAGGGAACTTCAGGGGTGAAGACCTTGTAAGAAGTCTTTTGCTTATTATGTTTGTGTGTTTTAAACCAGCTAATGATTACAGTGCAGCATTGCCTCTCAGCAAACTAATTCTGAATTCACTATCAGGCTAGGCAGGTGCTGATGGGGAAGGGAGCTGATCGGTTTGGGCACAGTGAAATGTTTCGAGGAGGTAAATGTTGAGGGGTTTAAAGTACTGTTGATGTTTTTATTGGGTCACTTACTCCTGCTCTTGTATTACCTCTCAGCCTTTGTTCTCTTGACCTAAAGAAGTGGCCCTTGTGTTGCATGTACAAGCTGGGATCCCTCCTTAGGCACCAAGAATCAAGATGAAGAACCCAGCAACCATACCCTTGAGGTGAGAAGAGAGATGCCATTGCAAGCAGCAAGCAAAAAGGAGAGGGCTTGAGCCTTACCTTGGAGAAGAGTCTACATACGTCATCATCCAGGAGTGTACAAGGACCTCTTGTATTTAAAGTAGGAGTTTCTGGTGTTTGAGCTAAAGCATCAAGGCATATTGCTGGTTGCAATATGGACTCCTTAACTTTTTCTATGACCCAATCACTAGAGGAATACAAAGACTCCCATCTTTCTGTATGTTGCAATAGATTGTAACAAAAAAGAATCAGAACTGACCAAAATGTCATTAATAACTCAAACTATTAGGAAGAAAATGGGAATGTTAGTTGAAGCCCTGAAAGAATTACAAACAGACTGATTTTGAAGAGGGAGAAGAGTATGGCTATCTTATCAATCAGACTGGTCTGTAGAGTTCATGGAAATCTCTTCATCTTCACATGGATTTTGGATAATTAGAGTTATTAATTTCAAAAGGGATAGCCATGTTAGTCTAGTCCAGTAAAAAAAACAACTAGGAATTGTGTGGCACTTTAAGACTAACAGATTTATATTTTGCATGAGCTTTCGTGGGAGAAAATCCTACTTTGTCAGATGCTTTGAAGATGGGTGAACTTAAAGAATGGAATGAAAATAAATGCAAGGGGGTGTAAAACATAGGATCAGGTCATACAGTAACAGCAAATCAGAGCAGTTGTTAGGTTCAAACCATGAGAAGCCTGAAGTCAAATTACCTTTTGTAATGGGAAAAGAACCCATAGTCTCGATTCAGTCCTGCTTTCACAGAATTTAGCTTGCCTATCAATTCAAGTTCAGCTGTTTCTCTTTGAAGTCTTGATGTCCCAGCTACATCTCTAACGACAGTCATTAACAAATCCATCATCGAGTGATTAGGAAGATGGAAGTGCAAGAGCAAAGAAACCAGTTTCTGAGCACTTCCATCTTCCTAATCACTTGATGACCGATTTGTTAACGACTGTCGTTATAGATGTAGCTGGGACATCAAGACTTCAAAGAGAAACAGCTGAACTCGAATTAATATGCAAGCTAAATTCTGTGAAAGCAGGACTTAATTGAGACTATGGGTTCTTTTCCCATTACAAAAGGTAATTTGACTTCAGGCTTCCCATGGTTTGAACCTGAAAACTGCTCTGATTTGCTGTTACTGTATGACCTGATCCTATGTTTTACACCCCCTTGCATTTAGTTTCATTCCTTTCTGTAAGTTCACCCATCTTTGAAGCATCTGAGGAAGTGGGATCTTCTCTCATGAAAGCTCATGCAAAATATAAATCTGTTAGTCTTAAAGTGCCACACAACTCCTACTTGTTTTTTTTTACTGGGCTAGACTAACATGGCTATCCCTTTTGAAATTAATAACTCTGATTATCCAAAGTCCATGTGAAGATGAAGAGATTTCCATCAACTCTACAGACCAGTCTGATTGATAAGATAGCCATATTCTTCTCCCTCTTCAAAATCAGTCTGTTTGTAATTCTTTCAGGGCTTCAACTAACATTCCCATTTTCTTCCTAATAGTTTCTGTTAATGTTAATTGGCTTCATGAACAAGCCAAGGGGGCATTTTCTATTTTTTCACCCTGATGTGTTTTTGTTTCTTGCTCCATAAGTCCTCTCCATTGAAAACATTACAAGATATACATGTAAAAAACCCTCTCTCTTCAGCTGCAAAAACTCCTGCATCTAAGTGAGGACCGTACTTTAGCTACACAATAACATCAACTGATTAACAACAAAGGAGTCTGGTGGCACATAAAAGCTTAACAAATTGATTTATCTCTTGAGCTTTTGTGGGAGAAGATCAAGTGTCTAACAAGTGGGGTTTTCCTCCCATGAAAGCTCATCCAGCAAATAAATTTGTCAGTCTTTTAAGTGACATCAGACTCCTTATTTGTTCTGCTGAGCTAGATTAACATGGGTATCTCTTTGGAACTTACGAACTGGATACTAAACCATATGGTTGAGGTAAGTCTTCTTGTGTGTTTTAAAAGACAAGGTTACAGTCCTGGAGCTGGCTTTCACCAGTTCTTGCAGCTTTGTTAAACAGGTAAAGAGAAAGCAAAATGGGTTGTTTAAAAAAAAAAAAGGCTTTTGTTTTTAATACATTATGCACTTCATCAGCCAGTCTTACCCTGCAGTCGTGATTATGGCATTATGGCTTGATTACTAGCTATTACTTCCACAGTCAGAAAAGCAAAAACACAGTATGGTTCCATCTCCATTAACGGAATGTGAAATTCCATAACAAGCTCGGTAGACCGCAGGGCTTCAGTTGGGCTAAACTCTGAAGTACATAAGTGTCTGCTTGAGCCATTATTTCAAAGCCTTTTGAAATAGTACCTTAACGTACGTAATTATTTTGCTTTACTTTGAACCACTATATGGATATTTTGTAAAGCAATATTAGGCATTTTAACAGTTCTCAGACAGTTTGAAGGTCTCTCGGATAATAGCAGATGCTTTTATTTTAATCAGCCCATTTGTAACATTTCAGCACTTCATTTTTTTTCTCTTACACATTATTTTGATAGTTGAAGGATAATTTTAAGATTAAGGTCCAGGACATTGACTCGGGAGATCTGGGTTCAAAGCTCAGGTATGCCGCATGTGCCTTTCGTGACCTTGGACAAATCACCTAATCATTTCCTCATTTCCCCATCTGGGCAGTGAGCATCGCATGGCTTTCTCTGGTAATACAGTACTCAGTATTGACCATCTTTTTTTGTCTTATGCTATAAGTGCTTCAAGGCAGACCCTATTTGTATGTGTTTGTGCAGTACTCCACACGGTAGGACTTTACTACTATACTCTAAATACATACTTATACTCCATTTCTCCAAGTGGGACAGACTCTGGAACAGTGTTTCCCAACAGGGGCAGTACCGCCTTTCTGGGGAGGTGATTTTGAAGTTCAAGAGGGCAGTAAAAGTTAACAGAGCAGTAGAGGGGCATCAAAATTAATGTTCAATGTTAAATTCGGGGGGGGGGGGGCAGTAGCAAAACAGTTTCACAGGAAAGGTTGGGGACCATTGCTCTAGAATGCTATTTCTGTAGGATGCATATTGGTAGTGATTCCAGAAATGCAAGTGAAGATATCTGTCATATGTACACGTGACTGGCCTGCATGTGACAAACTTCCACGTGCCAAGAGCAGACAGACAATTCAGGCATGACCTTTACTGTATACTGACAGAAAACATGCCACCTTCTCTCAGAAAGAGCACACAATAGACATTCGCGCCTCTCCCTTCACAGTCTGTACTGAACTTGGAGAACAAAATGGCTGCTGAACACTTGGACAGGTCAAGGAGCAGCATTCAGGAAAACAAAGTTTTAAAGGCATACATAGCACCGTATAGGAAGATTATAATTTGGGACCTGGTGGCTGGCTGGTTGGCTATAAAACCTGGAGGTATTCACCCAAATTGCCGCAAACGATAAGACCTGATCCAGAACCTAGAACAATAAAAGAGTCTTCCCAATGTATTCACTGGCCTTTGAGTCAGGATCTCACATCTTCAAACTATGGAGTGGCACTCATTCCCCCTATTTGGTAACAGCCAGCCCTTTAGTGCATCCACTGCTGGGGTGTATCTCGAAGTATTTTTCTTTGGATATGTGTGGAGGTTGGGGGTGTGGGGACAGGAGGAGAGTAGGGCTTTGGAACGGGAAAATTACATAGCTCCAAGAATTATTCAGAAGTTGGTATACTGGGAAGCTAGTGCTATGTAAACCATGGCGGAAAAAATGTCCTCCAGATGATGATTCTCAAAAGAGACTCTACAGAACCAAGTGCATTCAAAGGATAAGTATATTGGAAAGTTGGCCGTTTCCAGGTAGATCACTCACATAGCTGTATGCCAATAAAGTGACTAGCTTTTTTCCGTAGTGTGCCTCAATTATGGATTGTCATTCAGCAATATAGTCAAACCTGTTCAAAAAAAAAGTTGCTTATAAATCTTCCTTTGAATTTCTGGTCTATGCTCCTCATGTCTTGCTCTCAGGCATTTAATAAAGTTGTACTACAGTGTCTTAATGGACAAATACAAAGCTATTTGTGAATCACTGTTAAGCCACAACCCTATAACTATTTGAGTTTCTCTCATTTTTACATACCACAGATGCACTGCTGTTCACATTCATGAGTTGTTGGGGCTTTTCGGTTTTTTTGTTTTTTTGTTTTTAAGGCTGTTATGAGTTCATAAAAGAACCATTCCCTAAAAGAATGAAATAAATGGTGCTTATTATTTTTGTCTGTGATTACCAGCAGGAATGATTGCAGTCTGAAAAAGTATAAGCTGAAATGAAATTAAATAAGATGTTGAATGGGGGAAAACAACTCATTCATTAACCAGACTTTCTCAGAAAAATTCCACTGCGTATATTAAAGCAACGAGACGTATTTTATGTATCCCTGTTAGTATAAGAAATTAGCTTATATCACAAGATAATTACTGATGATAAAGCTATTTCTCCAAGAGCGGTGTAATATCTAAGATTATTTGACATCTTTTCAGGGGCTTCTCTCTTTATTTCTAAATATTTTCAGCCCAAACCAATTTATTATTTTATATCAAACAAAACTGTCAACAATTTCCTTGCACTCACTGCATCATCATTATGTTTTGTCTTCACTAGCAGCACACGGAATAAAAACAAAATCCATCAAAGAGTCACCAAATGATATTTGAGGAATAAACGCAGAGAAGCGAAAAGAATCCTTTCTACTTCAGTGTGTGCTACTGAGAAAGTGGTAGGTATAATTAACTACAAGTAGAGAATTGCAAACAGAGCTGAACGGTTGTAGCATTTGAAAAGGTTCTTTACATCTTTAGCCTATAGAACTAGCCTGCTTGCTTGCATATACACTCCATATCTTTCCTTTATAGATTTAAGGCATCACTGTATTATAAATTGACATTTATTTTATCATTAATTATGGATTCATATGATAGTGCGTACACTATATATTAAAAGTCATGTTGCACAAGTGCCCTGCAAGCATGTGTGAAAATCATACTGGGCCTGCATGAAGAAGCAAAAGGCAAAAGACATTTCTAAATTAGCATCGTGGGCAGTCAATGGAGTTCCTCCTGGGGGACGCAGCTCATGGCTGACCCAGGCCCTGCCACTGCTGGCCCCCCCATGCATCACCCCACCACAATCCCAGTCGTGCCCCTTCTTCCCCCCAAACTCTGTGCCTGCTGCACCCCTGCAGTCCTGCCCCACCCTGCTCCCTACTCATCACCATATGTCTTCCCCCAGGGTCTTTCCCAGCAGAGTGTGGGAGGCCAGGAGGGAAGAGAAAAGTGGAGCCAGGCCCTTAGGGAGGTGCAAAGAGTGGGGAAGGTCAGGGAGAGTATTATAAGCAAGCAGGCTAGCTAGATCCCGGGCGGAGGGGGCCGGGGGTGGGGGGAATCCTACATCATAATACAAGCAGATGGCAGGACTCTGAAGCATTTTCTAAAACATTGCTATAACTTTCAAAATAATGATATGCTCTATTCTTAAATGTAATACAGAATTTCTGATCCCTCAACACGTCATCGCCTCCAGGCTCCTGTGCCCTTCCTGGCTGCTAGGCTTTGGTCATTCCTTCTGTCTCTCCTCCTGGTCCCAAGGACTCTCTTTTTGGTTTTTTTGTTTTTTATTTTTTCCTCTTTTTTTTTTTATTTTTATTTTTTTAAGCATTAGCCAGTCAAGCAAAATGTAAATGCCTCCCATCTGTTCCTATTCAGGCTTAACAGCTTTGTTAACAACTCAGCTAACCTGCCCATCCTGCTGCTGAGGTTCATCTCCCAGCAACCCCCTGTGGAGTGCCTCACTGCCCATTGCAGCCCCCTCCAAGAGCAGATTTCTTTCATACCTCCCCCCAGCTCCACCCTTGTGCCAGTAGCTCCCCACCAGCTCCATTCTCCACCCAGGACAGGCTGCTGCCCACGACCGCCCCCTGGCCCAATCCCCTCCAGCCCCACACCTCACCCCTAGCTCCCATTTACTTCCCTTTCCACACACCTCGCCCAGCAAGGGGATGTGACCCACAACCCACAAATACAAATATGTGGATCTGTATCCAACCTGCATCTGCAAGAAATGGTCCGTGGATATCCGTGTTGTATCTGCAGATGCAGATATAATGTAGATATCCGCAGATATCTGCATATTTGCAGGGCTCTACTAATAGGACTCAAGAGTTGAAGACCCCATCCCCAGCCAGCTCCAGCTCCTACGTGATTGGTGAACAGGGCTGACTGCTAGAGAAACTGGCTGTGCAGATGTAGTGCCCAAAGCATTGTGTCACATCACCGAAACAGTTACTGGTCTCTGTTTCTGAGCATGCTCAGAACAACCTGAGTAAGAACATCTGCAGACACTCGGGTTTTGGTGCTACAAAATGTACATCACTGTCTGCTGCCTTAACTGCACGGAGGAAAGAGGCAGAGCGCCCCACTGGGAAGGCTCGGCCTCCCCATGCCTGCAATAAGATCTACCCATGATTAGCATAAATTAGAATAACATACTTGTTTGTGCTTTAGGTAGCGATGTGGGAATCCAGGAGCTATATTTTGATCATAAACTCTAGGTCAGTCGGGACACATCAAAGCAAGAAGACTTACCTAGTCACTGTCTGGGCCTTAAATAATCTGTGCAAGTACACTACAAAACAAAACCAAACCTACAGATAATGAAGGACAAGAGAGAGGAACATTCTGCAAGGCTGGCATACATCAATTATATGCCTAGAACTAGCAGCCTATAGATCTGTGATGTGACTATATTAAACCCAGGTAAACAGTAGATAGATAGATAGATAGATAATCATCTGCATCTTAGAACAAAACTGTAATTCTCATATTTATTGATTATTCATTTTCTTTTAATCATTTGTTGATCAATTTGCTCTGTCTTAATAAGAACATGAAATTATACAATTTCAGTTTGCAGTGAACATTCCTGTCATGCACCCCGGGGGCCCTTGAAAAAACCTGGTGGAGTCTGATTCAGGGACAAGGACCTCATTATCCTCTGATCAGATCCATTCAAGTTACTAAACTTTCAGAAATCAGGCAACGCATCACTTTCTGGAAATCTTTATGTGAGCAAGAATCTTAAATTGCTGATGTAAAATTTATCATAGTGGTTGGCTGTCAAATTTTGACTATAAAAGGGTTTGGCTGTACATTTAGGTTCTTACCCAGACAGCCTCATTCAGAGAAAACTCCCACTGAAAATACTGAAGATTTGGTTAAGTAACCACTGCATGAATAAAGGCCCAGTTTACCAACACAGTACAATATTTCACCATATTTAGAACAATGTTGTTCTATGTTTGTTACATAATCACCAAAGGCAGAGCTTCTCATACCTACCTGCCAGGCATGTGCTATTGCTCAATGTCAGAGACCGGATATTGAACAGAGATGATGGAAAAAATAAAATAAATAAATAAATAAATATGAATAAATAAACTTTTAAAAAAGTTTTCTGAAAAATTTTAGAGTAGTTTCATCTTACAGGGTCAGAAATTAACCTGTTCTTCTCCCAAACAATTTCATGATTTTGTGATAATTTCAGTGAACATTTATTAAAGTAAAAATGAAAGTCTTGTGGCACCTTAAAGACTAACAGATTTCTTTGGGCTTAAGCTTTTGTGGGCTCCACTCCAATTCATCAGACACAGTGAGTTAGAGCCCACAAAAACTTATGCCTGAAGAAATCCATTAGTCTTTAAGGTGCCACAGGACTCTTGTTGTTTTTACTGTATACATGCTAACATAGCTATCCCTCTGGAAATTTGTTAAAGTGTTTCATCAAAGTAGTTTAAAAAAAAAAATCAAACCAGAAAAAATGCATGTTGCTTTGGAAGCTGACTTTCTGCAAATGGAAAAAATGTAATAATTATTTTGAAAATAACTTCTAACGTTTTCAGTAAAATTGATAAAATGCATACATTAAGATGTGGTGGAAAAAAGTGTTTTACAAAATATCAGTGTTAACTTTTTACAAAAAAGTCCACATTTAAAAAAAAAAGATGTTTTCAAGAGAAAAAATGTATAAATATGTTTGATCAGTTCTAACTCTAGACTAGATGGACTATGATACTATTCCCATGTGGCACTTCCCACATGAACTTAGGTAGACTCAGGTAGTATGTAATATATATAGTATACAACTACTGTGTACAAGTTGTTTGGCTTTCAGGAAATGAGGAAGTCAAGCACAGTGTCAAAATTGCATGCAAAACCAACATTAATAGTCTGAAAAGCTTCAAAATAAACATCTGCCTTCCTCCAACACATCTCCAAGAAAAAAAAAAGAAAAGGAAAAAAGAAAAAGCCAGTACAACGTGGAAGGAATACGCTAGATTCTTGACTTTACTAAGTACTGTGGGAGGCTAAAAATCGATTTTTCAGTGGCACAGTAAGAGCAAATAATATAACACTTCCAGGATGATCATCGCATAACTGAAATGGGAACCACAGTTTTCAAGTTCCTAACTTCTATTCATTTGAAATCTCTGTCACATCATTCTATTATCCTACAAATTAAATTGTAGGACTGGAAGGGACATCATGATGTCATCTAGTCCAATCCTCTGCATATGTGACAGGACTAAGCACTATCTAGACCAGGGATGGCCAAACTTACAGAACTCAAGAGCTGCACAAGTCGATTATTAAACCTTTGAGAGCCACACTGAGGTATATAACCACATATTTTTACCTACTCCAAAATTACTAAGCTTAAAATTCATTGCACACTTTAATTTTATTGTAAAAATATGGCAAATATTGATCCACTAACATCAGATTCTAATAATTATTTAAGATTACCATGAAACTAGGCCTATACAGTAAAAAATTAGCTGTTGCTAGATATAGAACACTATAGGCTTGTGGCAAGGTTTTTTTTTTGTTTTGTTTTTTTGTTTGTTTGTTTTTTTAATCTGGGCAGTAACTTGTCAATGCAGTAGCTAAAAGCTCTCTCAGATGCTGATCTCTAAGTATTGCACAGTTTTGAATTTCATTGTGGAATTTGATGCTTCACAGCAGTAAGTTGTGCCAAAAATTAAAAGTAATCTATGTTCAGTTTTATACTTTTCTCCTTTGTATTTTCATTTCTTAGTATTCCACATCATGTTTAGGACTTGTAAAACATGATTTTATTTTAACAACGAGTACGCTGCATTAGGGCCTATGAGAAAATCTAAACATGCTATGGCTTCTCTGACCATGTCATGCTTCTCTCTTCCACCCCTTGTTGCCACTTCCCTGCCATCTCTTAACACGCTGCTGCTTCTCTGCTCTCCCCAACCATGTCACACTTCTGCCTCCCACCCCATCCTGGCACCTACTATGCCCCAGCTTCCATGCCAATATTTCTGTCAGTAAACTTGTTCACTAAAATACTCATGGACGGTGAAGACAAAAGGTCTGAGGACTCAATCAGACGCAATTAATTTTAAAATGAAAGTGATAGTAAGGGAAAAAACACTGCTCTTATCCTAATCCTGTGAAGAGATGCACACAGTGACACCTTTTCAACTGTTCAGAATCACAACAGATCAATGAGAATTTAGGGGGACAGAAAGTGCAAGATCAGAGCCTATTTCAGTAAGTGTTTTGGAGTCCATGCACAGAAGATATTATGGAAAAAATCCCATTGAATTTATTCAGTTTGGGGTCAGGCCTTGTATAAATTCGAAATATCAATATTTGTTTTTTTATAATACAAAGTAAAATTTTTATTGGTGAGAGATTTTTTCAGAAAGTTTACAACACAATTTTACATCCTCAGCCCTTCACAATTACTCTCTTGTCTAATGGGCTCAGATACCCATTGAGTCATTCATGAAGGCTGCACTGAAATATAAATAGATTTTGACTATACAACAAAAAAGAATTAATACATGTTGAATGTTATTTAATCAGTAGAAGTATAGTGCTGCTATTGAACTTTGCAGTGAATGTAAATTATCTTGGTAATTGAGTTAGTTATATTAATTAAAATCTTCATATAAAACAAATGTGCTAGCAGTTCCTTCTGCAAACAGAGGACAGACATACTGATGTCTCAGGCCCAGTTGTTCAATGGACTTAAGGATTTTTTTTTTTTTTCTAAAGCCAGTTTTCAGTAGTGGTGGTCTATCTTAAGTCTAAATCATTTTGCATGCTGAAAATGAACCATGATCCATAATAAGCACTTGTAACGTACTTAAAATAGAGGGGATTTTTAATAACCTTTTGAAAGTAGTCAGTGGTTTTGGATGTAACACTTGTGTCAATTTTCAGTCATTTCTGATGATTCTTATTTAATTCACAGAATCATAGAATCATAGGGTTGGAAGGGACCTCATAGGTCATCTAGTCCAACCCCCTCCCAGAGGCAGGACCACTCCCACTAAACCATCCCAGTCATGGTTTTGGCCAGCCGGGCCTTAAACACCTCCAAAGATGGAGATTTCATCACCTCCCTCGGCAGCTCATTCCATGGCTTCACCACTCGCCTAGTAAAAAAAGTTTTTTCTAATATCCAGCCTCAACCTCCCTAACCACAACTTGAGACCATTGCCCCTTGTTCTGTCCCCTGTTATTGCCGAGAACAGTCAAGCTCCATCTTCCTTAGAGCATCCCTTCAAGTAGTTGAAGGTTGCTATCAAATCCCCCCTCAATCTTCTCTTCTGCAGACTAAATAAGCCTAACACTTTCAGTCTATCTTCACAGGGCTTGTGCTCCAGCCCTTTAATCATTTTGGTTGCCCTCCTCTGAACTCTTTCTAGCATGTCCCTGTCCTTTTTGTAGTGGGGAGCCCAAAACTGAACACAGTATTCTAGATGTGGCCTCACCAGTGCAGAATAGAGGGGAATGATCACATCCCTTGATCTGCTGGTAATACTTCTTTTGATGCAGCCCAGTATGCCATTGGCCTTTTTGGCAGCAAGAGCACACTGCTGACTCATATCCAGCTTCCCATCCACCATGACCCCCAGGTCCTTTTCTACACTGCTGCTACTTAGCTGAATGTTTCCCAGCCTGTAGCGGTGCATGGGGTTTTTTCATCCCACGTACAGGATTTTAAACTTGTCCTTATTGAACCCCATAAGATTTCTATTGGCCCAGTGTTGCAATTCTCAAGATAGAAATACAAGAGAAATAATTTTGCATTATATTACAATATCTGGAAATGCTAGGTGATTTTTATAAAAGAAAATTAATTTACAATTGCTTTTCAGGTTTAAATTGCTAATTATCATCACTTATCTGTAGTTCATTATAGACTTGTTATTGATCAATTTATGCTGCCAGTTTTAAAAATATTTACCCAGAAAACAATATCAAAAAAGAAAAGTATTTAAACAATCATGCACTGATGTAATTAAAGACTGTATCATTATGCACGCAGACAAGGAGGGTAGAATTAATATTGTGGGGGTAAACTGTAAAATCTGGCAGATACTTGGTCTGAGTGCTTCTCTTTCCCTGCTGGCTCTCCCAATGCCACCCCTCCCCTCCTTTCCCTCCCCCGGCTCTGACCAGGCTGCTTTTTGCTGCAGTTCTCCCAACGCTGCTCCTCCCCTGCCGACTCTCACCCTGCCACCACCTCTCTGCTGTCCCTGACCACTGCAAATTTCTCGGCCTGGCTCCCACCGTGCCGCCCTTCCCTCCTGTGCTCTCCCAGGAGCCACAATTTTTCTTTAAAGAGCTGCATGCAGCTTGCGAGCCACAGTTTGGCCACATCTGACCTAGACCATCCCTGACAGGTGTTCCTCTAGTCTACTCCTAGAAATCTCCAACGATGGGGACACCAAAACTTCCCCAGGCAATTATTTCAGTACTTAACTATTCTGAGAGTTAGGAATATTTTCCTAATGTCCAATTTAAACCACCTTGCTGCAATTTTATCCCATTGCTTCTTGTCCTATTCTCAGAGATTAGGGAGAAAAATTTCCTCTCCCTCCTCCTTGTAATAACGTTTTATGTACTTGAAAATTGTTATCATGTCCTCTGGCAGTCTCTCTCTTCTCCAGACAAAACAAACCATTTTTTTAAATCTTTCCCATAAGTCATATTTTTCTAGTTCTTTAATTACTGTTGCTCTTTTCTGGATTTTCTCCCTTTAGCCCATATCTTACCTGAAATGTGCAACCCAGAACTGGACTGAGTTTACCATCTGAGAATTAATTAGTGTAGAATAAAGTGGAAGAATTACTTCTCATGTCTTGCTTACAACTCTCCTGCTGATAAGTGTGAGAATGGTGGCTGCTTTTTTTTCTGACAGTCTATTTTGCTTCCTATCCACAGTGAGACACTGCACCCCATGTATTTTGTTTTTTTTTTTAGTGTGGCTGTGTATCATTCATGTTCACCCTTATGATGTAATTTGGTATTGTTTAATCCAAAGTATGTTATGTAAGGCATTACTGAAATGCTTGATACGTACCAAACATTAACATTGTAGTAGTATGTTTGTAGCAATGTTGTATCTATGGTCAGAGTTGTAACGCTCTGTTTTACTGCCGGGGGAACGTTCCGATCAGAACATGCCCCTTGCCCCATTGACCCCACCTTAGTTACGGCTCTGTCTATGGTTATGAAGTTCTGCTACAGAATGCTCTCAAACACGTGTCTCATGGCTTGTGGTAAGTGCTAAGCAAAATCATCTAAAAGCAAAGAAGTAATTCACATTCCATTAAAGAAAGTGTCAAAAAAAACAAACAAACCCAGCTTCCCCAGGAACAATAGACTACCCCAGTGTTTCCCAACCAGTGTGCCATGACACACAGGTGTGCCACCAGGTCTGAGCAGTTGTGCCACAAATTTTTTTTGAAAAACTACTCAAAGAGCTCTGGATTGGCTCACTAGCTCATGAATGTTCATGAGTTCATTTGGAAACTATATGGTGGTGTGCCTCAAATTAATTAAAGGTAGCAAGGTGTGCCATGGCAGAGAAAATGTTGGGAACCATTGGACTAGCCAAGCATCAATCAAGAGGTGCTCATTGGCTCAAGAGGAGGAAGCCATACAACTGTTGTCTGTCACTTGACCTCAGAGGAGGATGAAGAGACATATTAAAGTTTGAATCCACACTTCTGGGGCAGTCCACACACAACCTTGTACAAGCAGCTGGCCATTGACATAGCAAGTTAGTACTTCTGGCCAACCACTCAGACCAGCCCCACATGCAACCCTAGGAATGGCCACCTTGCAATGTTGAGTGCTGTCTGCAGGCTCATGATTTCTTTATCAGTTTATCAAAGAATTTGATAAGTACTGGCTCTGTCACTTTAAATGAAGTCTTTAACATGCACTAGTCCACATGTATTGCTTTAGAAATGTAAGGCAGGTTTAGAAGCTGTGTTTAGTAGCTTCTAAGGGGGGGCACAACTAATCTGCATAGGTTGTGTATTTGCATGAGCACAAAGAGCATATTAGCATAGCCACACTATGGGTTCAGAGCAATATTGGTAATGTATTTGGGTTGATCTAATCACAAGTCTGTCAATATATGTAACTCTACTGAAAAGAAACATGAAATACTGTCTTTTGTAATATGCTACTCTCTTGCTTGTTCAAACTCTGTTTAGGTTGGTTAAAGGATAAAAGCTACCCTTGGCAAAAAGAATATTAAAAGAGGGGTTGCCTCCTCCTTCTAGCATGGTGATGTTAAGACAGGGGCAGGGGTTTAGCATTAGCTCAATCTAGAGCTATGCCCGAGGCTTTGGCCCACTGTTAAAGGATAGATCTGGCCAGGCTTCCTGTGAAACTTCTCTTTTGTTATTTTAATGGGAGAAGCTGTTTGCAGCTATGTAAGGTTTAAGAGCTGAAATCACTGAAGAGGAGCAGCGATGGAGTAAGTGACCAGTGGGCAGTGCCAGTGGATGGTGAGAGCGGAGTGTGAATGACCAGCAAGCGGAGCTGGTGGACAGCAGGTGGAGCCAGTGGATGGCAAGAGCAGCCAGGGGAGGGCCAGAGAGTGTGAGCGACCAGTGGATCATGCTGGCGGACAGCTGGCGTGAAAGACATTCCCTACATGTCCTGGGTGTGTTGGGAACCTGTTTCACACTGATTCTCCAGATCAGTGCTGGCTTTGCTATTGAGTTCACACGTTCTGTTATGCTCTGTGGGATCATGTTGGGAACCTGCTCTGCACTGATTCTCTGCGTCAGTGCTGATTTTTCTCATTGGGCTTTTTACATTCTGTTTTTATTACTATTAAAAGTTCTGTATACTACACTCAGACTCGTGCTTGCAAGCGGGGAAGCATTACCCCTTTGGGGTGCCGAGGGAATGGTGCATCATCTCCCAAGAAAACTGGATGGGGGCTCAAGCCGGTTGGTGCTTTAACTTTAATTGGAAACCCCTAGATATAGAACCCAGCCCTTGTTGTGCCAGCTCGCCCTGGCAGAAGGGTTACAGATAAAAACAAATAAATGTATTAAGTACTGAAAGATTTTAAGTGATTAGAAACCAGAAGACTCTGAGTCAGATTTGGTCAAGATTAAAAAAAAAAAAAGGAAATTGCATTCTAAATTATCCTTGACCCTTTTGGTAACATAACAAAATCAGATAATGCAAATAACAGGCTGGCTGACTTCAGCAAGGCCCTCCCCTTGCAGGCAGTCCATTAGTTGTTTTACATTGTTTTGTAGGTGAAAGTGAAAAAGAGAGCTCTGGACTGCAAAACAGAGTGGACTGTCACACCACTATGAACCGTAGGTGCCTTTTTTGAAGCACTCTTTCTTAGGGAATCATTTCCCATTTTGTTTGTGTGCAAAAGATTTATCCTTCCTAAGTGGAGTACATTTCATTTATCTTTACTGAAGTCTATCCTATTTACTTCAGATTGTTTCTCCAGTTTGTCCAGATCATATTTAATTTTAATCATGCAAAAACATGTTCTGATGTCTCCCTGGATTTTGCTTACCAGGATTTGAACATTGGCCACCATCAGAAGAAGCACAGTGGGCTAGACGGACCATTGGTCTTACCCAATATGGCTATACATTCATATCATTGTCTATGTCTACATTGTAAAAGCTAAGTCAACTTTTTTAAGTCAACTTAATAATGTCTGCTTAAAGTCGACTTTAAGTAGACCGTATTAAGTTGACTTAGTGAGTCCACACTACATTAAGTCGACTTTATAAAGTCAACTTAATGGCCCCACTGCACTAAGTTGACTTTGTGAGTCCACATTGCCTTAAGTCGACTTAATAAAGTTGACTTAACTGTAAAGTCGACTATATAAGTGGAATTAATAAAGTCGACTTTACCTGATGCTAAAGTTGACTTTATCGCCTTGCAACGTAAACAGAACTTTGTTTAAGTCGACTTAAGGGCCCTTAAGTCGACTTAAACACACAGTGTAGACATACCCACTTAAAACACTTGTAAGCCCTCCCCAGCTTGGCATTGTGCGCAAAGTTCATAAGTTTACTCTAGATGCCATTACTGATGAAACCATTGGAATGAACTGGACTCAGAAGTGATCCCTGAGGGGCCACATTCAATATGCCCTTCCATCTTGAGGGTTAACCATTGATCACTACTGCCTGGTTTACTTAAATAAAATATTTTTTAAAGTGCAATCACTGTATAGTTTAGAAACAAAATACTTGAGAGGATTAAGGACACACAATATGCCACTGCTTTTTCAGCAGATGAAGGTACTTAGCAAACACTGATCTTATGAAAATATATTTCCCTCATAACTTCCCTTTTCCTCTGCTTGTCAAGTTCTCAAACTGAACATTGAATTTGGCCAGACTGCTCCATGTCTTAAATCAGGAGACAGGCAGAGGCTACACTGGTCAACAGGATTCAGGAGTAGGAGTTTAGATACTGCCTGCCTACATTAAACCAAATTCTAGCCCATCATTCATTTGCTTTTGGGAACACTAAAACTCAATAAAAATTGAATGAGGAGGTGATTTTCTGTGAGTTGAAACATGCAAGAGAGAGAGAGACAGACAGATGATCGAGGTGTTAGATGAGCAAGAAAATCCATAAACAGGTAAATTGAACAGAAATCAATTTTCCATCCTGGATCCAAGATAAGAAAATAGAGATTTTATGGGAAAGCAGCAGTGTGGATGTTGTCTTAATAAAACATTTTGGTTGAACTGATTTTTTGATATAGTGGCTGCATGAGCTTAAAAAACTACTTTTATAGCCAACCTGAAACACTTCCCCGACAGCTAAACAGCCCTGCCTTCATTTATGCTGATTTGAGTCTGAAGATATGCAGGTCTGGGAAACATCTGCAGCTTCAGAAATGCTCATAGAATCATAGAATATTAGGTTTGGTAGGGACCTTCAGAGGTGATTTTTGTCCAACCCCCTGCTAAAACCAGGACCAATTTCAAATAAATCATCACTTCCAGGGCTTTGTCAAGCAAGGCCTTATATACCTTTTTTCCAAATTTATTTTCATTTTAAATTTTAGATTTTTTTTCTCTCCACTTGAAAAGATTTCTCTCAATCTAAACACAAGTGCATCACACACAACACAATTAAATAATACTTAAAAAAAATAAATTCAAAGTGGCTGACAGTACCAAACATGGACAAGACCAGAGTTGGAAATTGGAGAATAGGATATAAGGCACTACAGGGGCAGGAGGGAGTGCAAATCTGTCAAAACTGCATGGTGATGAAAGCTACTGAGGTCTTTACTATTGACAATTACAGAACTTTTCCTCGACGCTGCCAGATTGGATAGAAATCCCTCTGAGCTATGACTCTGCCTGGAGCTGCAGAACCATCATAAGGGAAAAATACTGCTAACTGATGCGTCAGCATACCTTCTGAAACCCCAGAATATCCCCACTTCTGGACTGAATCTTTTGTTTTAAAGGGACACACTTAAAATGTGCCCTAATCTCTGACCTCTGATTTGAACCTGTAAAGCTGAATCTTGAAAGTCTGATTTTTTAAAAATCCACTACTTTGAGGGGTGTCATTTCCAGACTTTTTCAACTTTATTGCTATGATTTATTCTGGCAGCCTGTCAGAGAGACCTACCCTTTGTGAATTGGGGTGTGTGAATGATGCAGTATGTGCTTCAAAAAGAGGCTTGGTTAATAAGAAATAGCTCCCTGTGAAAGACTCTCTTTGCAGAGAAAATGCAGGGAACATCTCATTTTATGAGCTCATGATTTAGGATCCGAGCTGGCGCCACTGAAATCAAAGGCAGTTTTACCAAACACTTTGATGGGATGAGAACTAGAGCCTTCATGCTTTTCCCACTGGCTATTCAGGAGCTAGCACCAATATTATTTTTTCATATGTTAGGTAGATTGAAGTAGAAACTTAAATATATCTATTTACACACATACACACACACACACAAGCATGCCAGAACCCTCTTATTGTAATCTTGCAAGCTTGGCA
The DNA here is from genome assembly GCA_007922195.1 of Podocnemis expansa. Lineage (NCBI taxonomy): Eukaryota > Metazoa > Chordata > Testudines > Podocnemididae > Podocnemis > Podocnemis expansa. The sequence goes on from ML682083.1 coordinate 5,755,129, forward strand.
TGTGATACAGTGAATTTTCCTTCATGCAGATTCGATGCAAAAGTCAACACACTAGTGTATATAGTACATGCTTGATTATTTGAATGCTACAGAGCCCCTGGAAGGGCGGATGATAAAGGTTTCTGATAATTAAGGGAATATTCAATGTAATTAACAGGCACTGAGGGATATGAATCTGTTTCAGACAACAGGTGGTTGGATAAGTGAAGTTATGCAGGATGGATCAGGTTCTGTCACTCTTACACCCAACAATATTGGAGTCCATAAGTAACCCGAATGAAGTAAGCAGGGCCCTACTGAAGGCATAAAAGGCTCCTCATCATGGGTAAAATTATCAGAATATGGCTCTGTATTTGTCATCCTCTCTTCCACAGGACTGTATAACATGTTTATATAAGAACACGTATCACTGTCTTTAAAACTGAGTTAATATTTGTTCAAGGAATTAAATTTAGATAATGGGGGAACCAATCAGCCAGCACAGCAGCATCAGAAAGGCGCCTAGGTGCTTGCTCCCACTTCACTGACATTTCATCACACCACTAACATTAAAGCATTGAGACAAATATGATCAGGGCATCATAAGATAAAAAAACAGGGTGGCTAGCAAGGGGAATCGGTATTGGCCAAAAGGGATAAAATCATCAAAGAAACAAATATTATTTCCTACTGTTAAGAGGTGTTACAAACACTGAAAAATAAATGCAAAAAGACCTTCCCCCCAAACCCCAAAATTCCATGAACAGGAACTGTCTTTCCCACTCTACTCTTTTTTTCCCCTTTCTTTCTTTCTTTTTAATTTTTATTTAGGATTTTGGAAATACATTTGAGCAGTAACTCTATTCAGGGCTGCTTTCCCCTCACCTACAAAATGCCATGCTGAGATTCATCAGATTTAAAAGAAATTGTGCCTCTTATTTTTAATCTGTTTTCACTTGATTGCAACTAATAGAATTTGCCCTTACTTGACTGTGATTATGGATTGCATGGATAGGATTCTCAAAGGTGAAGAGGGTGCCATAACTGCAATGGCAGACAATTTAGGCTAATATTGAGCACTTCTAAATCCCAATTTGGAATGCAAATACCTACAAAAATACATCCAGGAAGAAGAACACTAGATTTTAGATAGAAGATCATCCGTGAAGTCTGTGTCCCGATTCCCAGCTCGGCTAGCCACGCACCATAAACTCTCACTGACTGCAATCTGAGCTTCACACAGAACAGCAAAACTGGGCCTCACAAAAGAGAGAAAGTTTACTTCATCATGACAGCAAAGAGCCCTTTGCAAGTCTTATTTTTCAGTGTTCAAAATGTGCAAATATAACACCATGAAATCTGGCTCATTAATACTTTACTTGAACAAAACATTTCTGATTAATCTGATCAGACTGCTAGTTGGAGCTACAACATATATCTGAGAAAAAAAAATAAGCACAATAAAGGAAATATTTCCAGCCTTCTAAAGGAAAAATCCAGCTATGAAAGAGCTTTCAGGAGCCTGGCTGTGTGTTTTAAAACACACTTGCTCAGAACTAGCAAAATTAAAGAAACAATTTTGTTCCATACCATCATCATAAGTACGTTAAACTGTGCCTAGCAGGTAAGTTATGAGTGGACCACAGTATTTAGTGGACTTCATTTTCTCCACCCCTGCCTACCTAGTGAATGTTTTCCGAAACGTATAGGCAAATGGAAAGGCTGAGGTTTTATCTTTGGCACCAAAATGCTCCATTCGCAGAAGCCATTCTGAGTAAAACTGAAATGTTGGCCAAACCGAGCAAAGCTTACTAACTGTAAGAGCCTCATATATACAGTGATTTTTGGTGACACCATAATGCCTCTACCATCCTCCCCAACTTAACCAGAAGAGTCCAAGTACCTGAGGCACCTGAGAAAAAAAGTCCTGTGCACAAACCTTCCTCTGGGCCTTGCTCACTCACACAGAATTGGTTGTGTATTTCGACTGGCCACAGGAAATCCTCCAGAGTCTTAGCTACCCAGTGCCGTGGCCTGGTTCCAGGCAATTTTGTGCATCCACAGAGGAATGTCTTCTGTTGTGAGGCCACTCTCTTTCCTAGCTGACCCTGCCAGCAGGTTCGATACTTTGAGGATCTTGGGGGGGCAATTACCACACCAGTGGGGTACAATTTAACCCTTATTAAAAACAGATATTAATACAAAATTAATTATGAAGTGTATGCATATGAGGTTTGTCACAGCTTTTTACAATGGGGTTTTGTTAAATAAACTTAACTTTATGGAGTAGAACAAGTTGGGGGACAATGGGGGTTCTCAAACTAACTTAACCTACAGTTATGAATCAAGGAAGGCAAAATGATCCAGCACAATAACTCTAAGGTTTACAAACTAAATGAAACAATCTTACAATTTATCCTAACACTTCTAAGGCTTACAGACTAAACTGAAACAATGTTGCAACTCAAAGTAGTACTTCTAAGGTATCCTAAGTTCAAACAAATTTAGAGGGGAGAGATACAACAAGTAATAAAAAATAGAGCAGTGGCAAACAATTGGAAACACGGGAACTTTTTTAAACAGTGGAGAGCGAAACAGCAATCTAAAAAAAGGAGAAGCTAGAAGGCGAAAGACAAGCCTGCTCTTAGGAGCGTGGGCTTGTTGGAGCTGGGGGAGAGCAATGGCAAAAACAGCAGCCAAAGAGGAGGTAATTTGTTTTAAAGAAAGCTGCAGGGGCAAGCTCTTACCAATTCCACCAGCAGCAGCAAGAGCAGCATTACAAGCAGGAGAGAGATTTGTTACTCGGCCAGCAGTTTCAATTGTGGTACGCTCGGGGGAAGAACTCGTGAGCGGAGGAAGTCAGTGTCTGGGTGATCAGGCCAGGCAGGATGTCAGGAACCATTCTGCTGATCAACCCAAACCCTGGGTTTTTAAACCGTTTGTTTCCCACCAGTGGCTATGATTGGCCACAGTTTGCTGATTACAGGTAAGGCGAGAAACTCAGGTGGGCATGACTCATGCCTTCACCATTTCAAAGATCTTGCAATTTGGGCAGTGCCCACGTATGCCTAGCCCTGTAGAAATCAATTCGGTGTCAACAGCAATTCAGCTGAAGGGGCCATCTGCTCCACTCTACACACTTAACTGATGGCCCGGGAGGGGCAGCCATCCAATTAAGTTAATGGGCAACGGACACTAGCGTGGTGTGAGGACTACCGGCTCCATATAAACAGAGAAGGTGATAAAGGTAAGGTTTTGCCTCTGTCTCAACAGTGGCCATTTCTACTTTGCCTGATTAAGATCATTCAAAAACATCACAGGAGGGAAGGAGTATGCTCATTTTAGCTAGCTAGCATGACAGAAGGAGCTGGAAAGAATCATAACATCCAGTCTAGAGGAGATTGCCTGAGTGGTTGAGACTGGATATAAGGCAACTGTAGGAAGAAGCAAACACTCCAACTGTGGTTCTGGTTAGAGATCCTCATTAGCTTTTTATATCTTCAGTCCTGAGATTGGGACCAAAAATTAGCATACTCTTCTAGTGAGCAACTTCAAAGGCTGTCTTTTGAAAACTATGTCATACCTACATTCCTCATCCACGTATTGCCACGTGCCTATTGCAACTCTCTTGTTACAGACAGAAAGGAGGAAGGAGACGGAGAAGAAGGGAAAGAAATAAGGAAAGAGAAAGAGATGGGTTCAGAAGCAGAGGAAAGAAGAAAAAGTTGGAAACAAAAAGAAAAAGCAGGACAGAGAGACTGAAGGAAGGAACAATCAGAGGAAAACAAAAAGGAATAAAGCACCACACATTCTCCAAGATCCCTAAGATTTGAAAAGCTTTGCTTTAATTAAAGTAACTAATATTGTAACAATGTAGAGCACAGGAACAGCCTGGGCAGAACAAAACTAACTAGAACCTTTTGTTTAAAATGTTTCCATGTGAAACAAAACAGGAAGATCTGAAAAAGTTGCTTTGATCTCTGCAACTTCCTTGTTCTGATCAACCTTTCCACTCCAGACACTTATCTAGATGCTTGCTGGCTTCACACATGCATCTGCTTCAAATGCTTTTCTTGGCATCTTCTTATTTTCCTGCCACTGTGTATGCTATTAGTTAGTTTCCTGCACACTGTTTAATGTGAAGTTCATTATGGCGAATGGTTCTCAAAACTTTTCTATACTACAACCAGAAATTACAACAGAAAAAAAGAAAATGTTTCAGGAAACAACTACCAAAAGTTTTACAATCCCAAACCTTCTAGCCACAAATAAAAGGAAGGTGGCTGCAACCACTTGCAACTCTCCTGCAAGCTCAGGTTTGGAACCCAGGATCTAGAGCAATCACATTCTCCGGACCTGGTCATGCTGTGATACTAATTGTGCTGACCTGGCATCCAGGAGAGTTCAGCACCTAGAGGAGGAAATTGCACAAATACCGCTGCAAACAAGATGACCTGAAATGGCTCTGAGGGCAAACAGAAGAGTTTCAGCGATCCAGCAACATCATGCGGCTGGGTCACAGTCTGAGCTCACCTGTGGCCGCGGATGGCCTGTCACCAAGCAGGTCAGCTCCAGAGTTTCCCCCTCCCGGATGGTGTATACCCTCTCCGAGTAGCGCTCCTCCTCGATGTTACACGCCAGGCCTGAGTGCACAATTCGCACCGTGGGTGGGGCTGTCAAACCAACAGAAAGGAAAACATGTAAGGAAAAGATTCATGCAGTGTCTTGCTCCTCACCCCAAAAAACAAGTGTTAGACACAGCCCCAGACAGAACCCAGCTCAGAACAAACCCGCTGAGCTCACACAAGAGTAAAGCCCATCCCAAATGGCAGAATCCACTATTGTGCTTTGGCTGCTGAAATGAGTGACGGCGCCATCCAGATTACAGACAGTCTTCTCTGAAAATCTTCCTCCCAACCATTCCCTCCTCCACCCCCCCCACACAAAAACAAGGCCACAAACAAGGAATCAGATCACATCGCCATCTCTGATTGGTGAGATTTGATTTTTTCCCCCTTCCACTGCAAGTGAATGCAGCGCTTGCAAATTCCAAACGGGGAGCCGTGTCAGTCTAGGTCATCAAAATCAACAAGGAGTCTGGGGGCACTTAAAAGACTAACAAAAGTATTTAGGCATGAGCTTTTGTGGGAGAAAAACAATCCCTCCCATTTTGTAAATTCTTTGTCTTCAAGTGTCTGATGAAGTGGGATTTTCTCCCACAAAAGCGTGTGTGCTAAACACATTTGTTAGTCTTTAAAAGTGCCACAAGACTCTTTCTTCTCAGTGCTTGTGAGAGGTCTGGAAGGAGATTCCCGAATTATACACACAAGAGGGGCAAAGGCATTTCAGAATAGCCCTGCCAGCTTCACAGACAAGGCACACCTCAAAAAGTTGGGACTCTGTGACAAATGCCTGTATTCAGCCTCCTGCTCATTCAGGTCACCAACAGGGGGACACCAGCTAGGTCTTTTTTATTATTTGGACTCCTTTACTGCAAGGATTGGTCTGCAATCACCAGCTTGCTTACAAAGACACTAAACGTATCTGATGCATATCTAATTGGGGACTAGCTCAGAACCAGTGCTGGATTCACCAAGTATCCCACTCCCATTCTGTGGCATTTCCAACCTCTATAGCCTTTTGTCCATAGTTTAAGGTAGAGATAAGCCCCTGAGAACTTGAACACACCAAGTTTCAGAGAAGTTCAGAGCCAAAATGTTTGACAGAAACCCATGTCTACTTTGGCTATCTCCCAACCGAGACTCTTTACACATTGGGGGAGTGGGGGTTAGGAAGTCCTGTGGCACCTTAAAGACTATCCAATTTCTTTGAGCATAAGCTTTCTTGGGCTCCAACCCACTTTGTCAGCTTCATTTGGGTTGGAGCCCATGAAAGTTAATGCCCATAGATATCTGATAGTCTTTAAGCGCCAGAGGACTTTCACTGTTTTTGCTGTATACAAACTAACATGGCTACCTCTTTGTACTTTACACATAAAGAAACTCAAGAAAGTGGCAGACACAGTGTGACTGCTAAAACTGAGACCGATGTCTAAGTGCAAACATATTGCCCTGATATAAGCACTAAACCACTATTGCAATAACAGTACCAAGGGGTCAGCAGCAAGGTTTGAACACAGGAACGTCAGCTCATGTGGATGAGTGCTGTGCTGTGTTGCTGAAGGGGTAACTCCAGTAGCTGGCAGAAGTAGTATGCCGTGAGGTACAAGTTCAGCACCATGGAAATATTTATGCACGTTTAGCTTTCCCCTAAAACAAAGTCTTTTCAGATTCATTGCACTCTGGTCATTTTGGCTTTCCTTTCCAAATCAACTTTTCATTTTTTTTTTAATGGCACATCTTTCAAAATGTGTTACAACACTTCAAATATAAACAAAAAGCTTTATTTTAGTAGTTTAATTAAAGACTGTAGAGCAATGGGACTGATTTTACTCCCCTTTCAAGTGAATATTAAGCTCCATCAACTTCAATGTACCACAAAAACAGTGTGTATCATCTACACAGGAAAACTACAATAGCTGTACTTTTGGATTCACAAATCATGGCACTGTTTTAATAGTTCAGCAAAGAATAGCTATGGTTCTACGGGATGTCAGTAATTCTGCAGCTCCCCCTCATTCAAATTCCAAGAGAGCAGATCGATACAGGGGACAAGGTCAAGTACTAGTTTTGGTGCCCTTGCTGAATGAAATATAACGAGGAAATAAACAGCAGAAATGCCCAAAAGTAAATCAGATGTATTAAAAAAAGGTCATTTTTAATACTCTTGAGATGTATACGATCAGTGGAAAACAAGATTGTTAACCTGTGAGTGGCCCTTGACTCAGAGAGCGTGGCACAAGCCTAAAGGACAGTGTAATTAGAGGACAGTGTAATTAGAGTCTGTGGCCAAGCCTTGGCCCACAGCAGCTCTGAGGCATGGATTCAGCAGCCCATTTTGTCAATGAATGGGAATGCCCAGCCCACTGAATGGAGGCTCTGAAGGCTCTGGTCCTACAAAAACTTCCTCCTATGATAAAATTTACAATGTGAGAATGCACCTCTTTCAACACGTCAGGGCTCAGTTCTCTGGCTAGGGCTGAAGGGGCCTGTGGCAAGCCAGTCGCACTTCAGAAGTTTAACACCTCCCATTGGTTTATTTACAAGCTAAGCTTCAGGGCTCGCCCAAGGGCTTCATCAGGCAGAGACAGAAAATATTAAATTTCCTAATTCCCACTGGAGTCTTGCCTATTCTTAAGGTGTAGTCACATTAACAACAACCAAAACTAAAAACCTAGTGAGCACATCAGCCACAACATAAGTAGCTCATCCGCCTTCACATCTACTAATGTGATATATGCCATCATGTCCAGACAATGCCTCTCTGTCACATACATTGGCCAAACAAGATTGTCCCTCTGCAAAAGAACAAACTGACATAAATCAGTCATAAAAAAAAAATTGTAACATCCAAAGACCAGTAGGAGAACACTTCAGTCTCCCTGGACACTCAGTAGCAGACATCAAAGTTATTATATATCAACAAAAAAATTCAAAACCAGACTTCAGTGAGAAACTGCAGAGCTGGAGCTGACGGGCAAACTTGAAACAATGAGATTGAGTCTGAATAGGGATTTAGAATAGCTAGCTCATTACAAAAAGCAACTGTCCCTGTTCACACATTCTCACTTCCAATGAACTGCTGTGAATGGGCCTCATCTACCCTAACCGAATTGACTTTGTTAGCACTTGCCCCTCTTCACTGTAATGTTTCTCACCCATCCATGCATGTGCAGATACACCTCTTAACTGTAGTTTCCAGTTCCTGAATCTGATGAAGGGGGGGTGCAGTCCACCAAAACTGATACCGTAAGAAATTTGTTCTTTCATGTGTCACAGGATTCTAACTGTTTTTGCCTCTTCTTAAGCTGGTTTCACTCTGCAGTAACCCCATTTCACTCACGTTTGTCTCTATGCTGGAAACCAAGGCCTATCCTCAAACAGGAGTGACACAGGATTTCCCTTAGAGGGAAACAGGTCTGCCCCTAGAAGCAGCCTTTACCTCCCACTGCACACAACCCTTCTGCAGCTGGCATCTCACATCCCCTCTTCTCTGTTTCACTGGAAAAGGTTTTTACAGGTCTCTGGCTTCCCTTAATTAGACTCAGGTGTCCATAATTAACCCAGAGCAACCTTTCTCTTTCAGTCAATAGGAAAAAGGGCTTTATCATTTCAGTCGTAATACACCACTCTTCAACCCCCATTCCAGAAACGCCCCATCTGAGTTTTATTGTTAGATGCAGTGTTGTAGCAGGTGAGTTGGGCTCAGGATATTACAGAGACATGCTGCAAGCTCAAAATCTCTTCTATCTGTTCCTAGGAGAAGTTGGTCTAATCAGGACTGGCTCAGGACACTGCAGGTTAGGGGCACTGGAAGGCCGGATGGGCCAGCCCAGAAGCCAGACCCAGCCCACCCCCCCATCTCTGAGCCAGCAACTCCACCTCCAGGGGCAGAGTTGGCCGGCCCATAGGGTGGACTCACCTCTCCTGCCCGCCCAGCCCCTGGGCCAGATATTTCCCACCCTGTGGCCGGGGTAAGCCAGCCCAGAGTGGAAGCCAGGGTCCGTGCCCCCCCCGAGCATCAAACCAAAAGCTGGCTCGGTGCTCCACAGAGCCAGCCCTGGGTCTAATAAAAGCCATTAACTCACCTACCACCTGACAACCCTTCCCCATCTCTCAGGTCTGACTTTGTGACACCACATAGCTTTATGTCCTAAATGTATTCTTAAATCTTCCCAGGTTAGGGCTTCAATGCCTAAGCAGAAATTCAGGTTACAATAATCAGTGGACTACTGCGGTCTCTTTAAAAAGAAAACACCCAAGGAGTCATTGTGGTCATCACAGGTGCATACTTAATAAATGCAGTGCAAGGCTTCTGACATTTATAACACCTGGCCCTTGGAGACACCATGAACAGGAACAGAATAAGACAATTTAGGCCAGTATAACTGATTTCCTTTCTCTTAGCTATCCTGAATTGCATCTGTTGCAATCTACTATATTTAAAACCATTTCCAGTTTCCTTGAACTATGCCAACCTTCTCTCTCAGTATTTAAGCATTCTAGCCTTGTTACTCACCGATCCCAGGAGCACAGGCTGAATGCTATAATTTTATTTATAACCGAGTAGATCCCTTTGTTAATCGGGTTTTCACAACTCAGATGATGGATTGTGAAAAATAGTTCAGAAGGTTTTCCACATGAGTAAGAAGCAGTAACAAGATTCTGATGACACCACCTAAAATAGGCAAATAGGCATGAACACAAACCAGCACCCAGACACTCCGATTCCACATCGTCTCGGATGAATGTCGCTCTTTGTTTCCCTTTGGCCCTACTGTAAAAAGGCAGCCATGGCCCAAAAGGAAACCAATTATCTGCAGTGGTGAATTAGTCTGTCAATATACACATTATTCCCAATATATTCTAGACATTAGTTAGTAGATATTGAGAGATGCTAGTTAACTGTTTCTACTCTGAATACTGGGCTCTCAGCATTTTGCTCACCCAGTAGCCAGAGCTGTATGAGTACAAAGGAATTGACTGAGCCCAAATGGACCCTTCAGCATGTTATCGCTTTGTCTCTGAGAACCGATATTAATGTTACTTGCTTGTAACAAAGAAATTAAACAACTATGTCAGTCTGTAGGCTGAAGTACTCATATGCACACTGAGGGCTTGTGTACATGGGAACTTAACACAGCAATCTAGGGTATGTCTACACCACTGGTTCTCAACCACTGTGTCGGGACACATTACTCAGTCACCACATAGCGGGAAGTGTGTCGCGGAGAGCTGAGGAAATGGCTGGATTTAACTTGGGGAAGGTGATGTGTCTTGCTGGGTCACAATATGCAACCAGGTATGTCTCAGCCTGAAAAAGGCTGAGAACCAGTGGTCTACACTTCAAGTGAGGGGTGCAATCTTGCACTTGTGCACCTGGCTCATGCGAGCATGCTTCTATTTAGACATGCACTCGCTCAATGACAGCTGGTGTGAACATGTGTATGAGAGCAGGGAAATCACATCCCCAGCTCACATAAGCCTTGGTGCAGAATGGATAGCTAGCATGTTTCAAACTCAAATCCTTGCTTGCTGTTTAACTTTGTTTCCCAGACAGACCAGATCTAAATGATACCTTGTGCCTCATCAGCAACTCCAAGAATATGACCTGAGGCATAAGGTGTTTTTCAACAGGAGTAAGGCAGCTTTCCTTACTACTTAATTCATACAAGAGTCTCTGCTGTCTGACAAAGTGGGACTTCACCACAAAAGCTCATGTGATCAATCAATTTGTTAGTTTTTAAACGTGCCCCAGGACTCCTGGTTTGTTCTGCTGTAACAAAGGTATGTGTCATTTCATAGCCACATTGCATCTGGCATTTTGATGACATGTTACGGGCCTTGTGAAGCCTAACGAAAATAGCAAGTCCTGGATTCTGGGGGGTACAGAAACAGCTCCCTTGGGTTTATTGCACCTCAGCAGCTGCAGGCAGATCCCCACTAACTCTACGTTCTACCAGGACTCCCCAGAGCTAGGGGGGAGACTCGACTACACCTCACAAAGGTAGGTAGTCACGTACACGTTGGTTTTGAACCTGACCACAATGGAAACGAAGATAGCTTCCTTGGCTAGGGCTCTCCAAAGCACAGCTGCTCTATATTGCCCCAAACTATGCCTGTATGATATGGTCAAGCCTCCTCTTTACATAAATTACATTCTTTCCATTCCTTTGCACTGCTGTCCTGATTTCCTCTAGCAGAACTATCAAACCTGGAGAGAATATGCTGTGAGGAAACAGGGTTCAGAAATACAGAAGTTGGCCAGAGGGGGCCGAGTCTGAGGAGCAGAGGACACAAGTAAAAGCCTAAGCTACTCTGAAATGTAAGAGTAGGTTGGAAAACCACCTGCTCAAGATGCTGCTTTTTACATCTACAAGGCTTAAGTAATATATTCACGACTGGAAAACAACAGGGAGGTAGGGAGTGTCTGTTTGCCCACTTCATATATTGTAACTTCATCTAATTTACATTAAAAAAATACCTTTAGCAAAGAATAATTAATATATTGAATGATGGCACTGGAAAAATAAAAACAAAAAAAAGTTTGTCTCTTCCGGTAGCATTTATAGGCCTGAATGTCATAGCCAGATCAAATATCCTCAGATGTTAGAAGCTTTTGACTCTGGATCCAGAACACACGGCTGACTCCTAGTTCTAACTTAGGGCTGATACTATTGCCCCAGACTTTGGACGAGCTCCCTTCAGCCATCAAATTTTCCAGTTTAAGACCTCCTCTACAAGCCAGTGCATTTTCTCCCTAAACTTCCTCCGAATAAGCCACCATTTCCTCTGAAGTAGGACCTTTGGTCTTTTCTAAGCTAAACATGACTGTCGTTCAACCAGCAGAGGGTGCTATGAGATTATGATGGCTCAAAATCACTTTGTTGGGAACCTGGCTAATGATCTGAGGGCCTGTCTGCTTGCCTGGGTAGACAAACTTGTGCTAGCTCATTGGGGCTGAATGTGGCCATTACAAACCTGCCAATGGCTCGGGTTAGCCACCTGACTTGAAGGCCTATAAACCCCTTGGGTTCAGACCTCTGGTGGCTAGCCCAAGGCTCCCTGGTGCCGCAACATCCACACTGCTTCTTTTAGTATACTAGCTTGAGCCAAACTGTTGTGAATCTCTCTACTTGGCTTGGGAATCGTAAATCTCTCCACTCTCTCTGCAGCAGAGACATATCCTGAGTGTTTGGGGCGATAGTTTCCTCCACGTGTGCACTTTGGTGCATCCACGTGGTTTGGGACATATTTACCAACATCACTTTTGCTCATATCCAATCACCAATGAAAAATCAGGGTAAGAAAAGCCACTTGGAAAACCCCTTCTAATATCACTGTTCGACGTCCATTATGTATTTTGATCACACTGATTTTAAAGGCAGACATTAGAAATGTTAAGATCCTAAATGTTGCAGCAGCTGTCATTTATTGTGAAGTGCGCTCCACATCTGTCTACAGAGTCTTTGAAATGGACACGAGTGGAAGCTGCTGGTTGCCTTTGAAGATGGAAGTAATGTCTGTAGAGGAAACTGGCTGGATCTTTTTGAATAAAACTTTATTTTTTAATTTGCTATTTCCTAATCTTTTTAATAGATAAGCTTAGTTTAAAAACTGAAATTATGATCTCAGAGTTCTGCTAGGCCCACTCCCTTGCACCCTTTCAACGACAGAATATATATTTAAAATAAAAAAAAGGGCCACAATGTAACATTGCACAGGAGTATTTTTTACTCTTTCTGCATTTCCAGGCCACTTATCAAAGCCTGGCACACACAATTATTTGAGGACACCTGAGTTACATACACACATAGCTTATATGCATGCACAAATCTGGTTTCTAGATACAGATAACTGGGTCCTTCCTGTTAGACTTCAGATAGTTTCAGTTCTGAATTTGATAGCACGCCCATACCTACATCAGAATTATTCTGCCTGAGCATCTACAGTTCCCTCTGCTGTCACAATGGAAGGCTAAGTCTTCAAGTTATAAAGGACTGAATAGCTGGCTAAGGAACTCAATGGATGTAAAAGCTGATTTTTGATAAGTCAGAAAATACTGGGGAAGGTCCAAAAAACTGGAAGAAAGCAAATGTTGTGCCAATATTTGAAAAGGCTAAATGGGATGACCATGGTAATTATAACCTTGTCAGCCCAACATCGATCCCAGGCAAAGTAATAGAGAGACTGAGGCAGGATTCAATTAATAAAGAATAAAAGGACAGCAATAAGCAATAACAATCAACATGGGTTTATGGAAAATAATTCCTCTTAAACAATTTGATATTTTTTCCTGAGATTACAAGTTTAATTGATAAAGGTAATAGTGTTGATGTAATATACTTGGACTTCTGTCACAGATTTGACTTGGTAGCACACGATGTTTTGATTTTAAAAAAATGAATAATATAAAATGAATAATATAAAATTAACCAAGCCAAAGGAAATGGATTGAAAACTATTTAACCAACCATTCTCAAAATGTAATTTATACATAGGGAGTTAACAACCAAAATGTCTTTCTAGGGGAGTCTCACTGGCTACATTTACACTTTAAATCTTAGCTCAGACTTATTTAGTCCAAACTAAGTAGTTCTAAGTAAGTTAAAAAAAAAAGTGTTTTTTTTTTTATATTTTTGTTATTTCAAATTAACTTTTTAGTTTGAACTAAAAAAGCATGGGTAATTTGAACTAAAAATTAGTTCAAACTAAAAAAAAAACACAGTTTGAACTAACTATTAGTTTGAACTTATTTAGTTTGAACTAGTATGTCTCTACACTGGACTAGTTCAAACTAAATATGCAAATAAGTTTGAACTAAGCAGCCAAATTAACTAGTTCAAACTATGATTTGCTATTTTATTTTTTTAGTTCAAACTAGGCAAAGTCTAATGTACACAGGGTTCAAATTAATTCAAATTAGAGCTCCTTAATTCTAACTAATTTGCTAGTGTAGACATAGCCACTGAGATCAGTTCTTAGTCTTATATCATTAAACACTTTATCCATGTATCCATGACCTGGAATGGGTGAGTTGATTACACTTGGCAAGTACCTTGATTGGGAACAAAATTTGATAATGGGTTCTTCAATCTAGCTGAGAAAAGAATAAAATGATCGAAGGGCTGGAAGTTGAAGCTAGACAAATTCAGACTGCAAATGGGGCATAGAGTTTTAGCAGTGAGGACAATGAGCTATTTTAACAACTTACCAAGGGTCGGGGTGGATTCTCTGTCAGTGACAAATTTTTTTAAAATCAAGATTGGATTTTCTTCTAGCAGATATGCTCTAGGAATTTTGCTGGGGAGTTTTGTGTTACACAAGTGGTCAAGCTAAATGATCACAATGGCTTCTGGTAGCCATGGAATCTATGACTCGTGCTGATTTAACAAAGTACTTAGGCATGGGAATTAGATTATTCAAATGCTTAAAGTTACGTATGCCTTATAGGTCAATTATAAACTCCACAGCAAGTGGGACAATCTTTTGGATTTGTCACACGCCATAATTATCCCCTGTGCTCCTATGCCTGAGCGGCATCTCTGAGTTCTTGGAATATACGTAAATAAATCAAGTGCCTAGCAGAATCAGGTCCATAATGCAGTAAAGAAAGAAATGGGTCAGCCTTTTTTTAAAATATGCTTCTGAAGTATAGTGTAGATTAAAAAAATGATTATTTTGTTTGATTGCTTTCTGTCAATCTTGTCTATTGAATCAAAATGTGTCATATTTTATCTTTCTCTAGTCTAGCACATTGAAGGTATTGCAGATGCCATGTGCTCAAAAAATTGAGGTCGGGTTCCAAAAATATGATCTATTTTAATTTTGTTTTAGGTTATTTAGATGGCTTTTGATTTCTGAGGCTTTACTGAGCACTTGGCTGTGTTTTCAAGCTTCTTTCTCCAACTCTTAGGGCTAAATCTTTTTTTTTTTTTTAAGTGAACATTTGAGAATGTTACTTAGCTGTAAAATTGCAAGAGCTGAGGCTTTAAGAATGCAAATATCACAAAACTACCAATGGAGCTATCAGATTTGGCATCAGTGTATCAGAAATAAAGCATTTTAAAATTTACAATCCATTCACATGCCCTTCACTTTAGTGTCTTTGCATTACTGTACAATAACTAGGTTTAGAAAAGCAACATATCCATATTGGCCATGATGAGCAATTATAATTCAGGAGTCTCAAACTCAAATCACCATGAGGGCCGCATGAGCACTAGTACAGGGCCTAATGGAGACGAGTACATATCCCAAGGGCTGCATCACTGAAACCTTTTCATAAAACGATATTGCAAATATCAGTGATGATAGTGTCATGGAGGGCTGCAGGAAATAGATGTAGGGGCCACATGTGACCCATGGGCCATGTGTTTGAGACCCCTGAATTATATGAAAGTGCATAGTCCTGTAAGTAAAGATCACATAAACAACCTCAAAATTATTCTTTTCCTTTTTGTGTTTTTACTTTTTATGGTTCAGAACAAATTACTTAATTATGAAATGTCATCTCTTTCTCAACTATAGGAATATTCATTATAGTTCTTTCTAAAATATGCCTCCCAGTATTAAATGCCAGATGAGACATAGTAATATACTACTTGGCATTTATTTTGTCTGGTGGCATTTTAAAAGAACTTGTCTTGTTATTATACACAGTAAATATTGCATGAAAGAACACATTACATTTCTATATCTGGCAGCAAATACACCTAATGCACTAAAAACAAGCATGAGGCCAGAAATGAAAAATAGATAAAGTAAAAATATGTTATAAATTACTCTGAGTGATACATAGATATTGCTTGTTTTCAGATGAAAGATTCTGTCCTGCAAAGCTATCTATACATCTCAGGACCCTTATATTAGCTGTACCTACTCAATAGAAATTGGTTTAATCATGAGAGTCCTGTGGCACCTTAAAGACTAACAGATTTCTTCAGGCACAAGCTTTCATGGGCTCCAACCCACTTCGTCAAATGGTTTAATCACAGTTGTCCACAGAAAATTCATCTTAAGTTTCCAGTCAGGGGAGTATGAGAAATGTCCCTAACTTGAAGACACATGAAGGTATGGATGCATTTAAGGAGAATAGGGTAAAGGATGAAACTGATTTTTGTGATGAATTTTACCCAAAGTAGGCATGCAGGTTAAAGTTTATTTTTTTCATTTAACTGGGGGAGCAAGGGACCATGCTCCTACAACATCTCTCTTTATAGAATACTGCGGGCCCAAGAAATACCAACCAATCATTACAAGAATCAAAGTTGGGCCCTGTGTGATTTAGGAAATGTGTGTTTGTGGCTTAAGGAATTCACGACAAAAGGAATTCTTCAATCTCTGTTTATATGTTTCTGGCTTCTGCAATTTATCACACGTCTTATGCGAACTTGTGTTTTTCTGAAAACACCAGTCACTAGAGCTAGTACATAGTAATCTCAGTTTTTTGTAAGTATGTAGCCTTGGTGATTGAAGATAAAAGCTTGAAAATGTGAACCACTCCTGTTTCCCCACGTACTCCAAAGGCTCAAAAGCCAAAAGACAGAAAGAAAATCTGACATGTATTATTAAATTTTCAGATAATTTCACATTTCTAGGGCCTCACTCTTTTTTTTACATTTGGTGTTTGAAAAGGATTAAGCGGGGGAAAAAAAAACCCCAAGATATAGCAGGTCACTTGAGAATTGAAGAGAACTTGAAGCTTTAGGAAACATCTAAAAATTCTTGATCACAGATGGTTTTCTCCTGGAATAAGTTTGATTAAAACATGTTGGCATTGACAGATTAGAAGAGATGCAGAATTCAAAGGGGCAGACTCCTTTCTGCCTGTTCTTGCACTAATGGAGACAGAAAGAAACCGCTCAATCTGCCTAAGATTGCCCTTAATCTTTAATGTAAACAGGATCGTGTCCAAAAGCATAAAATGGAAGTTCCTACCTTGGTAAATGAACCAAGAAAGAAGACATTTCAATGTTCTCTTTTGAAATATCAGTCCTACGTAGCAAGGTTTATGACTGCCTAGCCAACAAATAGATTTGTCGCCTGTGGTATCCGGTACCCTTGTAATACAAAACTGTTAATGACCATCCAAATGCATCAGATATGATCCTCATTCATTGTTTTCCAATCTCAGAACAATTGTTCTTGGATAATTGCAGACTCTTAATTTTGCCCTTCATTTTTCCATGTGTATGTTTCCCGGGTGAAAACTGCTATAAACTTAAAAATTTTCTCATGCCATCTTGTTTAGTAAGCTTTTGCATAGCAGGGTGAAAGCACATGCCTTTTCTCTCTTTCCTTGACTATTCCTGTGGAAATGTGTAGGTGTCTAGAATACTGATTTATTTAGGCACTGGATTATTGGGCATCTCAGTGAAAAACTGGAATGCACAGTCTCATCAATAGGAAATAACTCACTTGATACCTTTAGCACTATTTGTTACTCTATTTTAACGAACAAAACAAGTTTACTGACAGCTTCCCATGTTCTAAAGTGCATCACTTCTACCAGTGCAGCAGATTCCAATGAAGTGCAATAATGACTTTTATTATTTCAAACCACAGTGAAAAGGGAATTAAAACTTTAAAAGAGAACAACTGCAGCAATAGCGTATTTCTGTCAGAAGAAATAGCATGGTCTTTCTGCCATTCCTCCTTTGAACTGGCGCCTCCCTACTGTTCCAGAAGCAGATGCTGACAGACACTGACCGTATGTCATAGATCATGAGTTTTTAATACTTTGCCCAGCAGGAGGAACAATAAACAGCAGTGTAATGAGTTGTAAGGAAAAAAATCTAACTGTTCTTAGAAACAGAATTATATTTCCTCTAACTTAATAGATACTCTGCTGATAAGCTTTGTAGTGTCAAAATTAGGTCAGCCTCTGACAGTAGTGTTGGGAAGCAGTCTTATAATTTAATTAGCTCCGTGCTTTTTTATGTTGGTGCTATCTATCAGGACAGCTTCCAGCTGAAGTTTCAGAAATACAGACAATTCTAAAACAACTTGGCACAGTGAGCCCAATCAATGGGAAAAGATGACGCTCATGCGGATCTTGTAGCCCTGGCAGAAAGGTCAGCTTGGAGTCGCCATAGCGGAGTGTGATTTGACAGGGGCCAGTGGCTGCAATAAGTAAAAGTGCCATGGCTAATCAATGAAGTATTTTCTTTTCAATTAAATGCCCATCACTGGCACTGGTTGCCACCCAAACAATTGGTGAGAGCCTCCCCTCCTGTTATTTTGAGTTAAAGGAAAACCAGTACATCTCAAAAATGTTACAAAGCGAAGCAATTTAGGCCAAGATTTTTAAAGGTTATTTGTGATTTTTTTGTGTCCAATAACAAGGGTATTTTACTGCAGGCACATTGCAACTAACCACACATGTATAAATTGAATATAAAATCCGTACAATGTTTCAGATACTAGGTACTTAGCATTCGTGTCATCCAGGACACAAAAAAAATCAATACCCTGAATATTTAATCTAATAGAATTTGATTATGTAACCCAATGAAAGAATTTTATTGCACTTTCTAACAATAGAAAAAGCTGATCCAATAAGTGTATTTGTGTCCAGAATATTGTACTTTCCTAATCTCTGGCAATAAAGGGACTTTACAATTCCCACACATTACCTGCACTAAAATGCCCTCATTACTTAGGAGAATTGTTTACTATAAAAGAGCAGATAGCTCATGACAAAACTAGGGAAATTCCAGGTCAGTTTGTTTGCAACTAACAGGATGAAATGTTGATATGTGGGTATTAACGCTGAATTCCGACAGTTACAGATGCTTCTGCAGTTGTCTGCAAACCATCTCATTCAGAGTCAGATTGTTCCCTCCTTTTATACTTCAGGACTGCATGAAGTCATCTAGGGATTTAGCTATTTCCAATTTGCTTGACATGGCAGAGTGCAGGGAGATTCTGATAAACCAGTGAAAGCGACCCCTTGAAAGTGTAATATCATTTATCATATTTCTTGTTAATAGCAGACAAACTCGGCAGGACATTCTGCAGTCTTGTGCAGCCTTCACATAACTAAGCCAGGAGGGGAGAGGAACCTGTAGCTCATCTTTTGTGTCCCTTCCCAGATGCTCTGTTGGAGGCACTGGGATCTATGTTTCTGCTTATTTACACAGGCCCTCTAGGAGATGTTTGTCCACGCCTCAAGAAATGCGGATTCTGCATGAACACATCCAGTTAATTAAACCACTGAAACGTTTTCCTCCTTCTTGACATGTTATTATCTGCTAACAAGGATAAATAGGCAGGGAGAGTCTTGGACTCTTTGGGATTTCTTTTTGAACACAGCTTCTGGATTCTCCAACAACAGCTGGAAGATCACGCCAGTTGGAAAGCTGCCACTGTTTCCACTCAAAACTAACCCCAATCTGCAGTAATTATTGAGTGTTGGGGTATTTTATTAACCTGTTGCAGATGTGTGTAAGCATTTGACCCGAAAGGTTGTCTATACTGAAATTGGTGTGTCAGTCTCCACGGTTCAATACAGCAGGATTGACTGAGTGGTCAATGGAGACCCACTCAATCAATCCCAAAAGTGCTCTCCGGTTGATGCAGCAACTCCACCCCCCTGAAAAGATTAATGCTGCATCGGCTGAGAGCATTTCCCATTGGCACAGCTCAGGGAAGATACCACAGTAAGGGAGGTCAAATAAGTCAACAGGAGAAACTCATTCTACGGTATGTAGCACAGACCATGCCTAAGTAAAGTACAGCTTTAAAGTAAGAGCACTCCTGTGTTGTGTTTGAGTCTAAGTACAGCACAGCTTTGTAGCAAGAGCATTTTTGTGTCATACTGTTGCTAACAGTCTATTTATCGGCTGGATGGCCATTTCTTCAGTCGGCTTATTTCTTGACACCACCTTACACACAGTGACGTTACCACAAGCTTTGGGTTGACAGAACCCCAGCTAATGCTATGTGCTCAAATACTACACACCCCTTAACACCATTACTTTCAGTGTGGCCGCTTGGGTGAAATTAAGGGAACCATGGCCTTATTTATATTGTAGCTGTTAGACAATTACTAAACAAGTAGTGATTGTTCTGGAGATTTGGCTACTGATCCTGAAATGAGATCCATGCAAAGTCAAGGGGCCACCTACACAAAGCTCATTGCAAGACTGGTGTTGTATTTTCATAATACTCATTGTTAGGAGCTGATGTGTGTTAATTGTGACAAACATAGTCTGTTTTGCACTGAATAATTAGGAGATTCCTATTCCAAATATATTTTCTTCAATTGCATTTTAAATAACCCTGAAAGTTCCACAGACCATGAAGATTGAATCATTACATAAACTGAAGGAAATAATTAAAAGGCTGCTTAATCTAGTGCTAGAGATTTAATATTTTCAGAGGTCCTAACCTCTACTCTCATTATGTGTGTGTTTAGGAAAGGTTCTGATTTTTAATAAATGCTTGACACAACATCTATTTTAGTAGGTAGACTTTTCCACTTGAAAATAACTATAACCAGAGATCTTAGGGCAACTCTTCCCCCAATATTTAGACCTTCCTCTACTTGATTGCAACCCAAAATCAGATGGCTCAATGTATAAATGGCACTGTGTGTGCATCAATCAATCATAGGTGTATATTGGCCAAGTAAACTGGGAGGACTGTCCAAAATAATGTTGTGAATCAGAGAAAAATAGACTTCTCTTACGATAATGTATTAATCACCCCCACTGAACAGCATTAAAATCTAAAAGCAAAAGCACACAGGGTGACACTTAGAAGCCCTGGGTCTCAGGGATATTCAATCGGTTACCCAATCCTCACATCATATTAGAATATTAGTCAGCCCTTAGACAACCACTGACATACATTTGTGGACAGTCTGCCCTGTAACTCATCCAATAGAACAATAATTTGGGAGAGCTGACATCTCATTGAACATCTGAGTGTTTTCCTTAATCTTACCCCCCCCCCCCAACAAAAAAGAGTACAAGGAATCGTGGCATATTCCCTTTGTCTGAGGCATGTATATCTTACATAAAGTGATGTTTTACCATTCCAACATTCTGACTCATAATTTAAAATGTCCTTCATTTTCTAGTTCACTGGAACACCTATCAACACACATGTCCAATGGTTAAAATGACTTTTAAGCCATTCATAAAATGCAACTGGCCATGGAGTATAGCACAGAAATGTGGAACAGTCTGCCATACATCAAGAGCGATGCATTCAAGAAATACATTGTGGTGCTGAGCTTTCCGTAAACCAGAAAACCTGTAGCATACATTTTGTTAGGAGTGACCACATTTTGTGGTGTTTTCTGACAATATAATTGTTGATTCTGCTGCTTATTCTAACCATCCCATGAATGAAAAATGCTACATCAAATTAGTAATCGGCATTCATTTTCTTATTCGAAAATAACAGGCCCCCAGAAATTCAATCTTTTCTTGAAGCTATCCCACACAGATGTAGTGGTTGGACAGTATTACAAGGTAGGGTGGAGGTAGCAAAATAACAATTTTTAGGGGGGGGGAGAAAAAGAGTCAATGTGTTGACATTTGTTTTTATTCCAATGTGGAATGAACCTAAGAACTACCTGACTGGGGCAGGCCATGGGCTGTGTTCCCCAGTATCCTATTTCCAACAGTGGACGAAACCAGAGCATCAGGGGTAGTCTACATAACAGGGCAATTATTTAGTGATCTACCATCCTTCACTCTGACTTCTGGTGCTCAGAGATTCAAGGTCTCCCCATGAATATGGCTGCACCCCTGACCACCTAACAGCCACTGACGGACCTATCTTCCATGAACATACACAGGCTTTCTTTGTACCCTGGTTAAAAAAACACTTCCCATGCTAAGGATTTCCATGGGTTAGCTGAGCACTGTGGGGTAAGCATTTCCTCCTCTTTGTATTAAACCTGTTGACTATTAATTTTATTGGCTGAACCTGGGTTTTTGTCCTGTGTAAAAGGATAAATAGCACTTCCTTGTTCACTTCCCCCATCTTGTCAATTTCAAAAGGGATAGCCGTGTTAGTCTAGTCCAGTAAAAAAACAACAAGGAGTTGTGTGGCACTTTAAGACTAACAGATTTATTTTTTCCATGAGCTTTCGTGGGAGAAGATCCCACTTCCTCAGATGCTTCGAAGATGGGTGAACTTACAGAAAGGAATGAAAATAAATGCAAGGGGGTGTAAAATATGTTCCTGTATGACCTGATCCTATGTTTTACACCCCCTTGCATTTAGTTTCATTCCTTTCTGTAAGTTCACCCACCTTCGAAGCATCTGAGGAAGTGGGATCTTCTCCCACGAAAGCTCATGCAAAAAAATAAATCTGTTAGGCTTAAAGTGCCACACAACTCCTTGTTGTTTTTTTCACTTCCCCCATGCCATTCATGAATGTCTAGAGCTCCAACATATCCTCTTTTCATAGTTCAGTTTCTAAGGTGACCAGCCCTAATTTTTTTAGTCTCTCTTCATCTAACAGCCTTTCCATACCATTGATCATCTTTGCTACCCTTTTCGGAAACTTTTCCAGTCCCACTCTATTGACTGTGAGATGGAGTGCTTGAGCAACGAGGAGAAGTTTTCAGAGAACTATCCGCAATGATTCCAGGATCCCTTTCTTGGATGGTACTAACTTATTTAGAATCCTACCCCCATTGTATAGGTGAAATAGGGGTTATTTTTCCATGTGCAATATGAAAATGAAACCTTTTGGAATTTTTTATGAGAAACTCAGAGAAAGACACCACAATAGTCAAGTGCTTGGGGCATTCACCTGGGATGTAGGAAACTTATTCAAACCATAGACTTGAACTTAGAACCCATATATTCAAAGGAAGCAAGTACCCTGACTATAGTGCTATAGAGTCAATATCCTTCAGGCTCTCTTGTTTGAGCTTTTCTGCTCTGCAAAAATACTTATATATTCACTAACCAGAGAATGAACACAGGAGAGATCTTGAGCTGCAATCTCCCTTATCTTGCATAGTGCCTTAACCATTCTGGGACACTGTCATTCTCCCAAAAACCTCATCCTCGATCCGTGACACCTTCTGGGCCAACATGGGCAAAGTGATAGGTTTCTGCCAACTTTCTGTATGTGGAAGAAAACATCATTTTTTGCTGAACAAAGCTGAGTTGAAAAAGTTTTGACAATCTCTACTGCAGAGTTTTTATCATGAGCTATCTTACAAGTGATCTGGGATGCAAAGAAGCCATTATCAAGTTGTCCAGGCGATTGCAGGAGACTCGACTCAATCTCTATTCAGTTTTAACCCTTCAGATACTTGTCACGTGTCTTTTCACAAGTCTCTGTCTGTCTTGCCTCAGCATTACAATGCAACAATATCATTACATGCAAGAACCCCTCTGGTAATGTCCAAAAAGACAGTTTTTAGGAGAGAGCCTGGAGAAAACACTACAGGCTTTTTGGTTCGTCTGCTGTTAACTTAGTTTCCTTTCCTGCTAGTACAGTGTGCCCATGTTCCATGGTGCATGGATCTTGGATCCTGACCCACATTTGTGAAAGGATGTTAGGAAAGAAGTCCCCACCAACTGCATGCACCTTGACTCCAAAGCTCTAAGCCCGCTCTATATTCTACCCAAGGAACTAATGGGTTATAAAAACTTTTTCTAAGTGAGCTTTGCAAACACTTTTGGGGCAATCAATAGAGCATCAGAAATAACAGACAATACTGCCAGCATGGACAGAAGAAGAGGACGACTTTTTTTTCTGAGATGTACAGATCTGCTACTACCTCGGCTTTCTTACACTCCTCCAAATAGGTCACTAGAGAGGGACCTCACCAGGTCTGTCTTTTGTGCTGCCTCCACAAAAGCTAAAAGCTTTTAACAAACCTGATGATGCAGGGGGCAGAACCATGTGATTCTGCCAAGGCAGAGAATTAAGACTAAATTTCCTTGATGCTCTCCCAGGAATTTATCTCCTGGCTTATCTGTTGCTCTTTCTCTGCCCATCAAATGGCCAAATAATTCAATTCAAAAGAAACAAACTATTCTTGTCCATGGGATGCTGAGACTGCTCTGATTCACATGCACTGTATGAATCTAGAATGGTAAATGTGAAGCTTCTCCTTTTCCTATCAATCTGAAATAGATACTGGGTATATCACACTGGTAGGAGTCTCAAATCAGGGTGAGCTAAGCAGGATCATAATGGCAGAAACACCAGTCCACAGCAGCTATGTTTTTACAAAGCTCGACTTCCAAAGAGAGGAATCTGTCTAGGCTTGTTGATAATGTCCCAGCTGCAGCTATAAAGAAAGCCACATGATACTGTGAAATCCAGTTCTCACATTTGCTTTGAAATATCCCTAGAACTGACTCTGGGAAGGATCGCTGTAGTGTTCACTCTTCACTGCACTAGTGGACATGAATATGCCCAGTCCTTTCCTTCTTTTAATCCAGCTGTCTTTATTCTACGTATACCAACCACATGTTCTGACAACCTCAGGCGGGATCATTTCATGATTCTGTTGTATATAATACAACATACCAAGTTAATACACCCTGTGAATGCTACAAACGTGGCACCCATCCAAGACAAGAGGCACAGGTTTGGGAGGTCAAACGGGCATGCACTATGATGCATCTTCCCCCATGAACCTCTTCCTCCATTCTCTTAATTCATTTTGTTATCCGTGCTTTCAACCACAGACTGTAAGCAGCAAATTCAATGAATCTTCCGAAATAAGTAAACAGGCCATCTACATGTGACAAGTTAACTGAGGAAATATTTCATTGTTCCTGGCATCCTAAAACAAATGATGTTGCCAGGTCTGTTTCAACAGTATTACAGTCTAGAAGTAAACATGCCTCACTTATTATTGTACACTCAATACAGCCAATATGCTGACTTCCCCCACATATGACAAAAGAAATATAAAGATCTGAAAGCAGCTTCAACTATGTTGAGTATCAAACTTCGACAAATCCTGAGTTTGTAATTCTCATTCCCATTTTAACAAAATGATACCTGTTCCAAAAATACATAAAAAACGTTAGGGTGATTCAAAAAATTGCATGTGTTAAGAAAAACTGAAAAAATACTAAAATTACTAAAACAATTCTGGGCACGTGAAAGGGAGATAGCATACTTAGACAAATTATATAGGAAGCATAATACTATGTTCCCATCACAAGGGGAGTTTCTTATATTTATGAAGCTTAGCTTAGAGTTCACGGTGGACTACATGCCTACCTATGGGAGTGAGCGGAAACAAGAACGTCACTTGTACCTCTCCACTGACTGCCAAGATTGTGGTTCATATTGCACAGGAACAAGCAGATTAGGTAGTTTTAAAGTATGTTGCTTCTAGATTCCCCACCCACGACTCATCAGCCAGCACCTCTAAACGCATGGAATATGTCTTCCCTTGCTGCTACTACAGCCCAGCAGAAAGGTAACACTCTGCTAAATGCAAAGGTATGGCAGGAAGGGAATGAAATCTCACTCAGAGGGATGTCTGCTAAATATAGACTCCTGGCCTATTCATGGGGTGGTGGACTTAGAGGCCATAACTTCTTCAGGGATGCACCTGAAACCACAATTTCCAAAGGGGTAACTGTGTTAGTCTTATTTAGCAAAGCAAACAAGGAGTCCTCTGGCACTTAAAGACTAACAAATTTATTATTGCACGGTCTTTCATTGGAGAGAATCCCACTTCATGAGATGCTTTGAAGATGGAGAACTTACAGAAGGAGGAAAATAAATGCAGGGGAGTATAAGTCATAGGGTGAAGTCAGACTGTCACAGCAAATCAAAGAAGTTGGTTAGATTCAAACAGCAGAGAACAGCATATTAGAGGGAGGTAAGATAAAAAGAAAGCAAAATCACCTGTTGCAAAAAGAAAAAAATCCACAATGTAGCCTTTGCAATTAAGCAGAGAGTGATAAAAACAAGATTCATATTTGTATGCAAGAGAAGCCTGATTACATTTGGCAACACTGTGACAGAAACGGTGATTATGTCAAAATAATACCTTCCTACCCCAAAGGCCTACACCCTAAGGATCCACACCCAATGCGGAATGGAAAATGATAAACCCTCAAAAGTGTCCATGAAACAGAATGGTTATCTAACACTCAGCTGCATGCTGTGCGCTCAGTGCGAGGACGGAGTAACTGGCTATTATCATAAGGCTGAGGAGACCAGGACCCTCATGATGCAATTTTTAGAATATTGGATGAATAATATTTTAAATGCCTTAAAATGTATTGCATGAATTTTAAATTCATCTGAGATCTCTGCTACAAAAGATTTTAGTTAGCAGTGTGGGTGCAGCCATGTTGCTCCCAGGATATTGGAGAGACAAGGTGGGTGAGCTAACATCTGTTATTGGACCAGCTTTGGTCTAATAAAAGGTATTAGCTCACCCACATTGTCTAGCTATGATTCTCTATGCCTTGTTAGCTAAAGCAAAAGACACTGGCTAGCAAAGGAGCTTCTGCCTCACAGAATATCAATGACCATTTAGTGATGTCCTAGCTGCAGGATGAAAATTTTGAAAATTACATCATAGGTCTTAATGACTTTCCTGTTACTTGAATGGAAACAAACAAACAAACAAACAAACAAACAAACAAAAGCGGTGTTGAATACTGAAGAGGAATCTGAAAACACAGCCCTGCATGAACTCAAAGAGAAAAAAATATCTTTCCTTATAATGCTGAGCAAGCGGAAACAGCATTTTAAAAAATATAACTTGCATTCTTTCTGAGATCAGAAAGCAGAATGGTGCTCTAAATACAGTGACCAGCAAGGAAACAAATCTCCAGTCACAGGGGAGAATAGGATTTTCTTGAATTAAAATTGCATCCGCTGATCCTTGATCTGACAAATTTAGCTCACATATCTCTGTTTTGATGCACTGGAAATAGGAGTAACCACCAGAAGGGTGGAATACATTCCATTATGTGCAGCAAGAAATCTATTAAACCTGATTGTGTACTTGAAACACTAATCACTATCTGTGTCATTCCTTTTTGGTTTAACAAGTAGTAATCTAGCATACCCCGCAAGGAAGCCTTTTACATGCCTCATGGTACACCTTTGCCTACAACATTTTAACAGTTTCTTATTTAGTTCAATATAAGCATTGCTTTCTTCGACAAAAAATAATGCAGAACTTCAGAAACTTTGCTATGTAAGTATTGTGAACCCTAACTATTCAACACCAAGAGACAGGGCCCCCCAAAACCATGATATTTAAATAATGATACATTTGGGATTCTTTTCTTTTCCTTTTCTTTTTAACTTCAAGGTTCATGTTCTCAAACTTTTCTTCATCAACATATGGGTTAGAAACATACAGGCAGCTCAGATCTCTACATGACTGAAAAAGATACACTTTAAATACTAATACCAAATTCGAGCTGGTCATAAAAAAGGATTTGCCCTGCTCCCCATGCAAATTTTAAAGTAAACAGGAAAAAAAGTTGTCTAAATTTTCCACAGAAAATTCCAATCTGCCATCAGAAATTTTGAAAAATTTGGTATTAATCAAAAACTGATTTTTTTAAATTTGAAAATGATGCCACAGTGTCCTCTCTAGAGTTGTAGTTCACATGCCCCAATTGTCAGGTTTTCTGGAATGACTTTATTGTGCATAATAGGCAATGGCCTCCCCTCTTGATAACGAGAGATTGTGCCTCATCAGGATGGGTTGCTGCAGTGCAGCATGGGTAGCGAAGTCTGGCTGAGGAGATAAGCACATAGATGAGAACTGGCCCAGGAGACACCTGAACTGTAATCCCCATGAGGCACTGCAGCAGTCAAGAATCAAAATATTTCAGTTTTCAGCTGTTTGTATCTTGAAAAACAAAACTGATTTTTTTTCCAACAGCAAATTTAATTTAGTCAAAACCCTCAGGTTTTCATCAAAAATATCTTCAGTGAAATTTCATCCAGCTTTACAGCACATGTCAGAAGGTTTGGGTTAAAATTGTAAGTACTGGCAGCACTGATATGGCTGCTCAGAGGGTTCTCAACCTGCAAGGGTCTCCATATTCTGCTGCTGCCCCAATGCTCAGAGTAGACATTGTTTAAGTAGCCACGGGTGTCTCAATCCTCCAAATACATATTTGTCATAGTGCTATACATGGAAACCAAGAGAATTCATGCATTCTCCTGCAGATTTTAATTTGTCAGCTCAGTCCAACAAACCAACAGAAAGACCCATTAGAGATGGACCTGTATGAATCAACTGTCCAACTTAAATAAAGCTTCAATTTACTTGTACAGTAGGACTCCGAATTCTATATTCCAGACCCATCAGCACATTCTTCAAGGAGAGCTGGATATTCCAAGGTCAAACAAATTGGATTTGCGGGGGTTACAAGACAGAGCCTGGAGCTTTGTGGCTGCCCACTCTATCAGCATATACAGAATGGCACCAAATAACGATTTTCTTCTCCTAGAGCATGAAACTTTTAATACTGTTATGCAAACAGATCCCACAGTAAATGCACATCTAAAGAGATATTTTAAAAAGCCCATGTCCTTTTCATTATGTAGGAGTAAGTCTTCAGTGAGATGAAGCTAATAATATAAATGAGTCCTGGGCCTACTGTACAGTTTTATTTCCAGTGGCAGCTCGCCTTATTATTTCACTATAGTGTTGTGCGCAGCATACTCCAAAAGTGACCTAAAATTAATCTGTTTCCTTGGCTGTTCAAGAATATGTACAGGATGCTAAAACTTAAAGGCCAAACTCTTCCTTCTTACCTTTGCAGGAAACCATGGGAGATGCTTCTGGTGCACCAAAGGAGGCAGCACTGACTACAAACTGGGTGGAGCCAAGGGATCTTTGGGGAAATCCTTGAACGGGTGATTTCCTGCACACCTCCTCCCCCTCTACAGTCCCCTGTCCTCAGAGAAGCAGAAGTTCCTCAAAAGCAGCATCTCCTTCATCTCCATCCACACACAGCAAAGGGCATAAAAGGCACAGGGCAAAGCAGCACTTGTCCTCCTTCACACTCCTCGTGTCACAGAAAGGAACTGCGTTCTGTAGAGCAGTTGATCCCCAACAGTTTCCTGCACCACAGCACGAAAAGCGGAAACACTGGTACTGGGTGATGTTGAGATGGAGACACAAACAGCTGAGAAAGGTGAGCAGGTCGCAATTTCCAGAGGGGTAGCTGTGTTAGTCTGTGTACAGCAAAAACAATGAGAGTCCTGTGGCATCTTACAGACAGATTTCTTCACGCATAAGCTTTCATGGGCTCCAACCCACTTTGTCAGATGCAGTGGGTTGGAGCCACAAAATCTTATGCCTGAAGAAATCTGTTAGTCTATAAGGTGACAAAGGACTCTCATTATTTTTTGTGAACAAGTTGCTTTTTCTCTGCCCCACCCACTCTCAGAGGTCTTTCTGTCCCCTCTATTCTCACTTGCTCCCATACGTCTTATGAAATGGAGAGAGAGAGAGAAACAGAGTCATTGCAGGTATGACTTGGTATTTAAATAGTTCTTCAACAGAAGCCAACGTGCAGCTCCCTACCAGAAGAAACACTACTAGAATGAAATGTCTAATCAAAGCATAGAGAAATTACCCCATACTGTATACAGTGTTCAGGGAGAAAGAGAAAACTCTCTTTAGTTCTTAAGTACATTATGCTAATGACTGGGAGCAGATATGGTTCTGTTGATATCATTCATGCTGCCCAAATTCACTAATGTCTTCAGGAGGATGACGGCAATTTGACTTCAATTCAATCTTCTTTATAAACGGTCAGCTTGTGTCGTTTAATTCATACTACTCAGAAGGAAAGCACCAACTTAAATTTAGCTTCTCTTTTTTTAACATATGATACCTAAAGGTCAACAGCATAATATCCGCCTCCTTTAAAATGGCTTTCATGGCACTGTTCTTTTAAATAAACATTCCCCTGCTGTCGAACGCAGCACCTCTAAAAAGAATGAAAATGATTTCATTAAAATCTTAATTCTTAGAGCCCGAAAGGTACAAAAACACCACGATGAACTTCCCCCCCCCAAAAATGTTTCACTTTTATGTTACTTTAAATAATTTCCATTTAAAGTCAACTGATCTCCACAAATTCAGGGGATCAGTCAAAATTTAATTTTAGCTACAAAAATTCAGATGCTGAGCCAGGGTGAAACCTGTGAATTCCTCGATTTCTGTAAGCCATCTTCCATCCTTGTGGGCTAAGACTAAGGATATGGATGTTCCACATTTCACTGAAAACAACAAAGTCCTGGGCACCTTAAAGACTAAAATTTCTTAGCGCAGAAGCTTCTGTGGGCTGTAACCATTTCTGAAGTGGGTTGCAGCTGACGAAACTTATGTCTGAAAAAACGTGTTAGTCTTTAAGGTGCCACAGGCCTTTTGTTGTTTTTGCGATGTACAGACTAACATGGCTGTCTCTCTGGTGCATGTCACTATAGCTGCACCAGTTGGTTTCCAAAGTGAAAAACAGTGTAAGAAAAATGCCAAGACTTTATACACCTTTATGTATCTTTATCTTACTTGGCTAAACCACCAGAACTTGTCTTTATATATCGTACATCAATAAAAGTTGCACATTCTAGTCAGCACATGTGATGGATATAGCCATTGAATGAACAAAGTAAGGACATGGAAGTTAACAATGGAGAAAGCATGAAGTCATGTGGCCTTGTAAATAATAGGAGCCAATAGACAAATAGTAAGAAGAGTGGTGTGCAAAAGCTTGCAGTGCAGCCTTTGCTTCATAGCTCATGATCTATACAGGGATTGGGTCACAAAATTAGAAAGCCAGTCCCAAAGTGCATGATACAGCCTAGAATGTAATGTGCACATATTCATCTTTTAGGGCATGCCCCCACACACATTTTAAATAGAAATAACACTTGCTATTTCGATTTAAAAATGTTTATGTCCAGATCACATTTCTTTATTTCAAAATAAAGGAGCTCCCTTATTTTGAAATAAGAAAAATCATTTTGATATAATAAAATCTAGTTTGATATCGAATGAGGGTTATTTTGAAACTGTTTTGAAATAACTCCGTCTGGCTCTGTTATATTGATATGACCCACATTTACATATAACAGTTGACCTTCCTTCCCAGGGGCCATGGCACCCTGAAAGGAAGTGCCACCCCCCCTCAGCACCTGGCCAGGGAGGGAGAGGAGGTGCAGGCGGGCACAGGGGGGCAGCAAGTTGGGGAGCCGGTGCACCCCGTTTGCCAGACTTGCCGGTAGCTAGCAGGGTGGCCGGTGCAGGGAGCCAGCAAGCCGAGGCAGCCGGGCACACCGGCTCCCCACCTGCCAACTGGCCAGCAGCCAGCAAGCCTGGCAAGCCAGGAGCACTGGTTCCCTGCCCGGCTGCCCCGCTAGCTGCCTGGAAGACCGGCAAGAGGGGCACACCGCCTCCCGCACCCACCACCCTGCCAGCTGCGGAGAAGCCCAGCAGCATGTGGACTCCCTGCTGGTGCTGCCAGGCAGCTGCGGGTTAGCAGGGTGCCCCACAGTCCCTTCCCAGCCACAGGACTGGCCGCAGGGATGCAGGGTGCAGGGGAGTCCCTGCCCTGGGTCCTTCCTCCCCTGCCTGGCTCTCCAGGTGAGAGCCAGGCAGGGGATTGGGTGGCAACATGGCGTTTTCCAGGGGCCATGTTGCCACACCTCCCAGGGTGCCCCTCTGCCAAATCGACCTAGCAAGTCCAGTGACTGGACATGCTAGTTTGATTTGCCTTTTATTCATCTGGGCCTGTTAAATCGATTCAACTTGAATCAATTTATTTCACTTTGGTTAAATCAATTCAAGCAGAATCGATTTAACCAGCTACGTGTGGACATAGCCTTAGTCTACAGTGATTCTTAATTATGTCTATTGGAGTTGTGGTGCACCCTGACCTACCCCCCTACATCTGAGCTGATCATCCCATGTACCTTTGTGAAATGTTAATAAAGACGCTCCGGTGATGAATCTGGATTCCAAACAAGTTTTGGGGTTCCAGTGAACTGGATAAACTGTTCTCTGTGAACAGGATGAGGTGTTCTGGATAACCCAAGAAGAGAAGTTCTTGGAGGGAATCCCAACAACGGGCCCTATACAAAGGTCAAGCAGTGTTTGCTGTCTTATTTCCTGACTACACAAAGTAGTCTGTTGTACAGAAGCATATTGCACATTGTTTAAATGCAGGACACAGGATTACACAAATCATGTTTTATGTCGATAGTATTTATGTGCAAATTTCCCATACGCAAGTTAATTTGACATTTTGCTTTCACTGCCTAACCACTGTATAAAAATAGCATAAGAATAATGTAAACATTTATTTTAAGAAGAAACAGCCTGAGTTACTACCAGAACCTTTGTGATTTATTTCAAATAGACACCAATGAGTGATCAGCAAATCAATAAAAATAAATGGTGAAAACTATTACCTCCCCACTATGGTACTCAGACAAATTAAGGTCATGTATTATTGTTAACATTGATTTACCAGTCCCTTTTTCACTAGCTTGGCTTATAACATTTTCAGTGTAATTAACAGAGTGCAATTAGCCATTAACTTTCATTATGAAGCCACTCATGACATGATGAATTTTCACAAGCCTGTTAAGAATTTAAAGGAGAAACATATTTCACTTCTTCTAGCCAAAATCAGTGACCAGCAATACGTGTTTTAGTATTTTCTACAACCCTGTACTTCAGAAACAGCAGCCCATATTTAAATAGTGCCAAGTCCAAAACTGGTTGGAGGCAACAGAAGGACTTCCAGTGAATGTAATAGCTTTGGATCAGGCAGGATTTCCAGCCCAAATTATTAAGAAGCACTAAAACAAATAGTCTGATTTGCAGATGAATTCATACATGTAACAGGGTGAAGAGCTTCATTCTATGGTAGCAAATAAGAACTACCTTAGTGACAATTAAAGTATTAGGAACCACCCCAAATGCTGCAAATAAGAAGTTGAAATTTGTGCATTCTACTGCACCTTCATATCACCTACAAGAGTGATTCTCAACTTTTTGCAGTTTGCGATACACTTGGTGTCATATTGCGACCCTACAGGACACACCAGCCCATGCCTCCCAGGCCAAATCCAGCCATTCCCCTGGATCCCCGTGACACACTTACCACTGTGTGGAAACGGAGTAAGTTGTTCCAACACAGTGGTTGAGAACCACTAGCTTATAGTGCTCCAACTCTCCATAAGGCTTTTGTTTGTATCTCTAACAGTGATCCATACCTCAGCTTCCTCCAATTTTCACTCTAATGAAAAACCTTTCTGAGATACAAAGGACAGGAGGGTCCACTGTGATTATCTATTCTGGCCTCTGTATGACACAGGATATAGGGCTTCTTCAAAATAATTCCCAAAGCTGATCTTTTAGAAAAACACCCAGTCTTGATTTAGAGACTGCCAGTGATGGAGAATCTACTCTTTCCCCTGGGACATTTTTTCTGATGGTTAATTATCTCAACTGTTAAAATTTTTACCCTTATTTCAGTCGGAATGTATTCTGCTTCAACTTCCAGCCAACTTCCTTCCCAATAAGTCCAGCAAAAGAAAAATAATATACAAAAGACATGGTCTGGGTCTCATTAATATCAGAATACACAAGGTCATTCTTACAAGTTGCCTCATGCTCTAGAGACAAACACTAGTGAAGTATAATTGATATTCTAGGGTTGGCATCTGGGAAGCAACAATAAATATGCCCACGCTGCAATAAAAGACCTGCATCATGGCTGTGGCTGGGCTCAGTCACTTCACTTGAGCTCGTGGGGCTCAAGTTGTGAGAACATAAAATTAAAATGGAAATGTTCTGGCTCACGCTGGCACCTGGCTTCTATGACCCTTCCCAAGGTTTCAGCACTCAGCTGGTTCTTTGGCCACACTGAGTTTTAGACTTCTTGCAAAAGGAGTACTATAAGAAGGGAGAAAATCCAACTGAAAAATTCACCAAAAGAAGTGGTTAACTCTTGCTTCATTTTTCACCAAAGACTGCTTAGAATTTATAGTCTGTGCTGGGATTTTTGGTCAAACAAAGGCATAAAGGGGCTGTTAAAATCCAGTCTATAGCACAACTTTGACTCTGGTGAAACTACTTCTGTACCTTGATGCATAAGCTGACATTTATGACCACTCAAGAACAGACTGACACACATTGCAAAGAGTTTCTGCTCCACTGTCTTCCTTCTAAGTAATAAATATAGGCACCACTTTCTCCTCCATGCTGACTTTTCTATGAACAATATTAACTGCAGCCCAAGTAGAAAACACTAGCCATGGAAAGGGTGAAAATAAATAATTTTCAAATGTCTCTTGGGGTGGAAATGCTTAATAGATTGGAATCCTGGTACATCACATTCAGCCACTCACTGAACAGGGTTTAAGTCTTTCTTTGGCAGTTGTTTTTATGACAATTGCAAGTCCTATGTCACCAAACAGTTTCTCAGGACATTATGTACGAAAGATTAAATCCTTGGTACATCTGACCCAGAGGCATGAAGATAAATAACTGGGACCTGCCAATGGGAGCCATTCTGCCTGTTCAACTCACAAAAAAGGGTGAATGCCACTGCTGTTTTTAATATTAAACATTCTCTTGTCTTTCATACAACTAACTCTCTTCTTTTCAGCAGAAATCACCACTGAAGAGCAGGTTCCACTGCCTGGCTCTCCACATTGCAAGCTACTGTGTTTAAGAGCTTAGACGTTTTTAAGAGCTGACTTGACAAAGCCCTGGCTGAGACGATTTAGTTGGGGTTGATCCTACTTTGAGCTGGGGGTTGGAATAGATGACCTCCTGAGGTCCCTCCCAGCCCCAATCTTCCATCATTCTATCCAACCAAGTCCAGGGCATGCTCTATGCAGGGCCACGAGGATACACGGCTAATCCTGCTTAGAGATGCTTTGCATGCTAGGAACAGTCAAGCTGCCTCAAAAGCAGTTAAAAGTATCTTTTAAAATCATGTTCAGACTAATTCAGTTTGAAATTCTAAACATTTGACCCGTCTGTAAAATAATCAGAAAAGAAATATTCCAGCTATGATGAATACTTATGGGTTTAAAATGTTTTGGAAAGCCAGATATTTTATTTGCATGGGAAATTTCTTGAAGAAGCAGAAAAGAGTTCTGATGTTAACCAAGAGTGGTCCAATTATTCTTCTTTCCTTACATCTATCACAACAGATGTTTGCATGGAATAGTTAGAGCCACAGAATTCCCTACTCATTTGACTGAACTAGACTAACACAACTGCCTCTTCAGAACTTGAATTATTATAGAATAAAGTGTTTAGAACTAGATCATCAAGCCCATACAAATCTGTGTAGTTCCACTACAGAGATTTACACCAGACTCTTGTCCTTATTTCCATAGAAAGGCTGAAGAGACCACAGGGATTACCTTGGTCCTTGCACCAGACATATGATTTACTTGAATTAATTCCTATTTGACTTAGAAGATACATTTTAGAAAAATATTCAGACTTGATTTATAAGTGTCCGAATGATGGAGAATCTACCACCATCCTGAGTATGTTGGTCCACTAGTAAATTAACCTCACCTTTCAAAAATCTGTGTGTTATTTCAGACTGAATTTGTCTAGTTTCAGTTTCACCCACTGCATCTTGTGATACCTGGCTGCTAGATTGAAGAGCCCTCTGTTATAAATTCACTGTTACCCATGTATGTCCCTATGGAGTATGATCACGTCATCTCTTAACCAGCTCTTTGTTAAGCTAGATAGTTTGAGCTCTTTGAGTCCTTCATTGTAAAGCATTTGTCTCAGTCCTTTACCTGTTTTACAGTTCTTCTCTGAACTCTCTCCAATTTACCAATATCCATCTTGAATTGAATTGACACCAGAACTGGACACCACATTCCTGCTATAGTCACACAGAGGTAATATAGCCTCTCTACTCCTACTCAATATTTCCCTGTTCATGCTTCAAGGTTCACATTAGCCCTTTCGTCACAGGACTGTACTGAGCGTCCAGGGTCAGCTGATTTCCTGTCACAATGACCCTACTAACAAAACCCCATGAATATGAGGAGGAAAAAAGGACAAAAACAATCAACCCCCCCCCCAGCCACCAAAACAAAACAAAACAAAACCTAGAACAACATATACCAATTTCTTCTCAACTGAATATTTTTACTATTTATTACATGGAGACCACTGGGTCTTCAAAGGCGCTCAGTTAGCAAATCATAGCCATAACCTAATGCATAATGCATTTTTCAATGCAGCCAAGTATTGTCAGTTTCTACGGACTCATGGAATTTTTACATAAATTGAAACAGATAAAGATAATGCTCAAGAAGCAAAAGAGCCACGTATGTGTTATCATATTAACACAAAAATAATGATGGTAGATTTTTTTTCCCCTCCAAGCTCTAAAAATCACAATATGGCTTCTTTAATGTCTTTCATGCATCTTAGCAGTTAGAGTCACAATGGTATCTTGGCATTTCAAGTTATGGTTGATTTCATAGAGTGCTTTTTAAGACAGAATTAGGAGCTAAAAAGGCAGAACATTCCACATAACATAAATGAGATCACCAATATGAGTAGGAAACTGTATAGATACAAGATGGGTTTTCATATACTGTTCAAATGGTCTGAAAATGCAGTCAAAAATAAAGGAAAGGCCAAAGAAAACAATACCTACATTGCGTGTTCCAAAGGTGTAGCCATTTTAGTCTAGTTCAGCAAAACAAGCAAGGAGTCCTGTGGCAACTAACGACTAACAAATGTATTCATCACACAGTGTGACCTGATCCCATGACTTACACTTCCCTGAATTTATTTTCCTCCCATTCTTTAAGTTCCCCCATCTTCAAAGCATCTCATGAAGTGGGAGTTTCTTCCATGAAAGCTCATGCAATAAATACACTTGTCACTCTTTAAGTGCCATAGGACTCCTTGCTTACATTCTGTGTGAATGTTATGTGATGGCTGCCATATTGGCTGACATGTTGGACACTGCCAGAGTTAACAATATGAGCTAAAGACACAGATTGATGCAGTAACAACTCATATTTTATGGACTGGCACAGAGGGGAGACCCGTATACATACTCAACAGTGTGTCTGTCCACTGAGCAGTCCCCTACATTGGCCCTACTTGCATTTAGGACAACTACATTCATTAATTTCAACTGATAAGATTTTGGTCCATAGCGAAAAGTGGGCTATATGTGGGGGAAAGGGTTTTAGACAGTATTTGTGAGCTCTCAATCGCTCAGATGTGCAGAGATCTATGAGGGAATGCTGTAGACCCCCAAGTTCAGCTGCACAGAGTGCCTCTGAATGGTTCTTTTTGGTGCCATGCTTTCCTCACCAATTACCCACCAAGGGTACATCGACACGGGAGCCTTAGGTTGACTTAAGGAAGGTTGAGTTGACCTACACATTGCTGCAGCCACACTGGGCTTTTATTAAGTCAACTTAAATGCATCCTTAAGTCAACTTAATACTACCACCTCTTAAAGTCAAGTTAACGCTTAAGTCAAATTTATTAAGTCAACTAAAGCCATTGTAGATGGGGAAAGCGCTTAAGTTGACCTAACTGGCCTCCAGGCCCCCTCCCCACATCACTCCTTGATCATCCTCGCACCTGCCAATGTTGATGCTGGCAGTCGACAAGAGTTTTCAATGTGGACCCTGTAAGCTGACTTTACAAGGTCAATTTTAAGTTGACTTAAAGTCAACTTTATTAGGTCAACTTAACAGAGCCTCCAGTGTAGCTGTACCCTAATAGCTGTCCTAGAAAGGGGTGCTTTCCACAGAGTGGGAAGGGGAGCCTGCAGGAAGGAAACAAGCCTGACTCAGTCAGTATTAATTTCCTCTGCTGAATCCTTCTGGGTTTGCAGGGCGATTTCTAGCTCCACTCCTTGCGAGGTTGCTTCCATGAGCACAAATTCTTGGCTTCAACAGCTGGAGGGAAAAATGCTTTCCTGGATGCATATGGAGTGTCAGAGCCTCCGCGCATTTGTGGCCTGGCCTAGGGGTCAGCATCAGATGCAGGCCAAGAGCCATGGGTCTGAATTCCCAGGAATCAGGTTTAGTTGAATGGCAGGAGATCAGAACCAGGAGACAAACTGAGGGCAGAGATGAAGGGTGGAGTTCAATCAGGTAGTAGGAGGTCGGGCCCTAGAGGCGGGGAAAGGTAAGCAGTCGCCCAGCAGTGCAAACCAGGTGCATAAACAAACTATCTGTTTCCTCCTCTAGCTTAAACAGGTGCTGCAGCCCAGTCAAGAGCCTTGGATCTTCCCCAGTCAGAGCCAGGAGCAGGGCTTGTGCCCCAGTTGGGCTTCATGGAGCCAGTCATCAGTAACCTGCTGGGTGGAGAATTGGAGGGTGAGGGCTCCCACCACCCCACAGACCTGCAGGATCTGACAAGGAAAAAGGCTCCTTCTTGCCCCAAGCACCCACCTGTTTGCCCTGTAAGCAAAGAGGAGCTTATTCCCCTTTCATCTGGCTTGTGGCACCCTTCCTCTTGTGCTGTAGACCAGTGGTTCTCCACCACAATGTCAGGACACATTACAGTGTTAAGTGTGTCACAGAAAAGCCAAGGAGATGGCTGGATTTAGCCGGGACATGGGGGGAGCTGGTGCATCCTGTAGGGTCATGACATGCCATCAAGTGTGTTGCAACCTGCAAAATGTTGAGAACCACTGCTGTAGACCACCAGCAATCACAGGCATTATCAGAAAGCAGGGAAAAGCAATCTTCTACAGTTAGCAAAGGTCAGTAGCATTCATGACTTTGCATGTATTCATTGGGTGCTGCAAAACCATGTGGCAAGCCCCCCAAACTCATGAGATTGTCTTAAAAATCATGTTATTTTAAAATAATTAGAGTTGGGGTGTTGGTTTCTTTGTCTGCTGATTTTCAAGACATTAGAGTTCAGGCTTTTAAGTTATTTCATAACCAGGGAGACAAGGGTTTTCATAAACCCCAGCTGGGATTCTCAGTAATCACTTCAAGAGCTGGGGCTTAAAGGAAAAATAACCCACTAAATAGCATCAGAGTTGGCAACATTGACACCACATACACAAAGGGATGAGCTAAAAGGAGGGGCTTCAATCATTTTATTACAGTTCCTTATGGTACCACACAAAGATGATGTATTTCACTGTAAGCTCTCTGGGGCCAGAAACTGTCATTTATTTTATGTACAGTGTGTAGCAAGCCTTTAGGTGCTATCAAAATACAAAGAATAGCATTTATGAAGTGGAGGAGGAAAGAACAGTTTCAACAGCCCTTTTCTGTTTGTTGCTGCTTTACTGTAAGTGCCAGGGTTTTGTATACAGCTTAGCAAAGCAGTTGAGGAAATAATGTGGCATATGAAATGTATATATTACGGCAACACATCCCTATTCACATTGTGAATCTGGGCTCCTCCAGTTAAGATGCAGGAAATCCTAGAGAAAATGGGAAATAAAGATACCCCGCCCCTCCCTTCTGTGTTACAATTGGCAAAGCCAGAGCCCAGTATTGACTGTGCAGTTCTGAATACTAAATACTCAACAGATGCTTCCTTGCTTACTGAGCCCAAAATGGAAATGAACCAGAATAAAAGAAAGAATAGTCGCCTGCCCTGTCTACATGATTGAAATAAACTTTCCAAATGCACCATTCTTCTGCACTGACAGGTTTCAGCTTCACACTCATGTAGGCCTCCCATGATGCCTAACAATGGGGACTAGCAGTTAGGGGAAAATACTATAAGGTGATTTAAGAAACTTTGCCCAAATACAGTTAAATCCCAATTCACTGATTATACATGTGTGTGAATGCACATGCACACAATCAGTGCTGGTAAGGTATATTGCACCACTTTAAAAAAAATATAACATGTTTTTTGCTGAAAATGTTCTTTTAAATGTTTTAATTTCCATTAAAACTTAAAGTAAAATAGTTCAACTGAAAGTGGACTTTTCCCATGAACATTTCTGAATAAATCAAAAAAGCCATTGTGTGTATCTACTCTGCTGCCTCCCCCCCCAACTGCTAAGCAAATTTTTATGACCAGCTCTAGCTGTATTTTTATATAAATACACCCCCCAATACAACTAGATTCAATCAAAGACTTCACTGATGATGCAAGGGAAGGTTTGATGCATAATGGCTTTATTTTGTGGTAAACAGAAATGTCCGCTTCTGGGGTATGTGTGAGATTTTGTTTGTTTGTTTGCTTGCTTGCTTGTTTGTTTGGACAGACAGACAGATGGTTTAGAACAATTGTAACAGCACACAGATTCTAAATTAAGCCAGGCTTCTTGCCACCAGTAACCAGGGGAGTTACTTTTCACTGATTTATGCTGCTGGAAGTCAAAGTTAACCTCTCATAAGTCGGTGGAATCACACTGAGGTAAAACTGGCCAAGGTGAGAGGAAAAAGATGACTCAGGTGTTCAACTTTAGCCAGCAGCCTTTCACTCACACTTCTGTAGACTTGGAATAACCCCAGTTACTTCACTATTAAATCATGAGGTTACAACAATAAGAGCACCTTACCCCATCTCTGGTCACATGTCTGCTGCCTCAGTTTCCATTTTTGGTCTCTCTCATGCAGGAAATAACATTCTTATTGTGGTCTGGTTTATTGAAATATCACTCAGCTCATCTCAAGGCAGACAAGGCAGCTCCTGAAGCATGGCCACTCTGAAAGTCAAAACTTCTACCCTGCACTAGGGTTCCTCCAGTACTAGAATTTCTACAAGCCACACAAGAGCTGAAGCTCCATATCTGTTCCCCCTTTACTCGGTTGAGCAAGGGGCTTTAGATTGCTCTGGGCTCTTGAAAATGTTGAAATAGCAAAAGCTATTCTCACAGAAACTGATGGAGTGGAATTTTCTCCCACAAAAGCTCATGCAATAAATAAATGTGTTAGGCTTTAAGTGCCACAGGACTTCTTGTTTGTTTTGCTGAATTATTTCTTCGTATCTGTTGAGTAGCTCCCAATAGAAAAATACCCCACATAATGCTGTAACGATATTCACTGAGCAATAACTGCACAGCTAGGGACTTGCTACTATATATGTTGTCATTGTTCCCTGTAGTTTAGATCTTTTATTACCTTTCTACAAATGCAAGCTATGGGAATTAAAAAAAAATCCTCTTCCTAACATCATAGCTAATGTTAATTGTAACTCTATGGTAGTATGGACACACTTATTACAATTTAAATCAGGTTTATTTGAGTCTGATTCAAGCCAATTATGCATCAATTTAAACTAATACTCATTAAGTTTTCCTTAAACTGCTATAAGTGAAATCAGTGCCACTTCCTTGTGTGCACAAGGCTTTTATCACATGGTGTCATTCTCAGAAGAGAGACTGAGCAGAACAAGTGGGAATTTCTCAGTCAGAAGAGCGTTTCTTCAGCAAATGGCGTTTGTGGAAACTGAAATGTTCCGAGGAGATAATTTCATTTCAACAAACTTGTGGCAGAAGCAGGCAGGATTATGAATGTCATCTGTCTGGTTTCCTGCCCGCTCGCACACCCAGAAGCTGATACTGGCCAGGAGCTTGGAAGCTTTGGAGGTGCCAGCTCCCATGCGGACTGCTCCTCAGGGGCCCAGGATCTGAGGCTTCAGGGCAGCTGACCAGGTGGCCT
This sequence comes from Podocnemis expansa, assembly GCA_007922195.1. Lineage (NCBI taxonomy): Eukaryota > Metazoa > Chordata > Testudines > Podocnemididae > Podocnemis > Podocnemis expansa. The sequence goes on from ML682083.1 coordinate 5,796,340, forward strand.
TCTTCAACAGAGGACATTGAAAATCTTGGTTTTGCTCCAAATTGAAATGAAAGCAGAGTTTGAATGATGAAAGTCCTCACACCATGGAATTACCTTTCTCCACAGAGCTCTAACTTTAAGTACTGATAAGCTCAACCTGGGAGGCTGAGGCTCAAATCAATAGCGGAACTATCTGAAACAGAAAGGCTGAGAGGTTTCAGACACAGCATTTCCATTTTGGTCCCATCAGATTTGTCCCTTCTGACTTTAAAGTCTATGACCCTATAAGTACAGCCTGTTTTGAAGCCCCTCAAAGTACCAGGGGGTTAGATTTTTTGCTTCAGATGTGGTCCACATCAGTTGCAAGGCAGAGACAAAGCAGTAAGTGCAAGCAGTCTGAGAGAGATGACTTGGGTGAGGTCATAACTCTTATTGAACTAATGCCTGTTGGGGACAGAAACAAACTTTTTCAGCTCAAAAAACTTTTCTCTATCACCAACACAAGTTGGTCCGATAAGATGAGACTTCACCCACTCATCTCTAATACCCTGGGACCAACATAGCTCCAACAACACCGAATACATAAGCAGCCTTAAACATTGATAGCTCTAGGCATGGTTTGGATAATGATAAATTCCTTTTGTCGGCCAAGTACCTTAAGACAAACCAGGATTGTTTCATACAACCCTGGTGTCGCTAAAGAAACATCCTTACAACAGAGTTCTCCCTGCAGCATCTTGTCCAGGGCTTTCTATATTAAAAGGCATTATTGATTTTCTGGGCACCGCTGAACAATTTAACATCGTGAACAAATTTGATCCTAACATGAGATTGCCTGTGTGCCTTTCCTGATACATGGACATTCAGTGTATCAAGAAAGGCACAAGATACCTATCAGGAAGGCACACGAAAGATGCCATTTACAGACCAGGTAATTTGGTCTTTATCTTGGCTGGAGGAGGACCTGCAAAACACTGGCTGACTCAAAGCCCAGTACTGTCACTGGCACCCACTCCATTAGTTTCAGGGGTCTCTGCATCAGGGCCATAACGCAGAATGAAACCACAGCCACATTTGTCTTTCCAGAACACTACAGGTTGCTCAGGGCAAGCTCTTGCTCCTCTGGCAACGTTCCTAATGGATTCTAAAGGAGCAAACTGAGCGTCTAATTGAAAGATTTGATCTAAATCCTTCAAAGGCTTACGTATACACTTGACCTTTTTGCACTGTGATTATCACTCTGGTGGCCGCTCCCATTCAAGGCCCTCATTGCTCCCTTTATTTTCCCTGGTTTATTGTATTCAGTGGGGCTACACTCATTCTATACAGTTAAGCCATTGCTAGACGAGACATAAGCTGTAATTGTCTCAATGGAGACCATAGCAGGTGCCCAATCCAATGTGCCTACTGAAGTGTATGTTAATATGCCAATTAGTGGAAAATATATTGTTCCCTAAAATGTTTTGTCACCCCCCCCACCAATTATAAGAATAGACCTTTAAAAACATCACTCACACTCTCTTTTACGGGATCACACTCTCTTTTACGGGATTAGTATAAATGGCAGAGCTCTCATCTCTCATGGAAATGCTTGGTTGTGGCACCTCTGATTTGGTTGCCACCCACTGCTTTTCAAAGTTCTGTAATGCTCACCCTACCTTGTAAGACCTGTCCAAATATTTGTTACTGTGTGTTCAGCACTACCATGCCTCCGGGAAGTATTTCAACCACCTGAACAAGAGTTTCCACTTGTTTGGACAGTGAATACTTTTCTGGTGTTCACACTCATGAAAGAAACACCTTCTAGCAGCCTGTTGGAATCAGTGAATTCTGATAGGTGTATTTCCCTGCCCATTATGGAGACTAAATGTACTTAGCTATTGTCTGAAATCTATTGTTTCTACTCCTGGCTACTGGTGGGCCCAAAGGACCCAATGCTAAACCTGCCAATGAAGACACATAGGATAGGAAAAATTAGCATTAATACACAGAGCTTCTGTATGTTGGAGATTAACCTTTATGCATTTCTGGTCCAGGAACCTGAAGATTTGCTGGTATCAAATGGTACAAATTTGCATATGGCTCTGTAACATGATTTTTGATTGATGCTTTAATGACTGCAGAGAAAGAGAACTTGCTCAGAAAGAAATCTTTCAATGTCTACCAAGCACCTAGTGTCTTACTGTTCTTTACAATCGTATTGCCTTTTCATATTTGAACTGTAATGAACGGCAAACTCCCCATGACCTCAGTGACAAGAGTACTGGCACCTATGTGTTTTATGGATACGAGCAAGCTGTCCTGATGACCCATATATTATGGGTGCTTTCCTCCCTAGTCTGTCTGTGTGTTCTCTCTGTCACACTATTAATGTATGATAAATAATTGAAAATCTGCAGCCTTCAAAGGATTTCACTGATGAACAAACTATTTACTACAATAAAGGAAGACTGAGTTCCCCCATCATTGCTAGCTCAAGCTGCATTTCACATAATATCAAAAAGAAAGCAACAGAAAGTAGCCCAGTACCAAAATAATATTTATATTATGCAGATGAGTTTCAGTAAATACATCAATACTTTCAGAGTTGAAGAAAGCCCTGAACTAGACATGACTCTTGACTCTGCATTCAGAAGCCATTCCATGGAATAGAGCTCAGCCCAACTCACTATGGAATGTGGCACCTGTTGCTACGTGTAAGTAATAAGCATTCTTTACTATAAAAACATGCAAAGTTATTTCCAAAGGAATATTCAGGGAAGATGCCAATGCAGAGAAAGGTCTACAGTAAGCAGATTTTGGTTTTGTAAACATGAGTGTTCATGCCAGAAACCAGAGATTAAGATGCTCCAAAAAGAAACTCCAGGATACACAAACCTAAACACACTTAAAACTGCTTTCACCAAACAAGGACACTCCACCAGAGACGTAGACTGCATCACGGAATGGACCATCCAAATACCCCAAGAGAGCCTGGCTTCGATACAGAAATAACACCCCCTACACTCCCAACTGCACACCTGTGCGTGTCACCTGCCATCCCACGCTGGAACCTATATAAGGTAACATTAAAGAACTACACCCATACTGAAGGAGAACCCTATCTTGAAAAAAATATTTTGTAGACAGATTTCCACTGTTACAATGATTAACATCTCCCACACCACTCCTTTCAGGACCCATGGTTCCTATGCGTGCCTACCACAATATGTCGTGAACCTAGTCCAGTGCAAAACAAAGAAGGATTCCTTTGGCACTTCTAAAGACTAACAAATGTATTTATTGCACGAGTTTTCAGAGAAGAAAATCCCACTTTGTCAGATGCTTTGAAAAATCTAGTGCACTAAATGCCCCAACAACAATTATGTGTGTGAAACCAGACAATCACTGTGGTCTCAAATGAACTCACACAGGAAAATGATAAAGGACACAAACACCACATCATTTGAGGGTGAACACTTTACAAAGCATTTACTCTAATAGAAGAGTAAATTGGTCCAATAGAAGATAGCATCTCAACTACCTCCTCTACCTAATATCCTGGGCACAATGCAGCTATAGTTACACTTCATCTAAGACTCATGCTCATCCAGTCAGGGAACAGAAATGTAAGAAGACACCTAGCAAACATGGTCAACTAAACGTGGCCAGTTTCAAATCCCAAATATTAATGACATTTTCATGCACAATCTAACTATCAGGAATTATTTGTCATGATTTATCTGCAAATAATTGCAAAACAACAAATTCAAGATGATCAGTAAGAATTCACAAACACTTAGAAAGCAGACACACATTCTTCCACCATGGATCTGAAGTCTATTGAAGACAGTTGAAAGATTTCTATTAACCTCAGTGGCACCTGTATCAAGTCCCATACCAATTCATTACTTATTACAAAATAAAGTAAACTAATTATTTTCCCAGCTGTATTAGATAACATGCTAATAAACTTCTTTTACAGATTAAAAACATTGGGAATGATAAAATGGGGCCCAACATTACTTCCACTTGCCCCATTTACTGTAGCAATCCTAAATAAAATGCTCATTGAGTCTTTGCTTTGATCTTTCAGAGAGTTTTCAATTGATAAGGTCGTACTTACGACCAAGCTAATTTACTTTAACCTTTCTAGTAAGGTTTCATGAGACACTGTATCACATTGAAAATCAAGAGCTGTATTATATCTACTGTGTTTTTTGTCCACTGACTTTGGGCAATTCTATAAACAAAAATCACCAAGTTTACACGAGAGAGTAGAAGATTAATGAAAGGAGCCTTTAATCTCTTCTGTTAAACCTGTCACAAATAAAAATGTGTTCCACAGTCTAATCACCTGCCAACAAGACAAAGAATGACATTTGTGAATGAGAGCTCAGTCGGAGTTTATTAGCCAATTACAGTTAAAATGAGGCTGAGGCACACAAATCTAATGGAGCTGTCTTGAACATCCTTTATTTCATAATAAGGGCTCTGAGCAAAGCATTCCAAAAACTGGAGGCATACTGTTGCCCTCCCCAAAAAGTTCTGAAGACATGAAACTGCATTCAAAAATGGAATCTTGGCTGTTTCACCACTCCCCTTGATTTATTAAAAAAAAAAATCTTTTTTTCCAATGAAAAATCTATTTTTAAATACATAAACATGCTTTAGTGACATTTACTTGGTTTTGTTCACAATGTTCTGGGTTCTTTTCCCCCAGCAAGAAACCAAAAGGGAAAACAGTTGAGTTTCTTAACAAATTTTAATAATCAGTTTTGGTAAAATCTTAAGCTTGCACTGGTTTTGGTTTCTTTTACAAAAAGAAATAGGATTCTTTCCAAAAAATATTTATTACAGAGCTAGAGGGAATTACACTGAGTTCTTGGCACTTTCAATACATTGTGATATGCCTAGGTAATGTAAAACAGTTGATGCATCTTTCCGCAGTGACCGTGGCATTTTAGTGCCACAGATGAGGATTAAGTGATTACAACAGACCAATCTATATCCACAGTTCCCTTTGTGATATTCTATAGTTGCTTGAGTCTTGACAAAGGTACTAAATATTTTAAAACAAACAAGGAGTCCTGGCACTTGAAGATTAACAAATTTATTTTCATAGGAGAAAATCTCCTGAAATAAATAAATAAAAATGAATCAATCACTAAAAAAACAGCTTGTGCAATAAATATATGTGTTAGTCTAAGTGCCACATGACTCCCTGTTTGTTTTTCTGAACTAGACTAACATGGATGCCCCTTTGGAACTTAAATACTTTAAAATATTGCTCAGTGTAGCTGTACACTTAAATGCTCATTTGCCATTGCAGTTACCTTTTTTGGACACATATGCAGAAGCATGTGTTTGCTTCTCTAGAAAAAGTTACTCTCACTTTTGGAAAATCTCTCATATTTGCCCATATGCAAATCAGAAAGAAGAGAATGGGTTGAAAAACATTTTCTCTTGAGACCAGCAGTACCTTGCCCAGCATTACCTAGATCCCAGTCCAATACATTTGCTCATTTGTATTCCCCTTTGAAACTCTATTCACGTTAGACTCTTTTTGGTTTCAACACAACAAAAGCTAACAAAATGCCATGAAATGCTGATGCAGAGATGCTTTATAAACCATGCAGTTACAGATTCCTTTAACAACCCAGGCCACAGCTGCTCACATACAAACCACAACCTTAGTAAACCCATGCCCTTTACCAGAGGTCAACAAGAAGATAATCATGGCCTTGCTCTGCAGTAAAAATAAAATACAATAAATTAGAATCCCACAATACTGTGAAAATTGGGCTTACTCTTGGTAAGAATGAAACAAATGCAATGAAAACAATGTCACAATATGATGGTGTGGGTTTTTTTTTTTTCCTTCTGCTGAATATTCTGCACGAACATAAACTGAAAGGATGACTCTTGGCGTACATGTAATTTAATAATGAATACCAGAGATGCAGAAAACCTATCAAGGTATATAAAGGATTCCTTTGTCCATGCAGCAGAAAATCTATAAGGGTATGCAGAAGTTCCCTTTGCCCATGGCCTCTTTTATGCAATGCATTTGGTAATAACCCCCCCCCCTAAATTTTCACATCCTCTAACTCTAATAAACTAAGATGCTAATTCTTAAAACATGTTGGCAGGTGCTTAACTTTATGAATACAAGCCATCCCATTGACTTCAAGGATCCAGCTTATGGAACATAGGGTGTTCTTAAAAGAAGAATTACAGGGAATCATGTGCACTATCCTGACCTCCCATTACGTATGCAAAGGTCTTCTATCGGCTCTCAGTCATAATCCTCCTTACCAGGCATCCTTTTTGTTGCTCAGCTAATGCCTCTTTGGAAACTCCACAACTGCCATTTGGTTACCCTCAACCAGATTTTCAGTTGTTAGTCTGATGATCTTACTATCCATGCAAGTTGAAATACATCTTGCCTACCTTCCAAAAATAATGCCTTGTTGAAAGACACGATTTGGATCCCTTTTAAAGAAGGCATACAAGAAAACAGAACTAAAAATAGTGGATACATCTTCAGTTATTAAAACAAACCATGCTGTGCACCCCCCCCCCAGTGCACATAAGTCTCGTAATGAAATAATCCTTGTACATAAAAGCTGGTAATTTTCATTTCCTGGCATTTTCTACTAGAGTAGCAGCAGGGATCCTCAGTCATGGACCAGTAGCCAACTTTTCAAACACATAACCAGGAGCTTAATGCAGCTCCTTGATTTATTAAGAAGAAAACAAATGTGCTACATAGCACCTTTTGAATTGAGTTATTTTTTTCTTCTCATTCTTTTCTTAAACAAGATAAAGATGGATTGTGCCATGGGGATAGTAACAGTGCCATGCTAAAGCTTAAATTTATTAATAAGAAACTTGTGGCTTTGTGCTTTTCAATGTCTTATACAATTAAAATATTTTAAACAATGTTCAAGCCAAATTCTGCCAGTGTAAATCTAGAGTGTAGAAGAACCTCAGAGTTCTGAGACCCTCGGGAATGGAGTTTGTTTTTGAGATTTTCATAACTGACAAAATATTATGGTTGTACTTTCAAAATTCTGCTGTTTAACATTAATGTAATATGGCTTTGGAATATTACTGTGAAGAAAAAATGCTGCTTTCCCTTTGTCTTTTTAGTAGTTTATGTTTCACACAATGCAGTACTGTTTTTTGTTTGTTTGTTTGTTTTTTGGTTTGGCTTGGTTTGGTTTTCTGCTCTGCGGCTGCCTGATCATATGATTCAGCTCCCAAATGAAATGCGTACTTGACTGGTCAGTTCATAACTGTTGTGTTTGTAACTCTGCCTTAAAAGAAATTACACTAACATAAGAAAATATAATTTGGTAAGCTGCATTCATGAGTAAAAAGCAATCTTACTTTGATAAGCAGTAATAAAAAGAACTAAATAACGAGTACCGCTGCTTGAAGTACTGAACACATTTCTAAATGTGCTAGTTACAACTTTTTAAAGTAATAAGTTAATATAACACTGATTTATCCTACAGTATAAAACAGTAAGATTCATAAAATATTCATCAGTTTTATTTAGTTCAGTAAATTATCCACAATTACAATTTTCAGAGCTATAAGAAACTGTTGAATAAAATCACATTCTCTTCCTTTACTTTAGGCATAACAGGAACTTGAATGTAGCAAGAACAATAGAAATAAATAATGCTATTTTTCAGGACCACATGATGTGTACCAGGACAGCCTCAAGTAAAGGAAATGAATCCAGATTTCACATCCCATGAAGTCCCCTATTGTTTGGATTTGCACTTTTGGTCTGGCCCATTTTAAAATGAGCAGCAATTTACAAATTCAGATCTGGATCTAGGGTTGGATCTCAAAAAAATATCTAGTTATGGAAGATGGTTTGAAGGATGCAGAACAAGATGGGAGCTCAAGAGATCTGGGTTGCATTCTGCCCTTCGGTGTAATCTAAGACAACTCGCTTAACTTCTCTGCCTCCCTCCCTCTGTAATAATAAGCTTGTTAGTCTTTAAGTGCCACAGGACTCCCTGTTTGTTATGATTATACAAAATACTCTGAGATCTATAGAACACCACCACCATAAGCACTGGGTCATGATTTAGATTCATATTCTGCTTCACACTCATCTCGATCCTTAACATATAACTTCACTCCCTGGCCCTCTGTGCTGCAAACTCCAATGCAAAGGGCCAGCACTAAAGAGGAATTAGAAATGGAAATGAAGAAGCATACAGATGTCATGTCAGCCCTCTGCACAGTGCCAAATTTCACTCTAAAGCACTGAGCAGGGGAACAGTGCTTCATAAAGCCTTGCATGGGGCTAATATACTAGGGGGGATTTTGCCAAAATGACCTGATGGTGCCATTTCATATCAAGTGACCACCAAGAACAATCTTGGGCAAAATAAAAGACTGTAATGGTGTGAGGCCACATCCTACTTCATGGCTGAAGTCAAATGCACCTCCACGAACTGAGAAAACACCACAACTAAGACCTCAGGAACCTAACAGAGTTTCCAGAGATGGCAAGGAAGTGGCCCTACACATATGCATCTTTAGCCATACCTGTGCATGGCTGCAGTCTAGCAGCAAGGAAATATGCAGCCATCGGAAAATTACCCACATTCGGTGACAAAAAAGAACATAGAAATTGGGAGGTGGATAAATGTGTGTCATCTAGAGAGAAGGGTTTTGGTTTTTTTTCTGATCATATAGAAAACATACAAACAATGCACTAGCAAAAAGAATAAGTTGTTTTATAGCCTATTCCCAGTCTACAGCTTATACTTAAGAGAATTATGATAGAGTTGGCATTTCAGAATCATTCAGTAACCGGTGTGATGGGCAAGCATTTCACAGGGGGAAAAAAAATGATGGGAAATTGGATGCACTATCATTCTTTTTCCCCCTGAGGAAAATGCAAGAAAATGTCAACAGCTGTAAAACATTATTGTAATAGTTTTTTGTATTAATCATTTTAAAAAATATGTTCATAAAATGGAAAAACATTTTTAAAAAGATTTAAGGCACATTAAAACATTTTCAAAATTCTTAACTCCTGCGGCTTTGCCTGTTCACCATCATCTATTTTAGTGCTACCCTATACTGACTGTATTTTTCATACATATTACTTTGGTTGTGCAATAGACTAGATACCTTTGGATTCCCTGTGACAAACTAATATGAATTAAAATTAAAATCCTCATCCACATTAGGGTTTAAACATGTTTTAGTAAAACTGTGTTAGCAAACAAAAACACATTTTATTTTAGTTTTGACAAACTCTTCATGTTTTGTACTGTTCGTACCACCATTGCCACCTAAAGCTTTCCTATATTAACCAGACAGTCAGAAAGAGGTGTCTAGTAGACATCATGGAGTCTCTTCACCTCTTTTCTCTTTATGGCATTCCCTGCTTGAACACAGGGCATTTTTTCTTTTTTCTCTCCTTTTTATCCCCCCCCCCCCACGAGGGAAGAGGGAGCAGTTATGTCATTCTGGTTATGGCACAGAAGGAGGTTTGCAGCATGACGCTATGGTCATCCAATTCTGGATTCATTTCAGAAGTTCATTTCACAGACAGAATATCTTATCCCCAGCTCTCCCATGCTTTTGGATGCCCCATTGCCTCCCATGATGCCCCATTGCCTTCAACTATCTGGCAGTTTACAAAGAGATGCAATGTTAAAGAAGGCCAGACCTTGACCCATTGATGGCTGTTGAAGTTCAGGATTGAAAAGGGAGGCAAACAAGGACTGTGTTCTGTGCCAGCTGGAGTGTTTGTCTTGTTTTCCCATCCAGCTTCAGACACAATGAATCACAATTTGGAGATGACAATGCCTGGATCGTTGTGGGTATGAATTCATCAGGGAGCAAGACAGGAACTTTCTTATCTGAGCTGCCCATTTGTCTCTGGATGCAGGTCTAAGAGTTGATTCTTATATATACAGCCCTTACTAGTGAAAGCCAGCATCTGGCACGGTCCAGGATGTAGTACAAGACCTATCTAGTGACGGGAGCCATGAAGAGTTGGCAGTTTAGCCGACCAGTGCCATAGGATAGGGTTTGTAGCATTATAGAGTTCTTTTACGGAGACCAAAGCCAAACACTTTTTTTTTTTAATTTCATTCATTCATGGCAGGCAAAGCTGAGTCCAAGTAATTATTAATCATTTCAATAGACAATGAATAAACAAACACAACTGGGTTCAGAAGAGGCACAATTTGCATATTAGTTCTTACCAAGGAACATTTCTCACAGTGGCATAAACTTCAGCACCACTTCTGTAGCTTGGCATGACAATAATGTATCACAGAGTAAGTTTCAGAACAGCCACCATTTGTTGTGTGGACATGTCAAAACTATATCCAGCAGAACTGAGACAGATTGCTGTAGATGAGCTGTCTATTTTACTTGTTGCACAATTCCCTAGTTATTTGCCTCGATATGAAGGTATATAAAGACAGCACGCTTTTGATTGTTCTAATGCTAATGATTGGCTCAAGCCAGGTAGCTGCTTAACATTAGGGGCCTGATCCAAGGTCTACTGAAAACCATTTTACTAGGCTCTGCACATCTTTTGTAACAAGAAATATGCAAACTGCTTTCCCATACACCCTTAAAAACAGCTGTCTATGGCCAATCCTGTAAAGCAATGTTTCAAATATGCAGGTTTTTTCCAGTTTAAAAAAAGTGAATACAAGTATAGCATTAGCATCTGCCTTGATAACCCCATTTAAGGGAGTATTATTCCTGTCACTTTGCAGCAGCAAACTTTCTCCAGGGATAAAAATCAGCCCTGCTTCACGTCTGTTGCAGAGCAACTTGAAGAATGATTGACTGAGTGAGAGCAGAGCTGCAGGTGGCGGGATGCGCAGATTTGGATTGTCTCCATGGTTTACTCTAACAGTCACATGGAACACAGCCTTGTCAGAGCCAAAAATGTGGTTTGTCCCTTTGCCAAGGCATTCTCTTTTACCCCATGGGTCTTGGCATTTAACAAAGGTGCCCACACACAGCCACAGTGAAGCATCCCAAAGGACGAGGTTCCTGTTCCCCCAAGCGGCCTGTGTTAGCATCAACATGTCAAAAGAGCTTAGTGCACAAATGAGCAAGGCAGACAAAGCCACTCCATACCAATGGATTTTTTCCAACTCCCATGAATTAAAACAGCAATTACCACCACTTTTGTCTATGTTTAGATCTTACTTCTTTTTCCTGATTATTTATCTCCTGAGTGACAAAATTGACACCTGAAATATATTCTGTAAGACAATTTCTCTATCAAATCCCACGAGTTGGTAAGAATGATTTCTATGAAATCCCATTAAATGTCTGTACAGCCAACAGTACCATCTACTTTTTTTTTTTTTTTTTTTTTTAAGGATTCTCTTTCTATATGACCCTGGACATGTGTTTATCTCTCTCTCTTTCTGTGATGGTTTCACTACCTTTTGGGGGTTACATATTTAAAGTCTCTCTCTCAGTTTGGATCTGACCACACTGAAAACATTTTTACCCTACGTCTTATTGTTAAATGGTATTTCTTTCAGTTTATTTTAATCAAATCTGTATATTGTAGAGAGATGAAGTGCAATAGAAGAAAAACAAAAACTATGAATACACCCAAAGTCCCAATAACTAATGTACTGAACTGCAGCCAAGAACTCCTGTTCATTTTACCAAGGACATTTTTTTTCTATTTCTTTTAATCCTACTGATAAGTAAACATCACAATAGCTGAAGTCAATGGGACTTCTGCAAATCTAACCCCTGGGCTGAATTTCAGAATCATGATTTAGGACTGTAACATTTCATAAGATGACAATTGCTTACTGAGTTTAGGACAAGGTTAATTTTTCAGAAACCCCCCTGCACAATGTTTTATTCATGGCACAAAGCTCATGCACTTTTATTATTATATATAATCCTGTTTATGATTTCCTTGAACATATATGCTCCGATCCTGCAAACATTCACACATATAACATTCCTGATGGTCAAAGGTGATCCTACAAGCAACACAAAGACAAAACATAGCTATCCTTTGGTCCCCTTTGCCAACCCTGGCCCAAAAGCCGCTTGGATGAACAAGAAGATTGGACCCTGGGTTTTCATTTTTATTACCTAGAATCCCAAAATAAACATTCAGAAAAAGTGGCAAACAATAAAAGAAGAGTGTAAAGCTTCCTCATATGTTCCTATTTTTAAGTGTTGCCCCTTAGCAATTCATCTGTCCTCAGTGGATCACTAAGAACTATATACAGCAGGGAAATGACACATTCATCCTCTGTGGAGGAAGAAAGGAATGCTTGTCTTTTGTGCACCTACAATGAACAAATTATTTCCAAGGCAAGTCACTGATGTTGGTTAAAGAGGCAGCTGTTTATCCACCTTTACAGTCCAACCAATGTATTGGGTGGTAGCCACTGAGACATGTGATGAGAAAATCAGGGCAAGCAGAATAAAGATAAAACTATTTCCAATGATATAGCAGAATAGGTGTGGCCCTTTTGAACTGCTGAGTGAATTAATATGAAGGACATAGCAAGAATTCACATTAAAATACACTCAGTGGCTATGATTCAAAATACTAGTGAAAATTATGTGGAGGAAGAAAAAGAAAAATGATTGATAATGAGTGGTTTGTCCAACAATAATGAATAGCATTAAAGTAACTTAATAAAATGGTCACTACTACAATAAAAATCTGAATACAGTAATCATTTCCAAATGCAGCAATACAAAAGTGACAATTACAAGGTGAACAAGTGCTCAGGAGATGGCACTGTTCATTATGAGATGAAAAGAAGGCACTGATTATATACAATAACATACTAAAAGATGGAGAGGGGAAATTACTTCCCTGAAGTTAAAGGAGCTACTCAAATATACCTGAAGAGGGTTGGTTTTGCCGTATCTTCCAACCAGACAGAATCACCAGACCCAGAACTGTCTCAATTACTGTATATTAAACAGATATTTAGAGGCTTCTTCATTAACATAATTGTATAATTCTTTGGAAGACTATAGAAAGCCATTTAAGGATCAGACAATGTGATAAGCTGGGAAGAAACAGCAACTCCTTTGATAATGTGGATTCACTTTAGTTCCTTCTTTTAGACACAAATGATTACTTGTGTTACAGTGTCTGCCAAAAGTGCATGATCAGTCCAGTTTACCACACAGCTCTGCATTTCATTATTTAGGAGATTTTATACCCACACACAAGCAGCCTGAACCTAGAATTATGACTGAAAATACACTGTTTCAGACACATTTCTTTGACCTCATCAAAAAGAGATTTTCTGCATTATAGAAGTAGATTTGAGACTACCACTAGCTAATGCCTGCTGACCACAGGTATTTCCAGACCAATGAATGCAAAGACCTTATTTTGCTGCTTTTAAAATTTGCAATACACTGACTGCTTAGGTTTTTGCACCACAACTTGCTGGCCAGCTCTAAATAGTAAGCATTTGCAGAAACTAACTCCAGTATGTATGAGCGCCTAAGGAACAGCTATACAGTACGGTTATTGAATAATGGAAACTGCGGCAGACCAAATCACCCCAGCTCAGCAAGAAAAGTTAACACAAACACTTCCTCTGAAATCTAACAAAGGATTTGAAACTAGCTGCAGGAAACAGCAAAAATAGCTCATTCTCCTGCCTACCACATTACCTAGAGCCCCAGTCACTCTCTTATCTTGGGGGATGCATGTCTGGTGTTCTCTGGATCTACTAACACAAGGCAAGCCATCAGTACTACTACCTGCTGGGAGCCACCATTGTGGCAATCAGCCGAGTGGGCCTGGGAACATTGGTGCTTTACAGCTTCACACAGCACTAGAGGGTGACAGGAATGGAGTACTGCATCCTGTTGAGATGAATAAGAACCAATAGCTCTACATGGGCTCCTTCCTCTGTTTTGTTGATTTCCCACCGCTCTGTGTTTCTTTTACCATGGCTGGATGCTGCTGGTCTCCTCTTGTTTGCTGTTAGCCATGAGCGTAGTGTTTTCGTGGAACTGGTGTGGGGGAAGAACTCATAAAGCTTTCCCCATGAATCAGAACATGGAAATAAGACAGGGCTGAAAGGAAACAGATCCAGAAGACTCTAGCAATACCTTTAGAGACGTGGGAAAAGTAATTCAGACCACACCAGAGAGGCAGAAAATGTGTAAGGGACAATAATTACCAGCACTTTTGTACAACTTAGAAAGGCAGATCATCTATCTGACCTCCTGTATATCAGAAGAAAATTATTGAAACCATAGATGTATCAACAGGCAGGCAGATATTTCTGGGATTTGAATCTAAAACTAAAACCTTCTCCAGTCAAGGGAAAAACCACATACCTAGGTGACAGAAGCACTTCTCAGGGTGACTTAAGTCTTTTCTTGGTTGCTATAGCACTCATAAACACTGTTCAATCCTCACTAGCCCCTATTACTCCCAAACTCCATCCTTCGTCCCACGCTACAGTAAGGTGAGTCACAAAACCTAGTTCCCATGCGTTCACCCTCTACAATTACAAGGAGAAAACAGGCCTCACAAAAAGCTTTGAAAGAATGTAAGAGTGAATTGGGTGGCCAAAATGTAATGCCCACGTGAACAAATTATATTCACTGGTAAAGAACAAACTCTTGAGTCACAGCCATAGCAACAATAGTTGAAGTCTAAAAAAAGATATATTGGGGTTGGTAAGAATACAGAAGGCGGCAACCAAATGATCTGTGGTAGAGAAAAGCTTCCATATGAAGAAAGATTAACAAAACTGGGACTTTTCTATTCAGAAAACAGATAACTAAAGGGGGATGTGATCTGTGAAATCATGACTGCTGTGAAGAAAGTAAATAAGGAAGTGTTATTTACTTTTCATCCATTATTTCTCCTGAAAGTGACTCCTCTAAGGTAGTTGAGGGGGAAGTGGTGGAACTTCCAACCTTGGAAACATTTAAGGCTTGGTTAGACAAAACTCTGCCTGGGATGACTTAGTGGGAGTGGTCCCACTTTTAGCAGGGGGTTGGCCTAGATGACCTCATGAGGTCCCTTCCAGCCCTCACGTTCTATAAGTTCCCAAAATCTGTGCATAAAACTCATTTCATCCTCAACATGAAGGAGGCACAGTTGCTGGTGTTTTCTCTCCTCCATCTTCTCCGGCAGAGTTACAAAATGGCAGCATGATGCAGTCACGATGGCCTCCTTCCTCCATGGTATGCTGAGTCTGGTAGTGGACATACAAGAGAAGCAAAGGAGGGAGCCCCACAGAGTGGGAATGTCCTGGCTGCTGACTGGGCAAAATCTTGTCTGTCAGAGCAAGTGAAGAACTTAGCGCCTGGCTGCTGTGACTGAGTCACAAGAAATAAAAGTATGAAATAAGAAAATGCATTAAAAAAAAAAACTGATGCATTTTAAAATGCAACAGCAAACAATCACATGGCAAAATCCCAAATGGTCCTGATTAGTCAGTGAGAATCATGAAAAGGTCAGAGGGATGATATCAGAGTAAAGGCAGGGTTGTCATTTAAGGGGAAAATACTAAGGGTTGTTCTGAGTACAGAATAAACACAGACACCTGGCCCTTATGCGACACACCCACCAACTTTAATTTCATTCAAAACTGTAGGAAGAAAATGTTTAGTGGTACAGAACAAACATGGGGAAACGTGTATGATGAAAGTCACATGATAACACAGCAAGCACAAGATACACTAGGATTTATGCTAAATATTAGACAAATTTTAAAAAGTGGGCTGATAAAAGCATGCATGCGCTTACATGTGCAATCAGTGCCTGAGATGGATATGATAAGCTACCACTCTGAAGGATTTCAGAGATTCATATATTTTAAAGCCAGAAGGGACCACAGTGATAATCTACTCTGATCCCCTGCACAACACAGCCTATAGGACTTTCCTGAATTAATCCCTGCTTCAAGTCCAATGGCTGTGCTTGAACTAGAGCACATCTTTTAAGAAAAACATCCAATCTTAATTTAAAAACATCCAGTAATGAGGAATCGATCACCGTCCTTGGGGTAAGTTGTTTTAAAGTTTAGTTACCAAAAGTATTAAAATTATGCATCTTATTCCCAGCCTGAATTTCTCTAGTTTCAGCTTCCAGCCACTGGAACTTGTTATACTTTTGAGACATTGCCAGCAGGGATTCAAGGCAGGAATTTTCATGCCATGCCACAGATGCATAGAGCTACAATTGTATTAGTCAACAGCAATAGTAGGTTGTTATCCTCTATGGGGTCCAGTCAGACTTTGCTAATGGGTTATGATACATTAGATGAAGTGCACACTTTGGGTGCTGCATAGACTGAAGTAGGGTGCATAAACTTTTGAACATTTGGGCCCTAAAGTTCAAGGAAGCATAACACACAGAATGAAGTCCACAGAAAATTCAGCTCATATGTAGAACACAAAAGCCGTATGATGGAGAAAATGACTGAAGAGTGGTGAAATAGTTAATGTACAGGGTGAGGAGTGCACAGAAATACATTCTATGTAGTGAGCTGATGAATACAGGCTATTAAAATACAATACGACCAATGTCACATAGGGTGAATGCAACAGAGCAACTGCGGTGAAATAAAAGACATGTAAAGTTTCGCACATTGATGATCACATCATATGGTGAATGTCCATTTCTCTGCAAATGCTTTTTGCATGGTGATCTCAGCATAAGTTCAAAGGCACAGTAACAATGAAAACTAGCTGACAGACAAGGCATATCCCAGAGTATAAGTTGGATCTTCCTGATCTGTATTCTCTTTTGCTAAGTTGGTATTGCTTTTAGTAGCTTGGAGGCATTTCATTCATAAGACTTCTCAGACACTCTTCAAAATCTTATCTCTGTGCTCTGAAGAATTCAAATCCCGTAAAAACCAGAGCCACTGTAAACAGACATTCAGAAATAGATTTATTTTTTCTGTACACACACACACACACACACACACACACACACACACACACACACACACACA
>ML682083.1:5815473-5838672 GCA_007922195.1 Podocnemis expansa
GCCCTCTAGGGTGTCTACCGTTCCCCCCAGTTTGGTATCATCCACAAGGTATTACATCCAAAGGGATTACAATTAAATACAGAGTCAAGAGATGTTGAAAAATTTATTATCAGTAATATTATCATATTATTTATTACCCTCGATTTCAGTTGTCATCTTCCCCCTAAGCCATCAGTCCAGACAATTTCAAACAGCTATCTTCTTCCCCAACAATTTGGAATTTCCTCCTGAAAATTACACTGACCCGAGACCCAGCCTAGAGAACCTCCTTCCTTCTTCATCCACTGATATATTTAATGTCCGATGTCTCACTGCACAGCTGAAATCCAGGTAGTAGCTGTGCATCTATTGTTGTTTCAACCCCATGGAATTAAACTGATTCACACTAGCTGAAGATTTGACTCAGGCAGGAGCAGGGGTAGGCTGATGGCAGAGATCAAGGTGAGCTACGCAGCATAGGAGTAATTCAGCATCGTCCTTCCTCTCACCTTAGAAAAATAACATGGGCTGGGGCTGTACTGTCCTTCCAGAGGAACAATCTCCACTCTTGACATCCCCTTTGAACATGACCCTAAGGAGCAGCCATAGCCAGGCTCGAATAGAATACGTGAAGGCCGAGGCACTCAGTGACACAGACTCCTACTTTTGCCCAAGAGGCCAAAGGAGTAGCTAAATGGGTGGTTGCGTTCTCCTCCTCTGTCCACACATCAAATGGTCACTGGCTGGCATTGGTGGGGTGCAGTGAAGTTAACAAACTGTTGTGATATATGCAATGGCCCGCCCTTCTCTGAAGGATGGTTTCAGGCTGCCTGCAGACCCAGGCAGACAGCGCTCTGTCAGTGCCACTCAGCTCACATATTCATGGCCTTCTTTACAGTTGTGAGCTCTGCGTGTGCGTGTGCGATTTTCTCAAATGTGGGAGGAGAGAGAAAGACAGAACATGAATCCACTGGGCCATAGACACAAGTCTACCTGTGTACGCCCTATACTAGCCCTAATCACAGGCAAGGAGCTGAGGGAAGCTTGGGCAAAGAAATGGACAGGAGACAGGCAGTGGAACCTGCCAGGGACAAAATGCCACTGCACTTGAACATGGATTTCCTTAGCTCATCACTAATCTTTCAGGACGCTGCCCGGCCCCCAGGAATTGCCTGGGTCTATGGGCAGGTCCTGCCGTTCAATCAGTATGGGAAAGTCATGAGGATTCAATTCCACCAGCAAAATTATTAGGAAGGAGCTTTGGGTGGGAACTGTACCTACCACCTGCTCAGATACCATGCTGATGGGCACTAGAGAAAACTCTCAGAGAGACAGAGCTGGGCACTAAATAAAGCCCTTGCCTTCACAGGTGAGAGTTGCAAAAATAGCCCCAATAAAAGTATTAATGATTTCAGTAAAAGATTTTGTAAAACAACTTTCCAGTGACCAGATCTGCAGAATCCACAACAGGGTAGGGGGAAGAGGGTATATCTGTACCAGACTGAGAATGACACACACAATCCATATCTAGCTTTGCGGCTCCTGATTAATGTGGCCACCCAAAATTCAAGCACCTTGGAGCCTCATCAATAAGACTTCATAGAGAAACAGCCTAAATCGAACTAATATGCAAATTAAATTGTGTGAAAGCAGGGCTTAATTGTGACTATGGATTCTTTTCACACTATAGCAGGTAATTCGACTTCATTCTCCCTCTGTATGCTCTCTCCTGGAGTCTGAGTCCTTACAAATGCTCTGATTTGCTGTTGCAGTATGACCTGATCCCATGTCTTACACTCCTCTGCATTTATTCTCATCCAGTTCTGTAAGTTCTCCCTCTTCAAAGTGTCTGATGAACTGGGATATTCTCCCATGAAAGCTCATGCGATAAATAAATCTTGTTAGTCTTTAAGTGCCACAAGACTCCTTGCTTTTTTTTCCAGGTTGTCAATGGCTGTGGAAGAAAATCCAGATTTGCCGGTGTAATAGGGCAACAGATATCAGCCTCACAGACAGATGTGGACTGGTAGGAGAGTACAAGGTCTTACAAAATTTTACATTCCCCTTCCGTGTTTCAGTTTCTGATGCCCCACTGTGTATATATAATTCTATAAGCAACAAGAAAACTTCTTTTTGTTTTTAAAACAGCTGCATGCATCTACATGTGTAGCACAGAACGCTGAGGGAAAGACCCCACCTATATCTCCATGTTCATCCCATGCAATGCAAAAGTAACGAGTTTTCAGTTCTCCGCTCTGTTCTATAGGTACAATAACAATCTAGATAGACACTTACATATTGTGACACTCTATAGGGGCTGTAGGGCACTTGTTTCAGAATGTATTTCATTTTGGGCATGTGAGTGTGTAAGAACACCATATGGAAAAGGGTACCTTTCCCTATTTGACGTAATTTTTAAAAACACAGGCAGCACAGGCCTTGTTAAGGTCATAAAAAGCATCAAAAGAAGGCTGGCCTCTGAGTTACTCCTTCAGACAACTAAAATATATGTCCCCTTCAAGTCACTAATTAATTTCTGTCACAAAACTCGACTGTTCTCTTCCTGTATTTTACCTGGGACCTTAGCTAGGATTTAGGGACGGTTTTATGACAACTTAATTCACACAGCCTGTCATGACACCAAATCTGTATTTAATACACACACTCTGGAAATGGCCAGTGAGTCCAGCTCTGCTCAGTCTTGAAGACAAGGTAACATTTAAAGCTCCTGTCTCTGCTAATGGCTTGATGTCAAACATGCATCTGGCTCAGGTCACTCCTTCAATAAAAGGGAAAACTTCAGAGCCAGAAATCTTGCCAGCTTCTGTGACGAGACCATTTTGGGATTCTAATCACTGTGCAGAAAGCAATGCTTGCTAGACTAATTTTGGGAACTACGCTTTAACCATTTCAATATTAATATAATAATTACATATCATCAGATTATTTACAGTCTCCCAAAGATGCTTGCTGAGTCCAAATTAAAGATATAATCAATGATAATAACTGGATACAAATGCACATGTGCAGTTTGCAACATAGAGTCTAGTCACTGGGAATAAAGGAAGACTTTCTGCTCGCTAATGTGGTCATTTTGAAAACAATGGGCTGTCATTCCAGCTTTTCTCATCCATTGATGCTGTGACTATAGTCAGCTATATTTCCAGGCTTCTGTCTCAAATCAATAATTATTCTCTATTTTATTTTAATTGGCCCACCTCCACATTTCTACAATCCTCCTCCTTTTTTCCCCCTCCTTCCTGTCTCAAAACATCAAGCTGGCTGGACGCCAATCTTCCAAGCCGAGCTGCATGGCACTGCTCTGTCTCAGCAGGTGAAGGAGAATGAGATTAAAAACCAGCTCAGGCTTTTTATGTCTCAGGAGGTGTGAGCATGGAGTAGCATTAATCTATGGAGAACATGTAGTAGAGCCAGATTTAGCACACATAAGGTAAATCTCATGTTACAATGCCTGCACAGGCCCTAAAAGTTTTGGTGTGGATTCAGCAAAGGTGTTGGAAACTTAAGTGCCTCTTTTAGGTGCCTAAATCCTTGTTTGAGTGACTGTGACACACAGAACTCCAGTTCTAAGTGCCTAAACTCCCTTGGGGCCTAAGTTTCTGGTTAAAAGTTCCCTATATTTTGGCCATTGAACACGGGTGCTGTTCCCCCATCCTAAATGTCTGGATGTCTCCTGCCTAAGTCACAAATCAGGGGCTGAGAAGCATTCGACTGCTTCTTTCGTATGGGTGGAGCCTCCTCTGGTAGACGTGTTCAGAGGTGGCCTGTTGGATCTGTTCCCATGCAAAATGCAGCTGAAGGAGGAGCAGTTGTGCTTGGATATGTGTGGCTGAGCTTAAGAGTGACCAGATGTCCTGATTTCATAGGACAGTCCTGATATCCGAGGCTTTGTCTTATATAGATGCCCATCCCAATTTTTCTCGCTTCCTATCTGGTCACTCTTTCCAGCTTTAAATCCCCATGACTGTTCCATGACAGATAAATACTTAAGAAGTCATTTGGCCAGCCAGAGTTTCAGACAAGGTCTTGGTAGCTGAGGAATTATAAATCCAGTGGGGAATTGGGAGACCCTGGGTCCTGTCCCACTTTCACCATTTAGCCACAGTGGAACAGCATCAGAAGAAGAAATTGGAGCACCTCACACCAAGCTACCTCACATCTCCATAGTTAGAGTCCACTCCAAAGAGGTGGCAACCATCCTGTACAATTCCTTCCTTTCCTGCAGGCACAGGGGAGACCTGAACCTGGATCTCGTGTATTCCAGAGGAGTGCTCTACCCAAAAAGTTATGAGGTGGGCAGCACCATCACAGCTTCTTGCTAAATATGCAGACACCTAACTCCAAAGAAGGCTCATAGCTGAGACTTGCTACCACTAATTGGTCCTTTCTTGCAGTCTGGATTTAGGTGCCTAGCTCTGTGAGAGGGGCAGGATTCAGCACACTCCCCTCTGGTCAGCATCTTCCCCACTAACTAGTGCCCAGCTGTAGAAAGTGGAATATGAATAACTCAGATTTGCCAGACAAAAGCCATCCATCCTGACTTGCTTGTTCAGTTACTTTTCAGAAGACCTTTCCAATAACCCTTACAGTCAAAGACATGTTAGGCATCTGGAGATTACCATAAAACTAGTGATCCTGGATGTCTCCGTTTCCATGTGCCACGTCTGGGATACCTCAGAAGTGAAATTCAGAGCCTTTTAAAATACCTCCAGCTGAGCACCCAAAGATCACTAGCCACTTTTGAAAAGTTGGGCTGGTCTGTTTATGATCAGGGTGGAAACAAAATGAGAAGAGACATAATTAAGGACTAAAGTGAAATCAGGAAGACAGAGATTATAGATTAAGGGCTGCTTATTTTTAGCTCTGTTACCGCCCAGGAATTACTTTGTAATTACTTGATCAAGCCATAGTTAATTGAGGATTTCACACATGTACTTTTAAACATTAGGCAATTATTAAGTTTTACGACGTTTAGTCCTGATTTAAACTCACAGGTACACATTAAAAGAATCACACATGCAATGAACTAGATCTTTTAGAAATGCTAAATGCAAGCAAGAAATCACTGAAGTCTGCAGTAGTGTTTTACATTTATCAACTTTTTTCTATAATAAAATAATAATAATAAGCTTCTTAGTTATGTTGCACATAAAAAAAAAAGGTTCCAAAGGGCAGCCATGTTAGTCTAGTTCAGTAAAACAAACAAGGAGCCGGTGGCACTTTCAATAAATAAATAAATAAATAAGCAAATAAATAAATAATTAAATAGCACCTCTGCTGTAATACAATTCCATGGATCTACAGATGCTGTTTGTTTATGGCACTGAATTTCACCCAGTAATTCAGTGCTGCTATGAAAAATAATCACCTCACAAGAACTGTGGTTCTCCATGGCTGTATTCACACACAGGCATTATTTCGATATAAGTTGTGTTGAAACAATTTGTATCGAAATAATGCCTTCTTTCAAAATAACTTAATTCAAATCAACAGTTTGTTAATTCGAATTAAGGAAAAAGGCTCAAAGCAAAATAGCAGTTTCAGGCAACAGTTATTTTGAAACAAGTCACTGTTGTTTCGAAACAACATGTTCGGATGGCATTGTTTCAAAACAATCATTTTGAAACAACATTGTTTCGTCCACACATGGGGTTTATGTTGTTTCAAAAGAATGGGTGCCATTGTTTCAAAACAACCGTGCGTCGTGTGAACAGGGTATTTCTTATTTCGAAACAAACCATGCATGGACGAGACAACAGAACCTGGAATTGATGGAATGCTACTACAACAGCAGACCTAATGAGAGGGGATATATGAAACGTATGAGGGAACTATGGATGGACAAAAGACCTACATCCACACTAACTGAGAAACAGCTAGTTACCCAACGCTTCAACATAGTAAAGAGGCAGCTGCTCTCACAACTGGAGATAGACCAACTGCACGTTACCTCCCACACTCAAGAAGAAGCCCCAGAAGAACAACGAGATGTGCAGCCACCACCTGAAGCTGGAACTTCACTGCCACCCCCTCCATTACAGAACACAGCAGCTGATATGAGGCATAAGATCATGGATAAACTAGCTACAGTCAACCCTCGAGACCGATTACCAAGGCTCGTGGGAGAAGTACCATCAGATAGTATGCTAGAAGATGCCAATAGAGCCCTAATGACAATTCCTACTACCACCATCACTGAAACCAATGAACTGGTATATGTGACAGCCTCTGTAATCCTGGAGATGCTTGGCTACATGATCAAGAAGAACAGCAATACATACCCTCCCTGGAAAATGAGGTTGGAGGATAAGATCAAGGCAACCCGGAGAGAAGTTAGCCGGCTGGTGGAACTACAGAAGGGTGTAGAGATTAAGGATAAGACTCGGCTACTGAGAAAATACAAGGGCCTGACTCCATCTGAAGCCCTAGAGACTGCTAAGCAAAGGCTCACAGCACTGGCCACCAGGCTAAGGAGATACACTAGAGAAGCAGAGGCCAAAAAGATAAATGCCCTTTTCTCCAAAGAACCATCCAAGGTGTACTCCCAACTGCAGTGCAACAACACAATAACAGCAGAGCCACCAACAGCAGAAACTGAACAGTACTGGAAGAACATCTGGGAGAAAGAGAAGACTCATAACACCAGTGCAAAGTGGCTTCAGGACCTGAGAACAGACCACAGCAATCTCCCAGAACAGGAACCAGTCACCATCACAATAGCCGACATCCAACAGCGGGTCAAGAACATGAAGAGCTGGACAACACCTGGCCCGGACATGATCCACACCTACTGGCTAAAGAAACTAACAGCAGTGCATGAACGCCTAGCAGCACAGATGAACCAGCTGCTAGCAGCAGGCTCCCACCCAGACTGGCTAACACAAGGAAGGACAGTGCTGATCATGAAAGACCCCCAAAAGGGAACAGCACCATCCAACTACCGGCCAATAACCTGCCTCCCCACAACATGGAAAGTCCTATCAGGCATCATAGCCGCCAAGCTACAGGACCACGTGGGCCAGTACATGAGCACAGCTCAGAAGGGCATTGGGAACAACACCAGAGGCTCCAAACACCAGCTGCTCATAGATAGAGCAGTCGCCCAAGACTCAAGGTCTAGACAGACCAATCTGAGCACAGCCTGGATTGACTACAGGAAAGCCTACGACTCAATGCCGCACACATGGATCTGTGAATGTCTGGCACTATACAAAGTCAACAGGACACTAAGGACCTTCCTCAAGAACTCAATGGGACTGTGGAACAACACTGGAAGTCAACTCAAGACAGCTTGCACAAGTGGCCATCACGTGCGGCATATACCAAGGTGATGCGCTGTCCCCGCTGCTGTTCTGCATTGGCTTGAACCCCCTCAGCCAGATAATCACAAGGACTGGATATGGATACAAGTTCAAGAGTGGAACTACCATCAGCCACCTCCTCTACATGGATGACATCAAGCTGTATGCTAAGAATGAACGAGACATCGACTCGCTAATCCACCTGACACGGATCTACAATGAGGATATTGGGATGTCATTCGGACTGGAGAAGTGTGGCCGGATGGTAGTAAAGAGAGGAAAGGTCGTCAAGACTGATGGGGTGGAACTACCAGCAGGCCACATAGCAGACATACAGACCAGCTACGAGTACCTTGGCATCCCACAGTCACATGGGACTCACGATGAGGAGGCAAGGAAGACAGCAACATCCAAGTACCACCAAAGGATAAGACAGGTTCTGAAGAGCCAGCTCAATGGGAAGAACAAGATCCACGCCATCAACAGGTACGCCCTGCCAGTCATCAGATACCCTGCCGGTATAGTGAGCTGGCCAAAGGAGGACATGGAGGCTGCCGATGTGAAGACCTGAAAGCTCCTCACAATGTACAGAGGTTTCCACCCCAAGTCCAACACCCAGAGACTGTACGCCAGCCGGAAAGAAGGCGGGCGGGGTTTGGTGAGTGTCAAAGCCACTGTCCTGGATGAAACCCAGAGCATCCAGGAGTACATCAGTAAGATGGCACCCAAAGACGAGCTTCTGAGAGAATGCCTGAGGCAGCAGCAGACATGGGAGGAAGATCAAGCAGAAGAAATGCCATGGCAAGACAAGACCCTGCATGGAATGTACCATCGACAGATAGCTGAGGTGGCTGACATTGGGAAATCCTACCAGTGGCTGGAAAAAGCTAGACTAAAAGACAGCACTGAGGCACTGATCATAGCAGCACAAGAACAGGCACTGAGCACCAGATCCATTGAAGCAGGGGTCTACCACACTAGACAGGACCTAAGGTGCAGACTGTGCAGAGAGGCCTCAGAGACAGTCCAACACATAGTGGCAGGATGTAAGATGCAGGCAGGAACAGCATACACTGAACGGCACAACCAAGTAGCTGGCATTGTGTACAGGAACATCTGCACAGTGTATGGGCTAGACCCTCCCAAGACCAGATGGGAGATCCCACAGAAGGCCGTGGAGAATGACAGGGCTAAGATACTGTGGGACTTCCAGATCCAGACGGACAGGCAGGTACTGGCCAATCAACCAGACATCGTGGTAATAGACAAGGACCAGAAGACCGCGGTGGTGATAGATGTAGCAGTGCCAAGTGACAGTAACATCAGGAAGAAGGAGTATGAGAAGCTGGAGAAGTACCAGGGCCTGAAAGAGGAACTAGAGTGGATGTGGAAAGTGAAGGCCAAAGTGGTCCCGGTGGTGGTAGGAGCACTTGGGGCTGTGACTCCTAAGCTGGGAGAGTGGCTCCAACAGATCCCAGGAACAACATCAGAGCTCTCTGTCCAGAAGAGTGCAGTGCTAGGAACAGCTAAGATACTGCGCAGAACCCTCAAAGTCCCAGGCCTCTGGTAGAGGACCCGAGGTTGAGGATGACACATACCACCCATAGGGGGTGAGAGAGGAATTTTTTTTATATATATACACACACACACACACAGGCCTACCTGGCTCTGATCTATGTCAAAATACCTAGTGCAAGGACCTACATGAGTGTGTCACTTCAGTGAGGATAATCACAAGTTTATAGTTAAACTTGTGTAGGACTGATGCCATAGTTCATTTTCTCTCTCACGTGTTTGCATGTGCTCTCTCTCTCTCTCACTCTCTGTCCGTACTACAGGAAACAAATCCTCCGTAGCAAAGAGATGTTGTAGGAGGAAAGGAAGAATGCAGGGGAAGCTGTTTGAGAATGGAAGGAAAGATAAATGGAAAAAAGAGATAGTGCAGGAAATAATGAGAGTGGGCAATTTTAATGTAAAGGAGAGTGAAAAATAAAGGTACAAAAAAGATCAATGAGAGGTAGAAGAAGACAAGAAATGTAGAAAGGGAAAAGAAGCAACAGATTATTCAGATTCAAGGATTATAACATATTTGGTTTATTCATATGTGCTTTATTTACTCAAAATGTATCATGGGGAATATAAATGGATACAAAAAATCCATATGAATGCATGCAAATATATATGCAAATCAGTTGCAGCCCTTACTTGGGTAGATGCCAAAACCGCTCTTGGGGTTGAATTGTTGCACAGTAGAACCTCAGAGTTATGAACCAACTAGTCGACCATACACCTCACTTGAAAGTGGAATTACTCCAGTGGACAGCAGCCATAGATCCAAGAAACCCCCCCCCCCAAATGCCATAAATACCATGTTAAATGTAAACTGATAAAAAAAATAAAAAAGGAATGATTAAAAATAGATGTGACAAGGTTAAATAAACTCTTTTTGTTCATCTTTCATTTAATTCAAGATGGTTCTGCATGGTACAGTTTCAAAGCTGTACTAAGTCAAGGTTTAGTTGCAAACTTCTGAAAAAAGAAGTATGTTTTGTTCTGAATTACAAATATTTCTGCGACTATTCCTGAGATGTTCCTAACTCTGAAGATCTTCTATACTTATTCTTTCTTCAAAGCTATTTGTTGGATATAAGATGAAATGTCCTGCTTCCAGTGTTCCAACATTAAAATAATCTTCTGAGCGCCACTGAGCAAAGTATTCAGTGGGTACTGATTTGTATGCCAAAAGTCAGGAAACATTTTATTCACACAGCTAAATTTAACAGGAACAGTGCTAAAGCGGGACAAGCCGAAGTGTTATGTATTTTACAAATACTGTGAGATTGCCCCACGACTCCTGCAAGCCAGAATTCCAGAAGGGATAACAAACTTGTGCGCCTCTCTTGATCGTGCTATCCCAAGAAAGGGCTGAAGTGTATGTACGTTACTAAAACCACTCCTCACAGCAATTACGAATTGCCCATCAAAATTGTTTAATCATGGGATATTAGGTTTCTGCCTAATCAACATTTTCCACAGGAAAACTCAGATTTGCAGGTATTTTTCAGCATTTCCTTTTGTTTTCAGTTGCTTTGACCTAAATTTGGGACCTTTCAAATTGTTCAACTGAGCTGAAATGTTACATTTCCTCATTGAAACAAACAAGGCATCCTGTGGAACTTAAACATTAACAAATTTGTTTATTGCATGAGCTTTTCTGGGAGAAAATCCCACTTTATCAGATGCTTTGAAGATGGGGGAACTGACAGAATGGGAGAAAATAAATGCAGGGAAGTTTAAGTCATGGGAACAGGTCACACTGTAAGAGCAAATCGAAACAGTTGTAAAGATTCAAACACTGGGGAACAGCATACAGAGGAAGATGAGGTTAAATTACCTGTTGCAATGAGAAAAAAATCCAAAGTCCCTATTAAGCCCTGAAGCAATGCAATCAAATTTGCAAATAAATTTGATCTCAGCAGCTTCTCTTTGAAGCCTTGATCTGGTATTCATCTGTCTGAACACTGTCATTAGTAAATCGTCAATGGAGTGATCAGGAAGATTGAAATGCTGATCCACTGGTTTTAGAGTGTTGTGATTTCTGAGGTCAGTTTTGTAACCATTTATCCTTTTGCACAGAGATTGTCCTGTTTGTCCAATGTATAAGGCAGATGGGGCATTTCTTGCACATGATGGCATAAATCACATTGGTGGATGAGCAGGTGAATGAGCCTTTGATGGAGCAGCTGGCTTTATTAGGTCCTGTAACAGTGTCTTTTGTGCAGATATGTGCGCAAAGTTGGCAACATGGTTTGTTGCATGGATATGAGCCTGCTTTAATGTTTCTGTTGTTAAGTCTATAGTTGCTGGCGAGTATCTGCTTAAGGTTGGCGGGCTCTCTGTAAGCGAGGAGAGGTCTGTCTCCCAAGGCTTCAGAGATTGTGGGATCATCTTGAGAACAGGCTGCACATCCCTGATGATGTGCTGTGGAGGTCTGACTTGGGGATTGTACGTGACAACTAGAGGTGTTCTCTTGTTTTCTTTTTGGGCTTCTCCAGTAGTGCTTGACTTCAGGGTACTCGTCTGGCTTTGTCACTCTGTTTCTTCATGTTCTCATTGCACAGCATTGACTCATGGGAGATGTATTTCTGGTGCACATTCTTCCTTGTAGGCTGGACTTCCTGACGGGGCTACATTTCCTGTGATGTAGTGCATTCTCCCTGGTGAGCCATTGTGTGCGACATCATGGGCATCACATGACTGTAGGTGCATTGTGTGACATGTAGTCCGGTTAGGGAACCTGGCCTATGGGGAGAATGGAGCATCAGATTCCCAAACTGCTTCTCCCATGAGGCATTGTGCTATACCAGAAAAATCAGCTGAAGGTTGAATTAACTTGAAATGAACCCTTATTGGTCATTTCAACAAACCAAAATTAATCCTTTCTATTTCAGCATCTTGAAATGTTTTCTTTTGATCAAAAATGTTCAAATGAACTGTTTTGTCATTCCCAGATTGAAGTTTTTCAGAATAGTTTGTTCTAGAACATACTGATAGTATAAATTTTCAATTTAACAATACAGGACAAAATTGTATGTTGAAATAGCAGAACTCCTGTGTCTTGCAAATACCCCTCTTTGTTATGTTCTGCTGCTCAGTATGAGGGAAGGGGAAATGAAGCTGAGCACCAGGGCATATGGATGGGCAGAAACATGGTGAACAATGCCCCTGTCTCTCCCTCCTGTTAGATGTTGGTTTTCTTCAAGGGGCCTGAAAGAAATGATAGGTCTTTCATTGACTGTCAATGGGTTATTAATTTCTTTCTAACAAAAGGTTTCGGGTAGAAACACTTTGGATGCAGGGTGTCCCTGGTTCACATGGAGAACTTGTGGCAGATACATTAAGCCTTTAAACCTTTAGGCTTTCAGGTAAATGAGGCAGCTTTAAATCTTCACTTTGATCCAGTGGACTGTATCCGCACAGACTTGAAAGCCTGCTAAGCCAGTGCCTCCAGCTGTAAGTTGCAGTTCCACTCTGGAATAAAGCTTTCCTATAAGGTAGCACCTAAAAACTCTGATTCCATGAAGCTCCTTCTTGGTATGGGAATGAAGTTTGGTCCTGTGAGGCTTTAGTCCCATCAGCAGTCTTCTAAATCAGTGGTTTTCAAACTTAGGCTTGGGACCCAGTACTGGGTAGCAGATCCTCAGGTACTGGATCGTGGCACCCCTTGCTATTGTCGCTAACAGATGGGAATGCATTGCTCAAAGACGTAACTGCTGGGTCAGGGGCATAATATTTTTTTTCATGTAGGTCACAAGAAAAAAAGTTTGAAGACCACTCTTCTAAATGACAAGGGAAAGATGGATCCTCTGACTTAACAGCTCATAGTTCTGTTCTCTTACAGTGCAAATTAAATGATCAATTTTCTCCCACGAAAGCTCATCTGATAAATAAATCTGTTAATCTTTAAGTGCCACAAGACCCTTTTTTTTTTTTTTGCTTTATTAGGCTAACACGACTGCCCCTTTGCAACTCTGCAAATCTAATGATTTAACACTTGCCAAGGGGCTTGAAATCATTCACTGTTGTCCACCAGCTGTATTATTGTAACCTGCTAGGGTGGGCTCAAATTCACTCAATTGCCCCTCTCCAGTGCCTCACAGAGAAAACCCCTGATGAAAGCAACTGGAGAGCCAGGATCCAGTTGTCAAAAGGACTCACAGCGAAGACTGCTCAGAGTTCCCATCCCTCATTAAACTACCACTCAGCAAAAACGTAACAATGAACTTTATTAACTAACTAAACACACCTTATCCTAAGGAACCATAATACTTTTAAACAAAACAGTAAGAAACCCAAGAGTCCCAAAGTTCAGGTGGAGTCACCCTTATCTCAATTGCAGTCTTTTAAGTCCTTGGGGCTTGAATGCAGAACGAAAGCAATCCTCATCCTCTCTAGCTGCAGGAATCTTCAGGCAGATGCCATGCAGTCCTTTCTTCCTCCTGTGCAGCCAGCACCATGCAATCAGGTCACTGGCCATCCAACTCTCAGTTCCACTGCAGACAACTCCCCTGCAAAGCAGTCCAAAGCAGGGAGAAAACATCCTGCAGTCCACTCCTGCTCAGCTCCCTTCACTGAGTCCCTTAGCCAATGTCCTCTGCAGCTCTCTGTTTGCTCCACTCCAGGCTTCTCTTCTCAGGCTTCTCCCTGGGTATGCACTTCCAGCTCAACAATAAAACTTGTGGGGCATGCTCAGTGTGCTCCCTCACCCTCTTACCAGAAGTTTCTGGTTTCTGGGCTGCAAAATCTGCCCAGCAACGTAACCCAGCCATAAGGATCCCTAAAAGAGATTGCACCTATTTAGGCACATGGGTTACATTATTATGCTCACATGCTTTCAGCATGCACTGTGTCCTCTTTCACCTACATTTAGTTATCTAGTTCTCTCTCAATTTCATTTGTATTAGTTTTCCAGAATTATTTTTTAATTGTGTGTGCATGCACATACAACTTTGGCAATTCTCTTCCACAACAAATTATTTGTTTCCTCATAATGTTATCTAGTTATGCCAGTAAATTTCATAGTGGGAGAGCATCCAACACAGAGTAAAAGCTAATGTTCATCAATGTGGGTGGGAGATCCATGTATGGGGCAGACAGATTGGTTCAGGTGAGTGCATATGGCAAGGAAGTCCAATGATGAGGAAGAAAGCTACATAACCCTTAGATGGTCTAATCTGCAACAGCTGATAAACGAGTGGGTGGCTTGAAAGTCTTCCATTCTTCTTACCTGTCCTCCAGTGCAGCTAGCCACAGGCATTCACAGGATCAGGTTTTACCCCACAGATATGGGCTTCTCTGTTCAGTCGCTGTTACGCTCAGCACAGACACATGAGCACATGCAATTGATGTCATAGATCCACACAAATAGATACCTCCAGTGTCAGCAGCATGAATAGCTTGGATCAGAACTAAGCAACTCCTGTTTTCATTCAAATGCCTTCACGTTTTTAGAGGAAAAGCAGGAAACAGACTATGCAAGTAGATTTTTTTCCTCAATAGGATATTTTCCCATGAGACTTTGCCAACTCCAGAAAAGCAGGTTTCTATTTCCCTGGGGACCTTCCCTGGTGACCACAAACACAAATGATTTCTCATTTTCTTTCCTTAAAAAGTCACTTTCCCCCCTTTGTGTCATGAAAATGCATCCCACAGCATATATCTCGACTCCGAGCCTCTTGTAAGATTTAAAGGCCACCTGGGTGCAGTGGAGACATGGGCTTTCTGCTTTGGCTGTTTTCCATCTTAAACCACTCATGGGGCTAACAAACCAAACTCAGAATGCAATTAGTCTAATGATGGCATGCTAAGGCCCTGAGCATGCTTTGCAACATGGTTTGTGCAGCAGTGTGAAGAAGGCATAAATCAGGCAGGACCAGCCACTGGGAATACCCCTGCCATTTCTCTCTAGGCCAGCGTTTCCCAACATTTTCTCTATTGTGGCACACCTTGCTATTTTTAATTAACTTGAGGCACACCGCCATATAATTTCCAAATGAGCTCATGAATATTCATGAGCCAGTGAGCCAATCCAGAGCTCTTTGAGCAGTTTTTCAAAGAATTTTGTGGCACATCTGCTCAGACCTGACAGCAGACCTGTGTGCCGTGGCATACTGGTTGGGAAACACTGCTCTAGGCCACTAACTCACAGCCCCAGCACAAAGGAGGATAGCTTGGACTGATCAATACAATACCATGCCATTGCTATTTGCTCATCTCCAAGGGCTGGACTTCAGGGGTTCTACACATGTACTTCCACACTAAAACAAACTGGAGGTTTTTCTATTGATGCCTGGGTTTATCCTTCCATCTCATGGGATACGAACTTGTCCCCAGTGAGGATCCACAGCACAGGATGTTACTTATCCAATCAACAGTCATTGATCCCCATGCACCACAGATCTGTAGCCCTTGGAGGAGCCATCCAGCCTAGCAGGAAGGTGACACAGAGGCCTGGTTATGTGGCAATAGATCTTCAGCTAGGTAGGTCCACCCACCACCATGAAGGGCTGTCCCAGAGCAGTTTTTTTAGAGGAGGACTTCATCCCCTTTCCCATGTGCGATCCCCCTATGCCATTTACTTGATATCAGTTCTGGTACCGCAGTATAGCAAAATGGAACCGATGCACAGGAAGTTACCCAGTGGTCTTCAGAGAACACTATCCCACTCACTTTACTCCTGCAGGTGGTGTTCATTGAGGCCCTTAAACCAACACAGCAATTAGCCTGAAAGTTAGCTAGCAGTCTACAAGAGTACATGGTTGCAGAAGAATTAGCTCTGGGCTGTCTACACTGTTGACCACACAAAGACATGAGCTTTCAAAGGGGCTGGACACATGCACATCCTACTGGTCCAATGACATCTTTTCTGAAAATTGCTCTGTTAATCACTTAAAAGGAGAGACAGTGCACCAGGTGAAAAATCAAGGAATGTACTTCTTCATGGAACATGGACGCCTATTGCCTGACCTGCTAAAAAACAAACTAGGCTCAAATTTCATCAGCTACACAGGGGAACAAAACAAGCAAGGAGTCTAGTGGCATTTTTAAAGACTAATGAACCCACTTTCCCCCATGAAAGCTCATGCAATCAATAAAACTGTTAGTCCTTAAGCATGCCAAAGGACTCTTTGTTTGTTTTGCTTAACTAGACTAACATGGCTGCCCCTTTGGCACAGGGGAGCAAGTCTGCTTTAGGAGCCTGCAGAGTCAAAGATTTCATGGTTTTCAAAATGACCTTGGCCCCTGGCTCCCTGTACCCATCATCTTTTCCAGAAGATTTAAGCAAGGCGGTTTTACACTGCAACTCTGCAACTCATCTTACTCTCAATAAGAAAACCTTATAAAACCTAATAAAAGCCAACAAACAGCATGCCGACCTTCTAAAGCAACTCACAACACGTCTTGATTTGATTTGACATGGGGGACCTCCCCTCCATCACGGCTTCTGAAATTGCTAGGCCAGCAATTTATGGGTTTTCTCTTTAAAGACATGCATTCTGTGACCAGCAAAGCATTCTCAGCAGTTTCTGAAGGCGATAAATTATAAAGCACAGCTTTTCTCTTTTTTGAGAGCAAAATCTTGACAGGCAAAAAGGAGAATGTGAATGTTGCTGTTGACCTTTCAATTCTTTTTATCTCCATGGGAAGGCCAGGTATTTATTTTTTAAAGAGGGTTTCACACAAGCAGGACACTATGTAAAATGACACCATCTCCCACGAGGCTTTATCAGTGTCCCTCCAAAACCTTCAGGAGATTAAAAGTTAAGATGACCTCTGCTGAACTGAAAATCTCTCTTGAAACAAAAGAAGAGTCCTCAAGGAATAGTGCTGTCGATCAGTGAAATCAGCCACAAAAGTGCTGAGAGCAAAGGAACATCAGTGTGGGGAGTGGTTTGCATGTTAGGAAAATATCAGTGACGCTTTGCACTTGGCTAATCAAGGTTTAAGATTCTAGAAGAGTACTGTAATTCGGATGAGGTTCAACAAGGACAAATGCAGAGTCTCACAAGTAAGATAGAAGAATTGCATGCACTGGCACAGAATGGGGACGGACTGGCTAGGCTACAGTTCTGCAGAAAGGGACTTAGGGGTTACAGCGGACTAGAAGCTGGAGATGAGTCAACAGTGTGCCCTTACTGTCAAGAGGTCTATTAGCATATTGGGCTACATTAGTAGGAGCACTGCCTGCAGAATGAGGAAAATGGTTATTAAGCTGTATTCAGCACTGGTGAGGCCACATTTGGAGTAGAAGGTCCCACTTATGGACCTCCCACTTCAGAAGGGATATGGACAAGTTAGAGAGGATTCAGAGGAAGGCAAAAAAATTAATTAGGTGACCAGGGATTTGATAGCAGCCTATAACTAGCTGGGTTCCAGGGAGGATAGAGCTCAGCTGTTTTCAGTGGTACAAGAGGACAGAACTAGGAGCAATGCTCTTAAGGCGCAGAGGGGAGGTCTCGGTTGGATATGCAGAAAAGCTTTTTCACTCAGAGGGTGGTGAAAAACTGGTATGGGTTACCTGGAGAGGTGGCAGAATCTCCATCCTTAGAGGTTTTTAAGGTGCGGCTTGACAAAATCCTGGATGGGATGGTTCTTTGGTTTCTTTTGGTTCTTTGGCCCTGGTTTGAGCAGGGGATGGACTAGATGACCTCCTGAGGTCACTTCCAACCCCAATATATGATTCATGATTCTAATCAAAGTACATGCATGCATATCTCGCTGCTGTTTTGAAAAGTAACGCTCAGTGGTACTATAGCTGTGGAGTAAAATGCAAAGATGGGAATGATGTGGAAAGCCTGGTTATTTAGAGAAGCCTATAATCTGCCATCTTTTCACACATGGAGTTCTCTTTGAAGACAGTGAACGTTTTGCCAAATAGCTGCATGTATCCCATCATTACCCATGTGTGTGTTGAACTAGGGGAAAAAATAAGCAAAACACCCCACTTTGCCAAACCATGTCTGTTCTTTTCCCAAGAAAAGAGTCCTTGTTTGTTCCCTTGTTGCCACAGGACTCCTTGTTTCGTTTACTGAACTTGACTAACATGGTGACCCCTTTGGAATTTTTTTAAATATAGTCTCCTTTTACACCAGGGTAGCAACACTGATTTCAGTGATGATACACAAGTAAAGCTAGAGCATTGGTGAACTGGACCCTAAAGATGTCTCTTTCTAGAGAATGGAAATCTTTGCTACATAGTAGGAACAGAGATGTTACCTGTACACATCGCTATACATGCCATTACAGCATGGGAGGTGCTCTGTAGACTAGCTGTATACAGTCGAGTGGCTTGCATATAACATACACATATCTATTTTTAACTGGATTTTTTCTGTCTACACTTTCTGCTCCCACCAACACCACTTGACATGTGAGAGGACACTGTTCAGGCTGAAAGAACTATATTACTAACAAGGGAATGTCACGTGTTAGAGAAATATCAGCATAAAACAAAAGTGCCCAGATACTATGTCGATGGCTGTTTTAGAAAAGGGTGAAATTATATTTCAGGGCACTGCACTAGGCCACAGATGGAATCAGTTTCCTGAACTTGGACAAAAGATCATCAAGAAGATTATCCCTTGAAATATTTGACTGTTTTCATTTTGGGCGAGGTGGCCACCCACCACAAAATTTGTCATCCACAAATAGACATCATTAGATATTTCCAGATTGAAATGTGAGGCTTAACTCTAGTCTCATTTCAAAATTGCATTGAGACAAATAGATGACTTGTCAAGACATAACTAGATACCTCACTTTTCTATGGCAGTTTCTCATGAGTAGATGGCCAAGTGCTTCATTTGTATCAGCATCCCGATTTGGCAGAAGGGTAAACTGAGGCAGCTGGAGTTGAAGTGCTGTGCCCTAGGTCACTCAGCAGGCCGCTGACAGAGTGAGAAATGCAAGAGGCCTCCTGAATCCCAGTCCGATGCTTCAGAAGTAGACTACATTCGCTTCTCACATGTTCCTTGGAAGGAACATTTTCGGTCATCTCCTAGCCTTTCTGCATATCTTTTGGTTTGGATCAGGCGAAAAATACTGTGCCTGATTCTCTCAGATGTGCACCTTGAACAGAAATGTGCACAGGTTGAAAGTGGGTGTGAAAACAGATCCAACTCACCTGGCAAACACCTCCAAATCAGTTGGTAACATCAGCTTCACCCTGCTGTAAATATGTCTGCAAGGTGCAAAGAAGGGAAGAATCAGTTCCATAAACCACTGATTTTTCTACCTATAGAGGCAGTTGCTCCAATTGCAATCTGTCTTTTGGGACACTGCCAACAGGTATATTATAACTAGTGATATCTGTGATGATCACATTGTTTCCCACATTGGCAAACTAATAATGACTGATAAGCTTTTCATCGAGTGTGTCCCTTTTCATACTGTCTGGAGCTTCAGCAAATTCATACATTAGCACATGCATTAGTTTGTGCCGCAGAAAGACAAGAGCCTTAAATAAGCAGAGAAAGCTCTAGCCCTGTTATGAATAGCAAACAGACACTTTCATTTCTCCCTTCCCCCCAATGTTTGTAATGCAAGACTACATCCAGCCTTATTCGTTTTTCATGGAACAGTGATGTAAATGACACTGTCAACTCTAACGCTCAACAGCCAGGAGCCCTGATGCCAAATCTTTCTCCCTGGTTTCACTACGTCATGGCAGTTTGTTTTAGATTCCTGTCCTTCTTCCTAATGTCACTAAACAGCTATTTTCAAAAGTCAAGCAACCCTTCCATTAAGAAATAATAGTCTTGGATTGTTATTGCTAATAAAGAAATACCCTTTCCTCCCCCTTATCAGATCTGTACAGAGGGTTCAAAGAAAGTAGTATCAATACATAACATAAATCTGTTGTTTTCTCTGGTGTAAGAGCTAATTTAGGAAGAAACATCAAAAGGGCACCCCTGATTTTACTAGGGGCAAACCAAATCCAGAGATTTCATGGGTGTCCGGCCCGGCTGTATACTACACTATACTCAGGAAGGCAGAATGGAAGCTTTTATTTTAAAATTGGTCACAAAGATAATCTTCCTGCACAAATCAATGTGCTGCTCTGTTTTCCAGTCTATTAACCAGACAGTCTGAAATCAGAATGGAGACATAGGTGCAAGATTTCCCCAGGCTTCACAGATGCCTGTTAATTTCCACGCCTACTTGTGACTAATTAAGAGCCGCAGTGTAATTAGCCTGATGTGCAGTAGTTGACGAGCACAAGAAGCACCCTCCACGTGCTCACACAATGCCTTGTGCTTCAAGGACCACAGGAACCGCTCCCTTCTCCTGTCCCTAGGGCGCCCATTGCACCGTTAGGGATTGAGAAGGCTACAGAATCACTCTGCCCCCATGGATTGGTCTGAGGGACAGACACTGCCCTCCTAGGTGCTGTGCAACTTCACCCTAATGCCCTGACAATCCCTCTTCAAGTTCCCCAGGGATGCTGCATCACTGCAGTGTATCTGCTATGCTCCGCTTCATGTCTCCCTCGGGCTCCGATCGTGGGAGGGGGCAATCTGGACTGGCATCATTAGCCTACTCCACTGTGAAGTTTCCATTCAGAAGAACACAGAACAGAAGGGGTGGAGGCGGAGAGCCCCAGCAAAAGGCTTGCTTTCCACTAAGACTCCATTTCCCCAGCATGCCATCTCATTTAGCTTTTCTTGAATGACTCCATTGCCTAAGCCTCAGTAAATCTTGTCATAAATTGGTTTAGTTCCGATGTTGATTATTCCTCTTCATCTCCATGGAATAAACATGATTGTGTCACCTGGGGGACTGACAAAAATAACTTTGGCTTCTGTCTCTCCTTGCAGAGAATACTTCACAGTAGGAAATTCTGCAAATCCCAAACCTGAAAGCGTAACCTTCGGGTGGGCTAGAAATCATTTAGCTGCCCTTCTCCAGTGCCTCAAAAAATAAAAATAAAGCTCAACTCCTATCAAGAAGCAGCTGGAGACCCAGGATTCAGTCTGTAAGGAACTCACGGTGAAGACTGTTCAGTTACCCACCCCATATTAAAATACTACCTAAGAACAAACATAATTAACTTTATTAACTATTAACTTGATACACCTTATCATAGGAAAACAAAATGAATTTAAACAGAATAGTCCCTACAGCAACATTGTGGGAAAGAAACCTAAGGCTGTGTTCACACAGCACGCTTATTTCGAAACAACAGAGGTTGTTTTGAAATCAGAGTTAGGCTGTTCACACGATGCACGGCTGTTTCGAAACAACGGGTTCCGTTGCTTCGAAACAACGGCGTTGTTTCGAAACAAGTTAAACCCCATGCGGGGACAAAACAACGTTGTTTCAAAACAAGTTGTTTCGAAACAATGCCATGCGAACACATTGTTTCGAAACAACGGTGACTTGTTTCAAAATAACTGTTGTCTGAAACTGCTATTTTGCTTTGAGCTTTTTTCCTTAACTCGAATTAACAAACTGTTAATTCGAATTAAGTTATTTCGAAATAAGGCATTACTTCGATACAAGTTATTTCGAAACAACCTTATCGAAATAACCCCCTGTGTGTGAACACAGCCTAAGAGTCCCAAAGTTTAGGTGGAATTCACCCAAACCTCAGTTACAGTGTCTGTTCAAGTCCAAAGGCTTGAGTTGCAAGAAGCAGCAATCCTCTTTGGTTGCAGGGATCAGAGGTAGAAAACCATGCAGGCATTTCTTTTTCTTCTGGAACCAGCACCATTTAGTCAGTTTACTGGTTAACCAGCAAACAGTCACACATGAGGAAACTCTGCTGCAAAATGCTGCACAGCCGGGAGAGAACATCTCGCTGTTCACTCCAGTCTCAGCTTCTTCGAGTCAAACACTGAGCACATGAGCTCCTCTCATTTCCACTCTGTAGCTGCTGCTCTCAAAGCATCTGACCTCAGCAGCAGCAGAAAAACCTTGTGGAGGCTCAATGCAACCACCCACTTAATTTCCAGAAACTTCTGGACCTGGGCAATCAAATCTGCCCAGCAACGTAACCCAGCCTCAAGAGATCCCCAAAAGCGATAGCTCCTTTAATCAGGCACATGGGTGACAAAAGCACCACAGGGCCGGGGCTACCTTCCACTCTGTGTTTCTCCAGTGCACCACACAAGGGGGCCTCATTCTTTTTGGGTTCAGAGGCACTGACAGAATAAAATGATTCATAACAGCAGCAAAGGTCATGTCACTCAGGACCACCCCTGGCCCTGAAAAAGACCTGGGGCTCAGATACAGACATTTGGGGCTCATGCACTTTAAGCGTGCCGCTAAGGCAGTCGCCACCATGGCAGACCTGGAGCTGTGGCGCCAACATTCGGGGCTCGAGCACCATAAGCCCAGTGCCACGACACCCCTGATGTCACTTAGCAAGCTGAGGCAATTAGCAAGTTTTTAAGGGTAGCCACTGTGCACTGTGCAATAGTAAACTGTAGGAATTTGGATTTTGTCTGCCTTGTTCTCATGTGCTCTGTTTTTTTTTTTTATTTTTTTATTTGATCAGTTGTTTTGATCTTTCAAAAATATACCCTCTTTCCCCACCCCTTTCTTTTTGAAGGGTGAGGGAAAGCAGTGCATTTGGTTTCTGTCGTGTTATTGGACTGTCAGCATTTCCCTTTTCTTCCAGTTTCTCAATATCTACAGCACCCAGACAATGATTAATTAGCACTCTAGAAACATACCCATGTACACAGCTTTTCAACCTAGGATAGCACAGTGCTTTAGAAAAAGAAAATCAGTGTCCTTGGCTCCATCATACAAATGGAGAAACTGAGGCACCATGGAGGTGACATGTCTTGGCCATGATCACACAGAGGTCAGCAGCAGAACCCAGAATAGAACAAAGGTTTCCTGTCTTAGGCTGTATTCACACAGCACTTTTGTTTCGGAACAACCTCGTTATTTCGAAACAAAAAAAAAAAACGTTCACACGACACACTGTTGTTTTGAAACAACGGGAACCCGTTGTTTTGAAACAAGGGCGTTGTTTCAAAACAAGTTAAACCCCATTTGGGGGTGAAACAACCTTGTTTCGAAACCCTTGTTTCAAAACAACTCGTGTGAACAAGGTGTGCGCGTGCCCGCAGCCCAGCTCTGCAGGCACTGGCGGGGAGCAGCGCTGGGCTGCGCTGAACGCCGCCGGTGCCTGCAGCCCCCTGAGGAAGCGAAATAGCATGTTCACAGTGTGAACCTGCTATTTCATTTCCTGCCTTTTTCCTTATTTCAAAATAACTATTTGTTAATTCGAAATAAATTATTTCGAAATAAGGCGTTATTTCGAAACAAGTTGTTTCGACACTCGGGACTGCAGGGATAAAATCAGAAAGGCCAAAGGACAAATGGA
>ML682083.1:5847165-5947820 GCA_007922195.1 Podocnemis expansa
AGTCCACACCCAGATTGGTGAAGTGATGGTGGCAAATTTGCCACCGTCAATGTAGGTATATCCTAATGCAGGGGTCTCAAATACATGGCCTGCGGGCTGCTTGCAGCCCCTAAAACTATTTCCTCCGGCCCGCAATGACACGATCATTACCAATATTTGAAATATCATTATAAGGAAAGGTTTCAGTGGTGTGGCTCTTGGGCTACTGTACTAATCCTCATGCAGCCCTCTGCTAGTCCTCATGTGGCCCTCATGGTGATTTGAGTTTGAGACCCCTGCCCTAAGGTGTAAACAGACAGGTTTAGTGGAAAGCACTAAGGTACAACTAACGAAGGAAACGTAAGTCAAAAAAGTTCACTGTTAAGTGAGGGCAGTTTGCTGTGATGGCTCTACCAGAAAACCATAAATAAGAAATGCCCTCCTCTGATAAACAGGTTGAAATAGGCAAGGTATCAGAAAGGGCAGAAGAGGCTTGTACATCTCATTATTTAGAACTGTATTTGCTAACCAAAGCACTCATAAACAACAAACATGGGTCGACTAATTATATGCTGTATATTAAGTATAATTTAATCATGTAATCAGCATACTAAGGATTCTGAAACCAGGTAGGGATTTAGGCATGATTGATGTAACCTCTTGTATTATGCAGGTATTGTGTGTACTGTATTAGCATGTTGGTTGGATGGATGGATGGTTGGTTGGATGGATGGTTGGTTGGATGGTTGGTTGGTTGGTTGGATGGATGGATGGATGGATAGATAATCTTGTGAACCCTGTATTCTGGGTTTACTTATGTGGGTCCAGGCAGGAATGTGGTTAGTCCCCTCTAGGTTAGATGCATAATGGGAGCACAATCCAAAGGTGTTAGTCTAGTTCAGTAAAACAAACAAATAAGGAGTCCTGTGTCACTTAAAAACTAATACTTGTATTTATTGCCTAAGTTTTTGTGGGAGAAAATTCCACTTCATCAGACCCTTTAGCAAAGTGGGATTTTCTCCCACACAAGCTCATGCAATAAACACAGTTGTTAATCTTCAAGTGCCACACGAGTCCTTGTTTGTTTATTTTAATGGTAACAAGTAACTTGATTAAAGACAGCATCTACCCCTTCTGCTCTCAAGTGGGCCTGATCCTTCCTTTCACTTTACGAAACCCTAGGAAACTGCCAAGTGCAACATCCGTTCTGGAATTTTACTATTACAATCACCACAAATCTGGCTTTATACACACTGTGTATAGAATAAGAAAAAAGACTAGGATTTCTGAAGAAAAACAAACAAACAAAGACCACTGCTCTCCCAGGCACCCAGAGACTCAGGTGATAGACAATATTATAAAAATACAAACAGATAAAGAGATAGAGTCAAGAAGTTCTCTGGAGAGAGAAAAACAAAACAACCAAACAGTAGCCGCTTTTCTCAGGTTTCTTTTATGTTATCAGCCTCGGGCAAAATTCAGTGTGAGGCATCAACAAGCAGTGAAGCCCTTGAGCACCAGAAGCAGATGGTGTACTGCAGAAGAATAAAGGCTTCAGAGAAGCGGGCTCTGTGCGTACTGGCAGAATTGCATGCATCCTGATCGCAAAATGACCGACAAGTTACTAGTCAGAGCGTCAACTGGATTTTTGTTTCAAAAGATATAATCAACCTACAGCAAAGAGAGGAGAAAACAGTCACAACAAGAGAGATTGTTAATGGTCTTTCAGGGATGTTAATTAAAGAATTAAAGCTCTCACAGATGTACAACAACTGTATTGTAATTTTGCTGTTGGTGTAAGTACTAATCTGGCCACCGAGACATGGTTAGCAAATGGACCGATGTGTAACTACACTTGGAACTCATAGACTCTTAGATGAGAAGAAACCACTATGATCATCTAGTTTGATCTCCTGCACAATGCAGGCCTCAAAACCTCACCCATCCAGTCCAGCAATTAGCCTCTAACCTATGACTGAGTTTAATTAAATCCTCAGATCATGATTTAAGGACTTTAGAATACAGAGAATTCACCAGTAGGTAAGTCATGCCCCATATTGCAGAGGAAGGCAAAAAAATCCCAGAGCCTTAGTCAATCTGCCCTGGGGAAAAATTCCATCCCAACCCCAAATTCTCTGTAATAACTCAGAACAAATCCCATCTACCCTCATTAGGCCACTAGCATATCCACCACAGTAGTCCAAGATCAAAGATCAAACTATTTACAAAGTAGACTGTTCCTTCATATCACCCCCCTCCATAAACTTATCAAGCCCAGTTTTGAAGGCAGTTATGGGGTTTTTGCCCTGCAGCTCCCCTTGGAAGGCTATTCCAGAACTTTAGTCCTCTGATGGTTAGCATATCTAATTTCAAGCCTAAATTTGCTGATGGACAGTTTGTTTGCATTTGCTCTTGTTTCCACATTGGTGCTGTACTCAAATAATTCTTCTCCCTCCCTGATATTTACCCCTCTGATGTATTCATAGAAAACAACCATGTCACCCTTCAACCTTTTTTTTTTGGTTAAGCTAAACAAGCCAAGCTCCTTCAGTCTCCTCTCATAAGGCAGGTTTTCCATTCCACAGGCCATCCTTGTAACCCATTTCTGCACTGGTTCCAGTTTGAATTTATCTTCTTTAAACATGGGGGACAGAACCGCACACAGTATTTCAGATGGGGTCTCACCAGAGCCTTGTACAGAGACACTAACACCTCCCTGCTTCTACTTGAAAAATCTCCTCTGATACATCCTAGGACTGCACTGGTTTTTATCACCGCCACATCACATTGGTGGCTTATAGTCATCCTGTGATCAGCCAGTACTCATCAGTCCATTCCAACTGATGCATCCCCAACTTAAAGGAAAAATTCTTGTTGTTTGTCCCCAAATGCATAATTTAGCACTTCCCATTATTAAATTTCATCCTATTCCTGATACTACAGTTTACAAGGTCATCCAGATCTTCTGTATGATACCCTGATCCTTCTCTGGATTAGCCCAATTTGGTGTCATCTGCAAACCTTAATTAGCACATTCCCACTTTTTGTGCCAAGGTCACTAACAAAAAGTTTAAATAAGATCAGTCCCCAGACTGATCCCTGAGGGACTCCACTAGTAACCTCCCTTCAGCTTGACAGTTCACCCTTCAGAACGACCCACTGTAGCCTCCCCTTTAACCAGTTCCTTATCCACATTACTCTATTCAGATTAACTCCCATCTTTTGTAACTTAACTAACAACTCCCTATGTGGAACTGTATCAAACGCCTTGCTGAAATTTAAGTACATTGGGTCCATTGCATCCCCTTTATCTATAAAAAAAAAAAAAAGTTAGCCTCTCAAAACTGGAGATCAGGTTGGTCTGGCACAATCTACCTTTAGTAAAGCCATTTTGTATTTTATCCCAGTTACCATTATCTTCAATATCATTAAGTACTTTTTCCTTCAAAGTTTTCTCCAAGACCTTGCATGCTACTGAGGTCAAACTAACAGGCCAGAAGTTACCCGGATCACTTTTATTCTCTTTCTTGAAAACAGGAACAGTATTAGTGATTCTCCAGTCATATAGTACAACCCCTGATTTTACAGATTCATTAAAAATCCTTGCCAAGGGGCTGGCAATCTCATGTGCCAATTTCTTTAATATCCTCACATGGAGATTATCCAGTTCCCCCCCAGTTTAGTCCCTGTAAGCAGCTCAAGTCTGGCTTCTACCTCAGGTAGGGCAATTCCCACTCCATGGCTTCATTCCCATTGGCTACCCTAACTCTTTCCTCAAGTTTGTCATCACTCTGACTAGAAATAGAAGCAAAGTACTTATTCAGATATCAAGTCAGGCCTACCTAGATTATCCTTTACCTCCACCCCATTCTCAGTTTTTAACGGTCCCG
Source organism: Podocnemis expansa (assembly GCA_007922195.1). Taxonomy (NCBI): domain Eukaryota; kingdom Metazoa; phylum Chordata; order Testudines; family Podocnemididae; genus Podocnemis; species Podocnemis expansa. The sequence continues at coordinate 5,851,035 of ML682083.1, forward strand.
CTTCTTTCTTTCTTTTCATCCTATTCAAATGGCTGCAGAATCTTTTAATATTGGTTTTAATTCTCTTTGCTAATCTCCCTCCCAGAAGTCTGTTTCCATCATTATTCAGGTGCAGTCCATCCCAGGAGAACAGTCTTTTGTCTATGACTGCCTCCCAGTGACCATACATGCTCAAGCCTTTCTTATAGCACCATTGCCTGAGCCATCGAATCTTCTCGCACCTTTGCTGTCATCCTCTAGGGACAGGCAGAATCCCAGTAAAGATCATTTGAGCCTCTATTTCCTTGAGAGTCCTCCCTTTAAGCTGCGCAGGCGCACGGCCGCGCAGCCCAGCACAGCCCCCCTGCGCAGGGAAGGCTGCCGGCCGCACAGGGCCGGCAGCCAGAGTCCCAGCTGAGAGCTCCTCTGGAGCAGGGAATTATTAAAACTCCCGCCCAAAGAAGCTCTAATGGAGAATGCCCAGAATGTCTGAGCATGCTCCGTTAGTGCTTCTCTGGCCCCAGGAGGTGTGGCTGGGCCATGCCACTCTAGCGGCAGGGTAGGCTTGTGGGGAGGGGTTGGGGAGGCTGGAGGGTTACGAAGGGATCAGGCCCATGGGGGGGGCACAGCAGGATCAGGCCCACGGGGAGTGGCAGGATTGGGCCCACAGGGGGGCATGGCAGGGTTGGACCCATGTGTGGGGGGGGGGGCCGCTCAGCAAGCAACATGAGTCGCTCAGCTGCCTGAGGCTCTTAGAGGGAACATTGAGATTCCTCCCCAGCCTGGCATAGTCTCCTTTGATATGTTCCTTTGAGAATGGGTCCACATCATTTGCACCCACATGAAGGACAATCAGAGGATTCCTTCCCACTCCCATTAAGATCCTCTTCAGCCTCAGAGCAACATCCCGTATCTCAGCACCCAGCAAGCATCATACCCTTCTGTTCTCCAGACCAGCTCTGGTTACAGGCCTGTCTGACCTTCTCAGGAGAGAGTCACTAATCACATGCACTGGCCTTTTCTTGGAAACAGTGCAATTCTCTAACTGGCCCCCACTTCTTTCTGGTTGCTAGTCCTCAGCTCTACAACTTGTCTTGCAGTCCTCTGCACTTACTCCTGACTTCTCCTGGTGGTCTCATTTGGTGGTATCCCCATTGGCTCCTCCCTTCAGAACTACCCACTCTTCTCTTCTTCCTTGTGCTTCCACATTCAGTAACCACCCAGAGTGCTCCACCTTCATTTACTAACGCTGCAAACCTGTTTCTGAACTCTATTTCTCCTTCACTAGCCCCCTTTTTCCTCTGCCAACATCTCGCAGTCTCATGTGTCCACCAGCCGCTTTCCTCTCCCAATAGTCACCCCTCACAGTCTGACACTCCTGTTTCCATCTGCAGGTCTGGGGCTTCTCTTACAACCCCCTCATCTGTCTACTGCATCAACTGTTCAAACCCCCATCTAAACTCAATGAGAGTTTCCACCTCCATCTCTAACCCCCGAATTTTTTCTCCATCAACCCTATGAGGTGGTGCTTCATACACACAAAGGTCTTTAGAGGTATCCTCTCCAAGATCATATATATCCCAGAGCTTCCACATCCTGTCATCTTCACTGTTTCTTCCCCTGCTTGAGTGTCTGTCTATCACTGCTTCCTCTGTATCTGCCATAGTGTTTCCCCTATTTCCAATCTGAGTAAAACAAAAATACACTCCAACACACCAAGAAAAAAAACACAGGAACCCCCCCATACTCCCCTCTAAAACTCCCCCTCCCCACCCCCACTCAAACTGCCCCATTCACAGCTCTGTTGACTGCCCTTGATTCCACTGCCTGCTTGAGAGGCTGCCTTTATAACTCCCTTAGTAGGGAAGCCCCATCCCTAATTAGGGTCAGCTGATCTCACTCCACCACTCATCCCCTGCAAACTGAAAAGAAAGGAAAACACAAACAAAAACAAAAACCAAGCATATAAACAAAAACAAGAACTCACAACTCCCCCAAAACACCTCCACAGAACTTAAGGCCCACTCAAACTCTCCTGTTCACAGCCCTGTTGACTGCCCCTGGTACTTGGTAAAAACTTGAATTTAATTAAAAACAAAACAAAAAACAAAACAAAACAAAAAAGCCCTGAACTGTGCAACTAGACAAAGTAGGGGTCTTCATAGAATTGGTATTGACTAGGCATGCTGGGGGAGAGGGTGTTTGAACCTTCTGCTCTTCTCTAGCTACCCTTGCATTGCAACCACTTCCTCTGAACCCTGCAACCTCCAGTTTTTTTAGCTCCTGTCTGATACATTGTGTTTATGGCCCCTGGGGTGAGGACACTTCTTCAATGTGGCCCTAATTCCTGAAGTCATTTCCGAACTATAAATACAACGTCTGGAGCTGCCTGAAACATCCTTAAATGAAGATAAGCCAAGCCACTGTGTGGACTGAAGGCATGGAGGCCTACTATTGAGTGTGACATCTTGAATGTTATTGCTGATATGGTACCAGCTTCTCTAATTGTCGCTTAATGCAGCTTATTGATCATTCACTACATTACCTCTCTTATCTGAATGGAAATGAATGTGATACAACCCACACAACCATGGGCATTTCAAGTGGATGGAGATGGATGTGTTCAGTTAATAGACAATCCATCTGTGGATACACGGGACATGTCTACACTGCTGTGGCTGCAGGGATCGATGCAACAGAATTGAATGAGCAGGCTGTGGAGACCTGCTCAATCGATCCTGGAAGTGTTTCAGTCAATGCTATCAGTCCACCTTCCTGAAAGGAGTAAAATTCCATCAACCAGAGGGTGTCTCACGTTGACACAGCACAGTGAAGATACCAGGTGTGGCAACATAATTAAGTCCAGTGGTTCTCAACCAGTGTGTCAGGACACATTATCATCTCACCACATAGCAGTAGGTATTCCTGGGAGACAGCTGGATTTGACCTGGGAGCGGGTGGGCTGGTGTGTCCTATAGGTTCACTCCATGCCACCAAGTGAGTTGCAACTTTCAAAAGATTGAGAACCACTGAGTTAGTCTATGGGAAATATGCAATACATAATGTAGCTTGCATTTTCCCTGTCAACGGCCAGCGGCAAAATAGACCAGGTCACAGTTCATCTACCTAGGCTTCTCCATTAGAACACAGATTTACACCAGCAATTTGGCCAATGCTTTCTATACTGGAGATTCATTAGAGGGAAACGAACAAAAATAACTCAGTACATTTTCTGATAACCCAGGCTCTATCTACACTTAGAGTGTTAAATCTATTTAACTTCAATTGATACAAGTCAAATCGATTTAACATGTCCCCACTAGAAATCCAAATCAAACTAGCATGGCCATGGACAGGACTTGCTACTTCAATTTAGGAGAGGGGCACCATGGGAGGTGTGGCAAGACGGCCCTACAAAAGGGCCATGAAAGAGGAGGGCATCCTGGGAGGAAGAAGGTCAAAAAGTATTAAATCAAAATAAGTTAAATTGAAATAACAAGTCTACCTTGTTATTTCAAAATAATAATTTCAATTTAACCATCATTTCAATATAAAGGCAGGTTTTAATATATTGAAATGACCATTCCTTATTTTGAAATAAGCAAAGTTAGTGGGGACATGCACTACTTTAAATCGAAATAACCATCATTATTTTGATTTAAAGTATAAGTGTAAACATACCCACATACAATACACTTAAAAGAACAATAGTAAATATGCAAAGCTGAACACTCAAAAGGTAAAGAAATTCCAGAATGAATGCTGATCATGTAACCTTAAATCAGCCACCATCTCTTTGTGCATATGCATTATGAGAGAGTCTTTATTTGTGTTATCACATATTTTGTTGTCAACAGGCAAAAGCTCTATTTATTTTTTAAACACAGGCAAAACAATGCATTTTTCCCTAATCTGAGTTTGAGAAATGACTGATCCATTTTAGCTCAACTATGTCAAAAAGAAAAAAATTCAATCTGAGGCAGAATGGAAAATGTGGATTGGAAAATTTCAGTTCACATTGTTTAAGGGCAGGTCTCCACTAGAAGTGCTATATTGGTACAGCTGCACTGATGTAGATGTGCCTCTATAGTGCATCTGGTGAAGAAGCTCTATGGTAATGGTCTAACTACTTCTGCGAGAAATTGAAGCTATATCAGTGGCAGTATCTATTGCCAACATAGCACCAGAGTGGACTTAGGTGTCTGGAACTCACTTTCCTCATGGGGGAGTGTTTTTCGCAGCCCTGAGTGACGTAAGTTAGTTCAAATTAAGTGGTACCATAGACCTGTTGTTAGCTGGTCAATTGGATGTAGGATCTTACTGATGGACATGCAAGGCAAGCTTAACAACAGCTATCACTACCATTCTGCACTAACTAAACCAGCATGAGCTATGTTCTCAGCTAGTATAAACTGAGATAGTTTCATTGGAGCCAGTGGAGGTACATTATTGTGCACCAGCTGAGCATCTGGTCCCACATTAAAAAATCGAATTCGCAGCTAGAGAACCATGTGTATAAATCTCGATAGTTCAGTCCCACAGCACATAGGTATATTCTCATTAAACTCATATTGCTCAAAAAGACATTTTCATGGATCTCCCCTGCATTTCAAAATGTGCATAGACCATGATAAAAGGCAGGGCTGCCTGCAAGTATTTCCACCATCACGTGCGCAGTCACAAATGTCCAATGCCTGCACTGTCACTGTTAGCACTGGCAGGCCAGTGCTTTCTCTAGACGATGACTAGATTTACAGACATTGCATCTCTTAAAGCAGGATGCCTTGGTGATTTAACTTCCCTTGGGCACTACAGAGTATTGATTATATATCAGCATGCTGCTCCCTAGCATCACTGAACTGAGATAGTTGTACTTTATCCTGTTTATGGAACTCTCTCTTATGGTTCCCAATTACCCTCCAGAAAACCACACTGCAATTGTCCAGATTCTACAGCAGTAACACTTGGATTGTGCTTTGCGCACCTTCTCTGCCCAGCACACCGTGTATTGGCCATATGAGCCTTGCCCATCACTGGGGTTGCTATGTGCTATGGTAATAACCCTCCTGGATCTCACAGAACTGTTTAAACAAAAATATGAATGTTCTACTTGAGCGGATTCCTCTGGGGTCAAGTAACCAGTTTGCAAAATGTACCACAGCTTACATCTGCTCCCACTCTCATTTTTACTTTTACTGATCCTTTCCTTATTTCAGGCTATTTCTCTCTAAAACAAAATGGTGCAGTTAAACAATGACACAGACGTAACCCCACAGCCCCAGCTTTCTGATTAACACAAGGTTGTAGATTGAGTTTGCTCAGCGTAAACCACAAACTAGACCACATTATTAACACCTTGCTCCTCAGTATGGATCTAATTGTTTTTTATAATGTAACAATCTCAATAAATGTTTTATACTGTGTTCTCCTCATCTGCCAGGCAAAGGAAGAGATCTTGCTTTACCAAAAAAAAAAAAATTGGAGCATCATGTCTGAAATGCATGAAGCTACTGTGCTGTTCTTCCACACAACTCAGCATCTTGCCAAGTTCGAAAGGGAGAGCCGTGTTAGTCTAGTAAAGCAAAAAAAGCAAGGAGTCTTGTGGCACTGTTAGTCTTTAAGTGCCCCAAGACTCCTTGCTGTTTTTACAAGTCAGCATGAAGTGTGTCCCTTTTCAGGGAAAGTGTGCCCACTCCATACATGCTAACAAAATCTTTCTGCATGACTCATTTTCAAGTTGAATTGTCTTGATAAATAGACTGACTCATTGCAGAATTTAACTATGTACCAGACTCGATTAGTGAATTAGGCCCTTTTGTTTTGCACTAGAATGCTGTCAAGAAGCTTTTTGGATTAATAAAGATGGGATCAAAGTTATTTCAAAGACAGGGGGAGTTTTTCTTGTAAGTTTAGAAGGATCCATATGATGTGGATAAAAATAGATTGAAAAGAATGGCGGTGACTCAAACCAAGTTAGAAAGTGAAAACAAATCATGCTGCGACCATTACTATATATTCAGAAATGAATGTGGGGGCCCATGTATTTTATTACCTTGATTAAGCCCAGCATTCAAGTAAGACACTGAGCTGGGACTTGACAAATGTGGGCTCTGTTCCCATCTTTGTAAAGACTCTAAATGATTCAAGTCAATCTTTTAACACCCAATCTTGCAATCATTTATGCATGTACATAACTTAAATTGAGTGAATCATTCCTTTGGCTTCAATGGAACTGCTAAAGTGTGAGAAAGTCTAAGTGCTTTCAGGTTCAGGCCTTAAGTCTGTCTGTGCATCAGTTTCCCATTGGTAGACTTGAAAGGATTAGTTTCTTAGGCTAAATGTTGATTTCACCATAGATGCAAATCAAATAAAATTTCCATTGATAATCATGGAAATATGCAGATGGTCAAAAAAAGAAAAATGCTATTTAAGAACTAATTAGATTCTCGTATTAATAAAACACATTGTCATGTTGGTGTTAATAATTATGGTTTGACGCATCCGTCCCTCTATAACCTGCTCCAACTGTGAATGTTTAAAATAATAAAAAATCTAAAAAACTGACATTTTCCAGCAAAATTCTGAAAGAAATTAAAAATTAACTTTTGCCAGACTCCTTCTGTAAAGTGGACACAACAATCTTTTCTTTGTCTGACTCATCTCTTTAGATTGTGATCTCTTTGGGGCAGAGACCGTCTCTTGCTGTTTGTACAGCACCAAATGCAGATGGACTCTGATTGCCTCCAAGACCTCTACAGACCACCATGGTTTAAATAAACAATCATAATAACTAACATATTTTTGCATAAGACTTTTGCTTCAGCTCATTGTACTTGGTGCCCATCTATGGATAAATGTGGAACTAAAACCAATAAATGATATTAGAGCTTGTCCTAATCATTGATCTCTGGATCCACATGACCTCACATTCACTATTCATAAGTCTTCCTTCTCTCACAAAGCCTATTACCTTCCCACCTCCCTCTGTCCTCTGCCACTGCTCCTTTGAAATGGCCTCCTGAAAATGCTGTTTGAAGAAACAACAAGAAATCCACAATGTCTCCAGATTTTGCCCCATCACCACATAATCCCCTCTTTCTCTCCAGACCATAGCCTCTTGTTTGTTTACTGTTATCTTCCCTCGTCCTCAACATCTGCTTTGCCTTCAATCTCACCCATCTTTAATTATTCGCCTGCAAAGCTTCACTGCTAGGAATGGTGCTATGTCAGTAATAAACAACAACCCAGTGTAGCACCAATACTAGCAATTCAGCTAACACAATAGGCAACTTCCTCTCACTTGATGTCAGACGTGCTCTCAATCCGAATTTCTTTTTGCTTTGTGAATTAGTGGCATTTTAAACCTCCCCTCTGCTTTAATTCTAATGATTTGTTATTTGTGTTATCAGAACCACACACTTGCCAAAGAATGAACTTGACATCAAGAGTTAAAGGGTTAAAAATCAGTTACACTGAGCAGTTAATGCACGATCCAGCAGTTTCATCATAATGTGTGAGAGAGAGAAAGCAGCGGCAGGACAAGAATGAGACAGGGAATGGTCTTAAGGTTGGAGTAATTTCTCACAGGTAGCTGAAGCACTGACAAACACAAACAGGAACAGCAAAGAAATGAGTCAGAAATGGAATTCAATTCAATTTCTGCTACTGGAAGGTACATGACAAATGGAACGGAACAGAGAACACAATGAAACAGACTATAATATATTTTCAGCACTCCTCAAGGGGTGTAAAACAGCACTTTTTGGTAATACCTTTCTAGTGACAAGTGTGTAGCTTTTGTATCCTCACCTTGCTAAATCATTTAGCTGCTCACATACTAGATGCTTATAAATCCCAGACTTGCCAATGTAACTTCAGACTAGGCTCCAAATTAATTATTTAAACACTGCATGTCTGAGATTTTGGAAATGTGACATCATGAGAAATCACAGCCTGAAATACAGTACAGCACTGTGTATTTATTTGTTGTGCCTTGTTGTAGTCCAATGTATTTAAAACTGATAAAAGCAAATGGAGCTGTATGGATCTGGCCCATGACCTGTTGAGGATTGCCAGAATTGTACAATTGTGATACTGGTGGGCATGAAAAGTTAAGGAGAAATGAAGTCCATCATCAGGAGCATAGCAAGTAAACTCAGCCATTAAGATAGAGTAAATTGAAGTTGTAGCAACATTTAGCTGAATATGATGAAGATGCTGAGAATATATTTCATAAGAGTATCTGGCAAACCTATGTGTGATTCATTTAATTTCCCCTTAAATAATCCCCCTTCCCAAAAAAGCGCCAGCAATTAAACAGCAGCTTCTTTAACACATTGCTACAATGAAAGTACATGCTAGTCAACTGTAACACAAGACATACGTCAAAGAGCTGTCAGACTCCAAACAGAAAGCAGGTGGGAGTCTGCAGTGTATCCTGTCAATCATCAGCGTTCAGGTCACATGTCATAAACCCACCAGGACATGGATCTATAGAGAAAATTGGGGTCATTTTGTCAAAACCAAGGAGGCCACAGGCAAGATGTTCCTTGGGGATTTCCACGATGCTACTTGCAACAGTCCTAGGCTGATGGATGCAACATGCCCACCCAGTCACACATAACGAAACCACCAGGGGCACCATTCACAGCATCCAGCTCAGAGAATGAAGATACTCTACGATTGGCACTGCTGTGAGAATAAGACGTACCTGTGTGATCAGAAAGGCATTGATGTTCAGAAACAATATAGTTATTGGTAGCTAGCCAGTAAAAAGCAGGGTACCTTCTGATCTGTCAGGGGGCTCCGAGCTCAACCCTGGCCTTCATGCTAGATGTTCTGATGTGTGTTTTATTTACTAGCAGGGCTAGTCTGTAGCTGTTGTTCTGTTTTATTTGAAATTGATTACTGAATGAATGAGCACCCAATGGATCAGGAGACACTCATTAATCATGGGACACGTCAGGTGAGCAAGAATCAGGAAATAATGTTCAGTATTGTACCAGCACCCCCCAAAAGTTAGGTTTGCAACCACCGGAAATCCCAGTTCATCAAGGGGCTCTGCTGGGATGGACCTCACAGGATCAGCCCTGCAGTTTGTTATTGCCCACGTAATGCTCCTATGCCTTGCTGGCCTTGGAACAAAACATGTGCATGGGAGGTAGAGCCACATCCCCCAGTGTGGCCTTGTTATAAAAAAAATCGGGTACTTTCCTTGTCAACACAACAAAAGAATATGGCTGAGATTTTCAGAAGTGGCAAGAGGCTTTAGGAGAAATATTAATGGGAGTTATGTATCAAAATCCCCTATTAGTTGTTGTCTTTAAAAATCTCATCCTGTCTTTTTATCTAATGCACTGAAGACAAGTTGTTTCTTCACCAGTTTATTCTCTAACCCCTCATATTACCTTACTTAAAATTATGGACCAAGTTCTTTCTTGGTGCAATTAATGTCACTTTCAATCTTTGGATTTAGAGAAGGGATGAGTTTGGCCCAATATTTGTCTAGCAGTTTTGACAGGAACAAGCTGCTCTTGTCTAATTAACATAGTTTAAAATGACACATGAATAAATCAAGCACCAATTGATCATACACCATTCAGTTCTTAAATATCCAAAACGCATTATCTAAATTCCTTGAGTCAGTATATAGCCAACCTGAATGATGCAATCTATGTGACAAGAAATTATTGCAAGATCCTTGCAATTCAGTCCCTAGCAGGCATGTAACACCAACTTACAATCACTGGAAATTTTGCATGCCAAAGACATGCAGGGTCAACCCTCTGAGAGGAAACAAACAGAGTTAGGAGAGCTAAAGGAAAGGCCTCTCTGCCCCACCGCCTAGGATCTGGTAGATGCAGTGAGTGATTAGAGGGAGCTCATTGACTCTGGGGCTAGCTGGAAGCTGGTTTGATACCAGGTGCATTTTGGAGTAGCTCTGGGGCAGTTAGTAGTTTGCAGGAAGAGGCTGCAGTTGACTTTATTAGCCAGTCAACAGTTAACTCAGGCCACACCAACTCACTCCACCCAACACCACAGCATTTCCCCTACATGAGGGGTACCACACGGGGTAGTGGCTCTGCAGTCCAGACTCTCTGCCACCCAAGGATCCGCCTCCAGTGGGAAAATCCAACCACCGAAGCAGGGGTAAGGTTTGAATTACAAAATCTTTTCTTCTTTTGGACCTCATTTCCATCCTCTTAGATAATCAAGTCCAAATCCCTTTAAAAAGCCCAATTTGTTTTGCTTGTCAGTTAAAAGCAGCTCATATTTTCCAGTCTTTTAAAAGAGGAGCAAACAGCTAGTAAACATATAGCCCCAGAAAGGAATAATGCTTTCCTCCACAACTCCCACCTGTGGTTCAATATCCTGGGTCAAGTCCTCATTCTGCAATTTATCTGACTCGAGTAAAATCTTCACCCCATTTGACTCATCAGTGAATCACTTCTCTATTTAAATGATTACTCTCAATTCTGCTGAGTAGAAAACAAACCTGTTGGCACCAAGACTATTTTTAAATGTTCTTTCAAAGACATGGATCACCTCTGTCTCCTACTGTGCAGAATTCAGTGCTCAGCTTTGCAAAAAGAAATAATTTGTCTTTAGCTATACATTTCCTTTCTTTAATTCTGCCCATCTCCAAACTGACTCTCTGTCCCCATTGCCTACACACACACACACACACTGTTAAGAGTAACTCAGAAAGCTATTGTTACAGGATGCATTGCATCTTTCTAGATATCATTAGTTAAAAGAAAAGGCAGGGTGGAGAAAAATCATTTAAAAAAAAACCAGAATAATTGGATTTTTAAATTTAAATTAAATCTTTTTTTAAATAAATCTATTTAAAAGCATACCAGGTTTACACTTACTTAATCTACTAAGATAATTTAACATAAATGAGAAACAATATTGAGAGGTAGGTGTTTGCTGACAAAGAATGTCAAAACACTAAAATGGATGATGTTACAGGTTAAGCTCCTGGAACCAGAGTTTGCTGAAATGCAAAGCCATCTTTTGACATCACTAGCCTTTGCTACAGGTGCAGAAAGAGGGTTTTTTTTTTCATTTCAGTTTATTAAACTAGTTCACTTCAACGATTACTTCATTCATAATTAAGACACTGACGAATGGGGTGTATTCAGTCACTGTGAGTCCCCCACATCAGCTCTTGGTAGCCAGCTGGCGTCCAGCTTTCCCACTTCCAAACCTTCAAAGTTTTCATTCCCCCAGTCTCTTCTGCCCTGGGGCTGGGCTCTCCAGCCTATGGCTGCTGGGCCTGGGGACCTAAGACCCCTCTGGGTGAGCTTCTCCTGGCTACCTGCATCTCCCAGCTGCTGATAGCAACAGCTACTAGTTAGCTTCCTCTGTTCTGCTCTGCTACAGATACACACTCCACTCCTAGATCCTCCTCCTCTTCCAAACGCCACACCCAAAACTCTTCCTGCCTTCCCGCAGCAGGGGCTTTTTATCTGCTGTTTTTAACTGATCTAAAATTGAGCTGCTCTGGTTACCCAGGGAACAGGGCATTGCCGAGCCTGGGGCTGATATACGTGCCCTCTACTACTCACCTCTAGTCATCAGGCTTGACTTTGTCACAAAACCAAGTAGGAGTTGAACAGGTTGACAGCTTTTATCCTCTACCAATCTGTGAACAAAAGCTAGGTCTGAGAAGAGCAGATCTAGTTGACTAGTTCTAAAATCCTGAAGGACACTGTTTTTGCTCACCATCACTTTCATTCACTATCTGTAGAAGATACTTGTTTGAATGTGTACAGTATACACAGTGCTGATGAAATGAATTTGAGGGATGAACTGTGAAGTGCTGTAATGAGTTGTGCTCTCACTACTCCATGGACACCACGCTTGTCTGCGTGAGGTAGGTACCTTTTCAGGCAAGCCAGTAGGATTTAAGTGGGACTGTTAGAGCAGAACATGTTATGGCACTTTACAAATCACACCCTTCAAATGAGCTCCATTGCAAAGTGTTGACGAGCCCTCTGTTAAATAAATCAGTTTCAAATGCAAAATACGTTTCAATAACCTTTTTTCTTTATGCCCCCATCACATCCGATATAGTTTTATTTTATGAATACAAAATTATGTACATTTTTACTGAACTCCAATCCCCATACTTAGACCTTGACACAGATAAAAATTAAACAACTTGTCAGCATCTAATAAATGCATTCTTCACCATTTTCAAACATAATGAAAAGGTAAAAATAAGAATAATTCTAAACGTAAGTTATTTGTATATATATAATTGATGACAATCCATCCTCCTAAGAAAAGGTGTCAGTAGATGGAGCTCAAAAATATGTAGCATAGCTCTTGGGTTTGCACAGCCAATACAAATTCTAGGTGTGTGTTGGAAATGGCTTCCTGTGAGCGAAACCTTGAATCTGTTTTACTGACAGAGAGAGCGAGTTTCAGCATCAGCGCAGCTACTAAGGAAGTTTTTCCTTCCTCTTTTCCTTAGGTTCTCCACTGGAATTCCTACAAATTCCACATTCCTGCACTTTGACTCATTCTCAGTGCTCTCAAGTCTTCTAAGCAATGCTACTTTTGAGCTTCAAGTTTACTGAGGGATTCATGAGCATTTTTTGACAATGTTGGTTTTCTTTAAATTTCAACCACATCTAATTGATTTTCTGATGGAGGTTTCCTGCTGGTCACTTATCTGTTTTTAGCATCTAAAGTTTTAACAGAAGTAAAGCACATGTACTCCTCTGGGACAATGCAAATCACAAAGCCCAGAACTAGGGAAAAAACATTCTCAGTTGGAGGATCCAGGTTTCGGCAACTTTACTAGGAGATAGCATGAAACCAATCTGCCCAGTTGCAGGAAGTATGCAAAATTTCCTCTTTGATAAAACTTGTCCACAATAACCAGAACAATATTCACTGTACCACTTGTGCCTCCCTTTCTTCATCCTGGGAGCCCATCTAAGGATCACAGTCTTTAAATCCATGGTGTCCACCACAGTTGCCACTCGCCACATGTGGTGAAACAGCTATTGACCTGTGGTGAATTGGTGCTTTACTTCTACCACCTATTTTTTTCCAATAACATTTTTAACAAAATTCATTTATACATGTACCAGTTCAAAAAAGTGTCCATTTTTTGTGCCCATGGTGTATTTGTATGAGAGTGATTGCATGAAACAAAACAATGAAATTATCTTAAATTAGCACCTCTCCACCCTTAACAATTGCAGATTTGTCCTTGGGTCCTATACACGTATGCTGCAAAATGCACTTGCGCTCTGGGTGAAATCCACATATTGCCATTGTTGTCAAATGTCACACTGTGTAATTCAGAACTACCTTATAGTCAGTGTTGAGTGTAATGTAGATTTCTTGACAGTTTCCAAGAAGCTAACATAGTGAATGTTGTATATGCCAACAAGCACAAATTTGTGCTGGTAAGCTTTTTTATCTATTTATCTTATTTATAAGTGTAATCACTTCTAATTTGCATGCACTTACTAATGTAACATTTGAAAGATGACTCGATTATTATGGTGTGGACTCGTATTTTAAATCGAAATGAATCTGCAGTTCAAAATACAGTTGTTCCAAAACTGTTTTCAGTTTTTGGTTCAGCATGGCTCTGCAAATCAACCTTTTCTGTGGCAAAAATTGTGAAATCAAAATAGAGGTTGCAGGTATTGGACAAAAATTTGGAGACAGAGTTGAGATGTAGTCCATCTGATTTTATGCCTAATTTCCCTGCACTACTGAATGAAAAGGTATGTCAGATTTCTTATTAATTCAATCAATAAATGATTCAAAATGTTATTGTGTATTTTTCTACCCCTCTAAATTGTATAAAAACACAGCTGTGGGGGGGGGTTGTTTTTTGTTTTGGTCAGGTGGCAAGAATGTTAGCACATTCACCACAATTTTGGGAAGTATGAAAAAGCTGTTGGGCACCGCTACTTTAAACAATGCCTTGTAGTGCAAACAGACAAAGTACACGGCAAGTGAACATTCAGCTCTGACTTTCCTAGCAATGCAGGTATCTGTTAGAGCAGTTTCCCATGCTGTAGAAAAGGTAGGGCTGTGTCAGACACGGAAACATGCAGTGACTAACACAGCCCTGGTGTCTGGTGCTAGATTCCATTAGAAGTCACCGAATCCGGCACTCATAAGATTAGCTACAAGTCTTTGGATTTCTTCATGAATGGCAGGTAATGTTTCTCCTTCTTGCATTTTAAAATTGTTCTTAACAAACAAGTACTGTTACCTGCTGCACACTTGCTTCTAAAGACTAATTTAGGCCTTATAAATAATATCTTCTGTATTCCACAGTCAAAGTGAGGCTCAAACAATGTTCAACTGCTGCTTTACACATGTACTCTCTGCTCTTTGTTCACATGAATTGCTGTACTGTTGCTTATTTTCCTTTTTATTGCAGAAAAACCCTTGTAGTTTCTACATCCCTTCCTAGGAGTCTCATCAATTTGTACTCTTTCTTTCAATGTCTCCCTCATCAGACAACAGTACATAAAAAGTGAATTGATGGTGCAAGATTCCAAACCTTTTTGTTCTCTTAAGAAAGAACTTTCACTGAACCAACATTTGAAAACACAAAGAGCTGGTTTCTGATTTGACACCACTTTTACCCCAGCGCAACTCCATTAACAGAGCTATAAAATGCCCAGGGAGATTGGAAGCCAGCTCATTGTATAAAATACTCAGTACAAGTAGGAGATTCTATCTATCTATCTACCTACCTACCTAAAAAATACAGTAAGAGAACTCATGGAGGCAATTCTCTGTTCCAGTCATGTTACAAGTGATCTAGGAATAAGGAAGAAGCAGAGGTAGCTTTATGACATCTGTAATATTTCCAAGATTTTAGAATATTTTGTGAAAGACAACACAAAGGAACAGAGATAAGAGAGAAAGAAATGGGGGAAAAGGCACATCAAACTTTAGACAACTGTGTGGAACGAGAAACAATGGGCTCTAGGCACCAAGGAGAATGTGGACATCATAGTACATTATACTTATGGAAATATTGCACAGCAAACACAAATTATCTCTTCCCAGTCACAAACCTAAGAGCACTTCCCCTACAAATAGGGTGATCATACAGGAAGTGTGACAGATTGGTACAAGTGGGGGGGGGATAGTTTCCTATATAAAGAAAAGTCCTGAATATCAAGACTGCTCTTACAATACCAGGACATCTGGCCACTGTACCTGTGGAAGACGTATTATTAAATCTTGACATGGTGCACAGACTGTAGGGAAATTGAGAGTATAACTGATTGTATCTCTTGAATGTTATCAATTGTGCTTGGTGTAAAAGGGTGCTTTAATAGTTCTCATCCATTTCTGATCACCTTAGAGCTACTCCATGCTTACAAATGGAGCCTAGCTTAGCACATATGAATGCAGACCATACAAGAAGGCACTTAGAATTCGGTAAAACAAACAAACAAAGGAGTCCTGTGGCACTTAAGAGACTAACATATTTATTTTTTGCATGAGCTTTCATGGGAGAAAATCCACTTTGTCAGATGCTTTAAGTGCCACAGGATTCCTTGTTTGTTTGTTTTACTGAACTAGACTCACACAGCTACCCCTTTGAATCTTAGAATTCAGATTACTCATGGCTATCTCAACGTTCATTATACACATTTGGATACCACAGGAGAAAGTTTTAGAATCCACATTTTACAAGGAAGTAATAGCTACAGGTAATGCAAGATTTAGACAGGCACATCTGCGGCAAATGTATTTTCTTATAAACCACTGTTGTTGCTGCTTCCCTGAAGTTTATTTTGCTCCACCAACGCTATGCAGCAAGGAAGAGAGATGCATATATCTGGAGTGGGAGAGAGAGGAAAAGCCACCACCAAATTTCCATAACACAGCAACATTGAAGAAACAATATTTAATCACTTCAGATAGCAGAGGGCATTATTAGCTAACAAATGCATTTTGAATTGCAAGATGGAAGGATGAACTTAAGAGGAATAAGTCAGCTATGCCGCTATGGCCATTTGGTCAGATAGCTATGTCAAGACAGAAGAAAAACAATGAACCTAAAAACAACAAAGCTATAAAGAGTTCTTAAAGACAGGAAAATGAGATTTGGAAATAGCATACCAAAGCATAAGAAGGCATGGTAGCAATTTAAATTTTCAATGGTACACTTAGTTCTTGGGAAAGTGGCCTCCAGCTGTGATCATTCTCTCTTTAGTAGGCTCTGTGCCAATACATGAAAACATTCAGGTTTTGAAAATACCTGTAATGACTGTGAAGTGCAAATTTGACCACGATAAGTCATAAAAAGATGGTGCCAGCAGAAACTTTCCAAATGAAGATGTTAAAATATGCCGGAAAAGACCAGCATGTGGTCTAAATGGCTTTACAGCCTTTCAAAGCCGGTAATTTTGTTGGAACGGTCTGTCTGTGTTCGTTACAGAGGTGAAATATCTAGCTTTGTGACAATAAAATGTCACTAAACAAAAGTGCCTTCAGTAGAACAATACTGAATTTTTACTGCTTTTGTGGTCTAAAATAGAAGTTCCTCAGATTTTATATAAGGCATAGTGTATGGGGCTCATTCTGACAGCATCTCAATTTTATACCAGTATAACCCAATTTACTTCAGTAGATTTATCCTAATTTGTACCAAAGGATGAGAGATCAGAATAAGGACTAAGATTTTACACTCTACAAAAAGCTTTGGATGGATTTTAGTGTAAATCAAGAATATCTCAACAGAAAGCAATGGAGTTGTGCTAGTGTAAAACTGGTTTAAATGAGAAGAGAATTAGCTCCTCAGATTAGAAACAGGGGAAACCAAAGAATTTTTTTTTGTTTGTTTTTTAATCTTTGCTTTTTGGAATTCCAATAAATACAGGACAATAAATTCAATACAGTGCTGCCTGGAATGAGCTGGTGCAATTCCCAGCAAGGGCTCAGGACCACATCTAAAGAGATACAAACACTGATGTAAGTTGTGTGTCAGATGCAAAACAGCTATAAGTAAAAATAGGATAAGAAATTTGCACTTAGTGGCTCCAACATGGGTAGAGCTGGGTGAAAATGGGTATCCTTTTAATTCAGGTTTCCTTGAAAGATTTGTCCTTTTTATTTTCAAGGAAAAATTCCAGAATTGGAAATCTAAAGATGAGCATAATTCACCCACTGGACATGAGATGTTGGTGGAAGTGGTCCCTTCGTGGATTTAATTTACAACTACTTCTGGGCCAAACTGAGCTCCAAAGGGAACAGGAACAGCTCCAAGTGAAAATAATGATGGTTATGCTTATTAAACCCAGACTGAATTTGGCTGCACAGAATGCCACATTGAACTGAGTTTCATCCGCTTTGCACATCCCTTGAATGCCAAAATCGTGTAAGTTACATGATCATGCATTTATAGTGATTCCATGGCCAATTTACATGCAATGTGTAACTTAAGTCACCATTTCTACCACTGGTGACATTTGCTCAACCCATTTAACAGATTTCTCATCACTAAACAAAAAGAAGAGTTGCTTTTGGTGCTTTCAGAGTATGATGGTGACAACACATAGCTTCTGCTTTCCATACGTACACCTAAGTTCATGGTAACATCAGGAATACCATTCTATCACTTACTGTAAAGATTATATGTTCATTGGATCACTTATAAACAAATTCACTGCCTTTTTTTTCTCTTCTCTCTCCTTCTTTCTTCAGGTTAATAAAAATGAATGCAAATAAACTAACAAAGCCCACACATATCCGTGAATGAAACATGACTGTTAAGGCAGGGAAACTGACATTAAAGAACAGCACGACATTCCCAAGTCATGGATCCCATCGCAAGCTTCTGGAACCCCATCACATGTTCATCTGGAGTCATGAACATAACAACATGAGCAAATAAACCCAATAGGACTGACTGCGCTACCCTTACTCTTACAGAGGTGTGACAGCACATGTAGCTCCATTTATTCCTGTAGGGCAGCTGACAGACTAAAATAATCCCCGAGCGAGTTATCATGGAAGAATGAGTTCAGTCTTATGTATGCACATCGTGTATGAGTTATGGTTACTCTGGGACTGTAACTTCTCTTTCCCTTGACTCCTGCTTGTGTAAATCTCTGCTGAATGTTGCATTAGCTTTAAATGGATTTCTAGATGTCTGTACTACATAATGACCACCCATGATACAGGCTACAAGTCTACATACAGTTCCTCCTTTCACCAGCAAACAGAAGGCAGAATGAGGGCTAGTACAGCTTGCCTACCCTGGGGCACGAGGGTGCCAAAACCCTCCTCAGGCCACTGTGGGAGCTTCTGAGGCTTCAGCTGTGCTGCACATCCATCCCTCAGAGCAGGCGGGAGGGAAGTGGACACAGCCTTGGGACCTCCCACAATTCATCAGGCTGTATGGCTGAGCCAAGTGAGGGGGTATTGCCATGTGCTGATGGCATAGGGTGGCAGCTCATTAGTAGACCCCAGCAAGGGGGAAGCCAGGAGAAGACTGTGCTTCAGTCAGAAGTCTCAGGTACAGCATCCCAGGGCCTACACCAGACATGGGACAGCTTTCCCACCATCTTTAGCTTGGGGCTTGGCATGTGACCATGTCTGAGACCTTACAGTGGGGAGAAAAAAAACACACCTTTATACTCTGCATGTGCATCTGCCTTCTTTACAAATACTGAATTGGGGGTGAATGCCTGTCCCTTCGATAGGCTTTGGCGGAGCATACAAATCCCAAAAAGGAGCGTATGGCACTTCAGGCTGTCCAAACTTAGCACCAGAAGAAGGCAGGCCAGCTTGCTGAAAAGCGGGGCAGTGTCTGCGGATCAGTTCTTGTTTCTCACACTCGCCTCCAATATGGCGGTCCACACAAAAAGAACTGACAAACATGCATCTGCCCTGCAGGTGGTGGGCACCGCCTACTGTTCAAACTGCCCAGGAGGCAAGTTTTGACTCTGAGATACACGACTTTTCCCAGAGCTGTCTTGGGTCCTGGATGGGACACAATGTGTCACCTCCATTCAAGGGGATCAGAATACACTGCCTGAGCAGGCTGATATATTGCAGCTGGCCAGCAGACCCCAAGTCCTGCCATCTCCCAGCCCCCACCTACCTTCTTTTTGGCCTCTTATGGGGATCCCCTTGATAACAGCCCTACTCTGTTCTGAGGGCAGGAGTGGCTACTCCGGACTCTGCAAGGAGGGGTAGCAGTTACCTGGGGACATGCAGAGCTGAATGGTGGAGTGTCCCCAGAGGGAGCTAAAGAGTCAGGCTCTTTGGAGATAGGGAACCCACAAAAAAAAGCACCAGCCATTGGGTTCCACTGACTCTCCAGCTCTCAAAAATGCACAGTGGCATTAGATGGGGCCTAAAAAGACAAAAGAAATGAAAGACAAATGGCAACAAAAAACCTCTCTTTGAAATCCAAACTGCCCAGGCAGAAAGAATCAGACACTGGGTCTTCCTCTTCTGCAGCAGAGATGCACACTGGATGTGGCTGGATAAAGCTGCCTCCTATAGCAGTGAGTAGAATTTTAACAGTGATTTTTCAGTTAATTGCTTAAATGAGCAGCCCATGTGTCTGAGAAATAAATCACAGATTCCGACTCAGCCAACCATATACACAATTTGAAGTATGTGAGAATCCCATTGACTCCAAGGGGGCTACTCTCATACTTGGCCTCAGGCATGTTTCAGTGCTTTGCTAGATCCAGACCTTCAATCACATTTTTCATCAGCAAAGCCAAGGAGATTAATACAATACTATGGTTCAGAGTCTATAGAGGTGGGGCAGACACTGCACCAAGCCAGAATACTTGTGGGTCAGACAAGTGTGTTGACAGATAATTTCTGAACTCCCACTCAACAAGGTATCTTGATGGGAGCAGACACATCAGAGAGCCTTTGTTGGGCTTCCAAGACGATGCTGGGCTGTCAACCCAAGATCTTGCCTCCTTGAACATAGCAGAGGCGCTCACAGATAGCTCACTGCAATTGACAGTACTCAGTAGCAAAGTCTCAGCTGCTCCCGTTCATTCTACCAGTGGAAGGGCCGGAGATCTGGCAGATCTCCCCTAGGTGTACATAGGGATCTAGCTGACAGCTTGCTGGATATGTCTACCCTGGAGGCTTCAGTCAACTTAAGTAACTCCCTGAATACATTTGGAGTTCAATAAGTCAACTTAAGCATTTGCTTAAGTCAGCTTAACTCCTGCCCTTAAAGTTGACTTTAAGGGTTAAGTCAACTTTACTCAGTCGAGTTAACACAATGTGCCCTTTAAAGTTGACTTAATAAAGTTGACTTAGTGCATTAGAGTCTTTTAAGTCGACTTTATGAAGTTGACTTAAGCCAGGGGACCCATTTAAGGTCAACTTTATTAAGTTGACTTTAAATGGGTCCCCTGGCTTAAGTCGACTTTATAAAGTCAACTTAAACAAATGAGGCCTCACTAAATTGGCTTAATAAAATCGACTTTAAGTTGACCTTATTAAGTCAACTTACCCGAGCCGTGTAGCATAGACATAACCGGTGACTCTACACACTAGGCTGCTGACCCCTACATCACCTCGTTAGCTGGGACTGCCCTGGGATCAGCTCCAGGGGTGGTTAGGAGTGAGAGAGATTTGGGCTGCATCCCAGCAGATGTTTCAAGCAAATTCTCTCTTTTTCCTACTGGAAGCTGATGATGCTTGAAACAGAATAAATCCTCGGGAACTGACTCCAAAGCTCCCCATAGCAGCATGGAGGACCCAATACTTGCTGAATCAAAGGGACCCTTTCCATTGACTACAGCTGGCATTGGATGAGGCCCTTCCAGATGGCACATAGGAGCTCTCTCTCCTTAGGGACCACCTGTCTCTTTAGATGTTTGACTTTCTTCCTTGCAATTTCCTAGGCCTGAACCATGATCCTTTGGTGTCACCTCAACATCTCCTCTGCCTCCAGCCAGAGGGGACAGTCCCCTTAAAATTCTGCAAAATAAATCAACACATTGCCCCTTTCCTGTTGTCCTCTGTGGAGATGACATGACCTTGAGCTTCCAGAGGCAGCTAATTCTAGTCCACCCATCCATTGCATTTATACACAATTCACCACTCCTGGGACTCGAGCATCTCACAACCACTTATGTATTTATCCACACTCCACCCCTCCCTGGTCAGGAAAGTGCTATAATGCCCCATCTGCAGGTGAAAAACTAAAGCAGAGAGGGACAAAGTGCTTGCCCCATGTCACACAGGACTTACACAGGGGTGGAGGGATTCAACCTGTATCACTTGAGTAACATCCTCATCCCTGAAGCATTCATCTCCTGCTATGCTGTCTCACTAATGTATGCTATAGTCTTCTATCATCTATTACTAGAAAAGACTAAGGAGGATATTAACATGAGTCATTTTGAAAATAAAGCCTGAGATGAGCTGGGATGGGGCAGGGGTCATAGGCACCTATACAAACCTTCCCCCTGAATACTGGGACTGTCTATATAAAATCTGGACTTCAGGTCATCCTAATCTATGCATTCATCCAGATGACCCTCATCACCCCATTTTCACAGAATCATAGAAAAATGGGGATGGAAAGGACTACCAGAGGTAATCTAGTCCAACCCCCTATTCAAAGCAGGACCAATTCCAATTAAGCTATCCCAGGCACAGCTTTATTAAGATGAGCCTTAAAAACCTCTAAGGATGGAGTTTCCACCACCTCCCAAGGTAACCCATGCCAGTGCTTCGCACCCTCCTAGAGAAAAAGCTTTTCCAAATATCCAACCTGCATCTCCCCACTGCAACTTTAGACCATGACTTCTTGTTCTGTCATCTTCCACCACTGACAACAGCCTGCCTCCATCCTCCTTAGAACTTCCTTTCAGGTAGTTAAAGGCTGTTATCAAATGCCCCCTCATTCTGAGCAATAGTGTCTCCTGTTCTTGTCAATACACTTTCTTCATTTCATCTCCTATAGACCTATCTGGAGCATGGCAAAGTCCTCCAAAATCACGGCACTAGGGAATTGTGAAGGGTGACAGCTTATGTAGCAGTAGTTGGTTTTGGAAAACGATTGCCTTTGGAAGGATTTAAGGGGAAACAGGTTTGACTCATTTAAACAAAGCTGATCCATGAAGTTTGCCCAAGGAGAAGGTGACAAGAAAGAACAGAATAAAGAGACGAAATAATTTATACCATTATGGGAATTAGAAGTGAATATGATTATGGAGGTTTCAGAGGAAACAGATTCTCTTGTTGGTTTCTTTGCCCTTCATCTTGGTATCCATGCCTAGCCGCCTGACAGCAATTATTTGTTCCTGTGCGTCAGAAAGCTCTTAATCAGAGCTGAGTGGAATAAGTAGTTTTTCTTTCTGAGGCCTCTTCAGGAAAAGATTTATGAGTAGTGTAGCAGCTCTGATTTTGATGAAGGATGGCAGTTTAGGCCAAAATTAATCCAATCCTAAATGATACTTAATAAATCAACTAAAAATGCAAGCTCAAGTCCTTAGACATATTCAAGAGAACCTTCATTTCTGATCTCTTAAATTGAATTGCCTCGGGGGTACCCTGCTCTTTAACCAGAGAGTTATAGGAACATTATGACACTAACCTATATCAATAAAAGTAGTTTTAAAAAGCACCTCTTGACATCAAAATGTAATTACTGTTCTTTGGCAGGTTGGTGCAAAGAGGAGGTACTCCTTTAATAGGATTGCAATCCCACTGGAGGATGCTTCTGTTCAAAACAAAAATACGGCATCAAACACAGATGTCATTTGATGCTCACTTGCTTGACACATTATCAGGGTCTGGTCCCATAAAAAATAACTGCTGCACAATTATTCCAGAAGAGCTTTTAAAGTATCAAAGTAAAATTCATCACTGGAGGCTCAGAGCCTGGAAATTTTAAGTCCTGATATTGAAACCCTCTTGCAGGCAGACTCCACAGATGGGATCATCTCCCCAACTGGTGTAAACTGTTGTAGCTCCATTGAAGTCAACAGAGCAATGATGATCTACCTCAGATGAGAAACTGTGACAGTGCAAGAGACAGCTATGTCTACACACACGGTTATTTTGAAATAAGGATTTCAAAATGAGTTATTTTGAAATAAAATCCTTATTTTGAAATAAGTTAATTCGAATTAACAAAATGTTAATTCGAATTAAGGGAAAGCCTGCAATCCAAACGGCTGTTATTTCGGAAGGGATATTTCGAAATAAAGCCATTTGGACCTGTTGTTTCAAACAGTTCTTTCGAAACAACAGGTCTACACGGTGTTGTTTCAAAAGAACAAAGTCTAAACGGCTTTATTTCAAAATATCCCGTCTGAAATAACGGCCGTTTTGGGGGGGGGCAGGTTTTACTTTTTCAAAATGACGATTCTTATTTCGAAAGGACAGGATCTGTCCTTTCGAAATAAGAAAACGTTGTGTAGACCTAATTTCTTTTATTTCGAAATAACGAGTGTTATTTCAAAATAAAAGTGCCATGTAGAGATGAAGGCTGCAGATTTTCTCCTTAGCTTTTAATATTAGGCCAGGGATCAGCAACCTCAGGCTCCAGAGCCACATGCAGCTCTTTGGCTGTCCCTTGGCAGCTCTGGGCTTTGGGTCCCCCCCACCCGACCCGCCAACAACAAATCCTGTGGGTGGCCCGCTCCTGGCTCTAGCTGTCCCCACCACCCAGGGACCCTGTGGGCAACCTGTGCCAGGCTCCAGGCTCTTGACTGCTCCTGCCAAAGGTGGACCCTGTGGGGGGACTGCTTCTGGTCCTCCCCACCATGGGACCTTGTGGCAGGCACCCTTGCCCATCTCCCTCCCTTCAGGAGGCTACACCCATTGCAGCTCTCAAAACACCTGGTTATTGAAGGATTTATTTTTTAATAGCTCTCCCTATCTTTTGGGTTGCCAACCCCTGTATTAGGCAATGCAAAATCGATCCAACTCTCTAAAAGGAATGCATTTTCACAGAGGTACCGCATTTTAGTAGAAACAGAGCTACTGCACAGCACCTCACCCACTGGGTGCATTATTCTGTGTGAGATCTGGCAGCCTTCAATTTTGCATACTCTATTTTCAGTGGCCAAAGTCATCTCCTGTTGACACCACTGAGTAGCTTCATTGCCGCCCCCTCTTATGCTGAAAGTCCTGATCTGTGATGTAATCTGAATGGAAATGAGGAAACTCAAGGATTGCTTAACCCTGCTGAAACATACAGACTGTGTAAAATGTGGACTGACCTTCATAATGAGGTATCTTATGGCACTTCTGGTTGATCTCTAGCCCAAATAAATTTTCTCAAGGACACAAAATATAATGCAGAGCTTTCGAAAGTGCTGCTGAATTTATTGATTCAGTGGCACAGGACTCCTTGTTTGCTTGACTGAACTAGACAACATGGCTACCCCTTTGGAAAGTGGGACCCTTGTTTTTCACATGTTGATTAAAGTCATTTTTTTCTTCTAATGTGGTCTTCACCCCTCCACTCACAGGGGAAAAGAATAGCCAAAACTATATGATGTCTTTGAAGACGCACTAGCCCTTCACCGTGGACTTTACTATAGCAATAAAAGATAGAAATCACGGTCCATGCTCATTATCTTCCAGTGGACGTGGGCCCCCTGTCCTCAGCAACTGTGAATCAATGTGTCTTCCACTGACTGGGTCTGGAGCAACACCCAGCTATGGATTTGCCCTTCAAACTTACTTCACCCATCCTCATGAGCAGAACAGCTCTGTGGACTGAATTTTCAAAGGGATGCTGCCCTAACAGAAGAATACAAAGACACAAATTCACAGGAGCAGGTGGTGATTGGGTGGAGAACAGGTCCCCAATCCTTAAGGAAAGACTGTGCAGAATTGATGAGGAGAGGACACCTTCTTCAAAGCAGCCAGAAAACTCTTGACATCCTCAGTCCTTTGAAATGTTTTGCTCATTTGCAGGCTCTCTCACACGGAGATCTGGATGGCAGGGCAGGTTCCTAGAGCCTGAGGTGAAGATGAGACATCTTTGGATTGCTGTGTTCAGTCAGGTGAGCCAAAGCATTCATGGTGAAAACAGGCAGACATACCAATGACAACTACTCTTGTCATTGAACAGGGAGCATTAGAAAAGGCCTGTAACTGGACAATAATGTGTCTGCTCTTCCAAATGAACAGGCCAAATAGGACATTCAGGAGGTCTTGTATTTACCCAACCTGCTTTGTGATAGTTAGAGGGACTCAGCAGGGGCAACATGCAGAAAGATGCTTCCCTCTCTGCTCCTTGCAAGCAGATAGCAGGGTTTCAAAACAGGATTCAAGAAACCATAGGTCCATGCAACTCAAAGCAGGCAAGCTGCACTCCACTACACTGATCCCTTGTATATCCCAGAATCCTGCCTTCTCAGATGACTCCAAGAGTTACCCCATGACACTGCTCCCCTTACAGTAGCAGGAGGAAAGGGCTTGTAGTAGCACACAACTAGGAGGTTGTTAAAAAGTGGCAGAGGGGAGAGAGGTGTGTTGTAAGTTGCTATCATTAACTAAACCTACATCATACTTACAGTGGTGTGTAGAGCGCCATGTGTGGCTACACGCCATGGGAAAAGTCTCCGGCCTTTCTCCACTTCCTCAAGTTCGCCCTGCTGTCTTTCCTGTAGCTGAGAAAGGCTCCAGCAGCAGAAACAGTGGGACTCTACACCGCTAAAAACCAGCAGGATTGACCTGAGACGCACAGCTCGGTTGCATAGAGAGCCATGTTGAGTATTTACCCTGGTGGGCCAGGAATTCAATACACTTGACTCCACTTGTCTAAGCACTTGCCTCACCATCTACACAGCTCTTTAGATGCATGCTAGCTGAGCATGTGAGGTCTGTACTCTCCGTGCTACTATAACTGCTCCCTGGGGAAATGTGTTTTTGTTAAGAAATTACAATGTAGGTTTCCAAAAGGAATTTTGAAGTGTACAGTTACATCATGATATATTGATGTAGTGATGTGTTTCTTCAAGAAGAGCAATGTAACTTAGAAAATGAAATATTTTGGGATGTGCCAGCTGCTGAGGTAACTAATCTTTTGTGAATTAACACCAGAGAACACCAATAAATTAGAAGGTGGCGAGACACTAGTTGCTTACGGAAAGAAGCAATTTCTGAGGCAATAACAGGTTCCATGCTTGGTGGTGTATATTATTATGCATGCAACATATTGCTGTTCTAAATTAATCACATTTTCATATGCTGGAACCTAAAGGTCAAACAAAAGTAAGTCCAAATGTAATTAATATTTTGCCCTGATTTTCCAAAGACTGACTGCCTGGTTATTAATGTTTGTTATTAACTATTAACAAGAGAATGCTAAATTCCTTAACCCATAGCTACCAGCTTCTTTCATTGTACAATTGTATTAAAACAGAAATTGTGTCAACCACAACTTAATTTTAAAAGTCCTAGTGGGCTAAAAGTAATGAACTAATCTCCATTTCTTGCAATTACCGGCATCAGATGGTTATTGCACTCTACATGCTCAGGAAGAAAAAAAAGTTTCATCCCAGAGTTATAGCTTAAAATGTGATGAATTTGCACTTAATTTAAAACTACCATTGACAAAACAGAAAGTGAAGAAACCCGACACAACAGAATTACCCCCTTGATGCCCGTAGTAGTTCTGCTAACCTTGTACAAGTGATGTTACAGATAAGGACAAAGCACATGGAAGCCAGATTGCTTGCTACTGATGAATGAGGATTTTTAAACTCTGCGGCAGTAACTGGGACACTTGATGTAGAAATGGCTGCAAGTTGAAGGACGATTAAATGATTTACTTTCCCATCTTTTCAGAGAGGGCTAAACACCCGAGGGGATCGCTCATATAGTTCTAATTATCTCTCTCTTATGACGGCAGTCCCATACACTATGCTAGTGGAAGCTAAAGAAGTCAGGCAATGAAGATTTATGCAATACTTTGCATTTCATTGGAGCCTTACATTCCACGATCTCAAGTTGCTTACCAGACAATGAGTTGAGCCGCACAATGCCACTCAGAGGTATCCATTTGCGCAACTATATTGGGGCACAGACAAGTGACAACAAAGCCACTCAGTGAGGCTTTGTCTACACTAGAAAGTTGTGCTGTTATATTAACATCATTAAAGAAACAAGCCCCTCCTCACATGGATGCAGCTACACCAATATAAAGAGCTTATACTGGGATAGCTGACTCTCACAGGGAAGGAAAATTAACTATGCTTTTCTAAGGCACCTTTACACCAATAAGTGATGGATAGAATACAACTGCACATCCACACTGTAGGTGGTCTTGGTATAATTGTTCACGTTAAAAAACCCAAACTTCTAACTGGAATAGATGTGCTGGTGTAACCCATGTGCCTAAATAGGTGCAATCTCTTTTAGGGACCCTTATGGCTGGGTTACAGTGCTGGGCAGATTTTGCAGCCCAGAAACCAGAAACTTCTGGTAAGAGGATGAGGGAGCACACTGAGCATGCTCCACAAGTTTTATTGTTTTGCTGGAGTTACATGCCCAGGGAGAAGCCTGAGAGGAGAAGCCTGGAGAGGAGCAAACAGAGAGCTGCAGAGGACATTGGCTAAGGGACTCGGTGAAAGGAGCTGAGCAGGAGTGGACTGCAGGATGTTTTCTCCCAGCTTTCGACTGTTTTGCAGGGGGGTTGTCTGCAGCAGAACTGAGAGCTGGATGGTCAGTGACCTGACTGCATGGTGCTGGCTGCACAGGAGGAAGAGACGACTGCATGGCATCTGCCTGAAGATTCCTGCAGCTAGAGAGGATGAGGATTGCTTTCGTTCTGCATTCAAGCCCCAAGGACTTAAAAGACTGCAATTGAGATAAGGGTGACTCCACCTGAACTTTGGGACTCTTGGGTTTCTTACTGTTTTGTTTAAATGTATTATGGTTCTTTAGGATAAGGTGTGTTTAGTTAGTTAATAAAGGTCATTGTTACATTTCTGTTGAGTAATAGTTTAATGTGGGATGGAAACTCTGAGCAGTCTTCGCTGTGAGTCCTTTTAACAACTGGATCCTGGCTCTCCAGTTGCTTTCATCAGGGGTTTTCTCTGTGAGGCACTGGAGAGGGGCAATTGAATGAATTTGAGCCCACCCTAGCAGGTTACACTGGTACGAAATGTGTGCCACTGGGATTTGAGCACGCAGAAGGAATGGAATCCAAAAATCTTCAACACAAGTCCCCTCAAAACCCCTTTCTTCCCTAACAAAAATCAAATGCAATTTCCAGAATGAGAAATGCTTCCTTTTAAGAACCCTCCGTGCCGGCATCAGTGTCCCTAGCCTGCCAGAATTCTCTCTGACAAGCTTCATGTTAGAAACACAACTTTACATGAAATGGGACTTATACGTGATGACAATCACTGAGACCAAATAAGGCCTATGGAGACATACAGACCATTTATCTCACAAAGACAGTGTTGGGTAAAAGAGGAATATTATCAGGTACGGTTAGCTAATAATTCTTGGACAGTGCCTTCACACGATGTCTCAAATGGGAGGAAGCTGCCATGACACTTGTTCCAAACATTTCATCAGTTCCTTCTGATTACCTCAAATTACTTCTCAATCATCACATGAATTCTACCCCCTTCCATGGCTTTTAGGGCACAATGCACAGGAACTGGATTTATTTATTTAATACTTCACTGAAAATAGGAAAGCCTATTTCACTCCTTCTCTGACTGCAGTGACCGCTCACGTCAGCTGGGGTTGAAGATAAAGCTTTCTGCTCCTTACAGTAGAGAAATCCTTAGTAGTCATAATAATTGCACAGTGAGGCTTTTTTTTTTTAATTTTTCCAGGCTAGCTGCTGAAGGCTGTCAGTCACACAGTTTTGAGCAGGTCTGTCCTTCCATCCATTAGATGGCACAGGTATAACCATACCTCAGCTAGCACATTGCAAAGCAGATCTGTACTCATGGGAGTTCTGACCTAACAGCTAGATGCTCATCTCTGATAACCGCATGATGACATCTCTAGATTGTATAATTTCCAGCTAAACTGCCCAAAGAGCACATATGTGGGTAGAGCCCAGAGCAATGTGCCTCAACAGAAGTAGCATTAGGATTTATGGTTCTGACTCAGCTTCCCTTCAAACCAATAGGACTTTCTGCTTCACTGCAATTATGTCCCATATCCCTAGCAGACTAGCATGAGAAGCATGGATGAGTGTACCCCTAAGAAATGATTTTAGACATCTACAAACCATGCCTATAGGAAAAAGAACTCTCAAATTGGCAGCAAACACAAGAGCAGAGTGAGAATACTGGCACACAAAATCTCCGACATCCCTGTAGCTTGCACAACTGAATTTCTGTGGGGGAACTATACCAATTTTCATCAGTCCATCATTAAGAAATTTCACCTGGCAGGGCACTCTCTGAGAATCTGTCCACCTCACACACCCTCTTTGAGGGTTCAGTTATTCGCTGAGACTCGAAAAACTTAGCCAACACATATCAGACTGATGACTGAGCTTATTAAGGAGGTTGGAAAATATCAGTGACACCAATTCTCTCCCCATTCCCAGCTCCCTGCGGCTTAAATGTTACCCTCAAAGTCCGTCCTTCCCCGCTGCAGTTCAAAGGCATAAAGCAGCACTGTACTGTTTACCATCAATTGTATTCCATTACAGCATTGCTAGTCAACATGCTATGTAGTAAACACATAAAATTGGGACTTATTAACATGGCTGATTGGCAGTAGAAAATTTATTGCTGAATACATTATTCACTGAATTTCTCTGATACTAGTAACAACATATTTGCCAAATATATTATACAATGCATACAATTGCCAAATAGCATTTGGCTAGTTACAGGCAGAGCTAATCATAAACCACTGGGACAAAACAAAACAAAACAAAAATAACCAAGAGTCATATTGTATATTTGAAAAACACAAGTAATATTAAAATTATGAGGTGTACTATTACCATACTGCCTTGAAGGCTCCAACTGACATTGCATCTCCGTCATGCCAGGAACTTGTATAAACATAAAGGGAAAGTCAGTCCAGGCCCTGGAAATTATGCAAGACCAAGAAAGAGCAGGAGGACAAACAGAGGCATCATTGAGGCAATAGGTTAGTTGAAGAGAAGAACAGCCACATTCATGTGAGTCCCAGGTGAGTGTCCTATGCCACATCTAGGCTAGTCTTCTGTGAAGACCCACTCAGCTGAATAGGAAATCGATCTTGAAACACCCATGACAACTGAGTTAGTGCTGAGTGAAAGGAGGTTCTACCTTTGTCTCAGTAGTGGGACATGCCGGGAGTAGGTAGGTCGGAAAGCAGAAATGCAAGCTATTTAGTGGAACTTGTGTATCTCCATTCCACAGCCACTGAAAAGGGCAGGCAGTGTCGACATATCTCTCTCACTCAGTCTACTTCCCATCTCTTCCTCACTTTTCTTCAGCCTTTTTTTTCCTCCCTGGTTTCAGTCGAGGTTTTCCATTCCTATCATGTGTCACTATGGGGTGTTTTTCACTGAATTACCATCAGTGTTTATTTTCTCCTAGCCCTCCATTGTACCTTTTATCTCCCTTCTTATATTTTCCCCCTTACTTCTCCAGTTTCTTCCCACAAATTATAGTTTTTCAATATTGAACTTCCCTGTTCTAATTTACCCCATCAATTGTCCACTATCTCTGTCTCCTACTCCCCCTACAAACATTCAACCAGGCCCTCATACACACTTGTACATGCCTAATAGCCAAAGGACTGAGCCCACCAGCCACTGCCTATATTGAAGAGGTTCCACACCCAGATTAAAAACCAACCCTTGCCTACCCATTTCACCGAGCTGCTGGAAGAAAAGAAAGGGATTTTGGGTCCCTTGAAGAGGCTTTTGGAGATAACATCCAAGAAGGGTCCATCTTTTCTATTCTAATCAATAGAAGAATGAAGAAAATAGAAGCCTCTCTTCAATGGTTCTTTTCAAAGGTTTTGCCTTTTCTTCCTTTATTTACTGATGTCCCATGACTCAATATGTCATGTTCCAGCCCTCAGGTGTGTGTTTGTATAACTAGGACCATGTCTGAAAACAGTGCCTCTAAAGGGAGAGCTCTAAATCCACAGAATCACATAAACACAAATAGAAAAACAATTCCAAGATCCTCCCAGGTCTATGGCATGCTAACTGGGCACATTTTCAGAACATGGGTTACATGGCCCTACTCACAACTTCCAGGTGCTGTTGCCTAATATATCCCATTGTGGAAACACCTCCAATGTATTGTTGGTGTCCTCCTGTGAAACTGTTTCCAATCTGTTGAACTAATGGCACATGTTTTGGCAGCAGAACCCAGTAATGAAGGGGATAAGTCACAGCAAGGACTTGTAGAGATGATTAATCAACCACCCCTAAAATAGCAGTGGGTGGATCTTGTTAGAGGCCATCTATATTTCCAGGCGACATCCAGAAATCACAGCTGTAACCCAAATTCATTAGCTCCTGTCCTTTGGGCTGATTAGGAAAGCAGCAATAAAAAAGTCTCACATTGTTTTTAGAAAAACGTGAGCACTTTGCTGAATAGCTAATTACGTCATTCAGTCCCCAATCTGGTGGACTGTGGGTAACATCCCTCTGCAGCATCAAACATTCTGGAAAAGTAGCGGCAGGTCTTGAGTCTTCCGTCTCTAACGCTGCATTGGGAGCTGCCTCACTGCAGCCCTCCGCAATGGGACAGCAGTAAGTGAGTGGAGAATTAGATGGTTCAGAAATGGCAGGTGCCATAAACTCCGAAGGCAGTTCTTGGAGCTGAACGAGGCAGAAATGGCTGTAAAGGCGGATGGTAAATCATTCCACAAAACAGGATCCCTCTGACTCCAGTCAAATCACACACTTCAAGCCTTTCCCTCTGTCTCCATATTCACAAGTGCCTCATTTGTTACAGGCTTTCCATGTTATTTTCACATCACAGCGGCAAATCACAGCATGCACTGAGTAATGGCAGTCCATATGCATCTTCCACCAGCACTTTCGTCTCCATTTTCTAACCAGCCTGCTGTTATCGAGATCAATGCAAGAGACACATTTTACAGCAAAGCCCAGAAGGGCTGTGTGCGCATACACGTCCCTTAGAAACAGCTGAATATAGCTGGACCATTACTGCTAAAAGCTCCACATAAAACAGCAGCCTCCATTTCAGAGTCACAGCTTCTGACTTCAGAAGCTTTGAGACTCAAGGTGGCAGCAGCAACTGTGTAAGCACCTCAGTGGTGCTAAAACTAGTCTCCAGAAAAAAAATATACATCAAAAGTTTAAAACACAGGTATTTAGGGGATGCTCTTCTAGGCCACAGTGAACTACACACACACACACACACACACACACACCCATTTTTTTCTCCATTGTCATCCCATCTAACCATCTTTAATTTATCTATCCTCGCTACTTCCTGAGGAAGTATGAAGAGCTCTTAACTGCATTGCAAAGAAGGGGAAAAGAGGCATAAAGAGACTAAATGTCTTGCTAAAGGACACACAGGAAGTCTGTAGCAAAGAAGGGCCTCAATCCTAGATCTCCCAAGGTTAGGCCTTCCGATATATGGAGCACCACTCCTTTTCCTTTTCCTTTTGTATCCAGGGGGGTGTAGAATGGTTCTGCCAGTGGCCATGCCAACCGTATTACCTCTTTTCTATTTCACTCTCTTATCCATCCTTTGTCTGCAAAGAATTAGATTTTCATTGATAACAACTGAAATGGAGAGATCAGCACATTAAGAAAAATGCTTCTTGACAACTTACTAGAGTTTGATTTAAGGATGTTTACTTTGGATATTTTGACATGTGATGCTGATAATTTCCATCAACATCACTTGTTAAAATACAGTTGTCTTGTAACAGTTCTAAACTGTAACTTCTTCTAAATCTCAGCTTCTATGGTCACTAAGTAATTACTGGCTGGCTACTCCCCCATAATTACCACAACTGGGCAAATTTAAAAGTAAAAATAGTAAAAGAGCTCACATTTCACAACGTTGCAGAGATGTGAAAATTTAAATCAATATTAAAAAAAAAAGATTTGAAATAAACATTGATATAAACCATCAAGATCATAAAACAATAATAATCAAATTCTGCCAAGCACACCCATCTCACAAGGGGCTGCCACATTATGACCATCGTGCATAGTTCAGGCAAAATAAGTACTGCTCAGCTTTGGTCGTGTGCAGGCTAGATATTTGGTGAAGCTGAGGAGAGGGGAAAGAAATAGTACCTCAAAGCCATTTCTCTGTTCCTCTGATCCTGTGGCTAGTAGAGACTACAATGACCCTTCCTCCACCATACCTTGCTGCCCCTGAAATGGCTGCTGTCCATAGGGAGAGATGACAGCTTCACACCAACCAGGAGTCCTCTTCGCTTGAGAGATTTCAACTGCTAGTCTGGGATAGTTTTCAGCCAGGATCAAGGATCTGGTCCTTGTCTGTCTGTCTGTATATATGAATTACACTTTCTTCCCCGCTGATAAATTACCTTACAACTCAAGTATTGCTGCAGGTTGCCAGAAGGCCTCCGTTTGACCCCTTTCCCTGCAGCCAGGTAGAGGGCACATTACAATAGCCCTTCAAGTCCCAACTGACCGAAAGACTGCTTTGATCTTCAGGATGAGTCACAGTTGAACGGATCCCCCGCAGGGCAGGGTCCTCTCTCAATCATTGTGTCCCTTCAACCCAGGCCCTGCACTGAGGATATGTGCATTGGTTCTGCTGTGTGTACATGGTAGGGGTGTGCACAGAGAGTTTTTCTTTGCCAGCCACAAAGCTCTTTGCCTGTTGCTGGTCACTCACAAGCATCCACAGTGCCACAATTACTCCTTCGTGCCTGGAATTTAAACACAGGCTTCATAATCCCCTGCCTTCAGTGCAAGCTCCATTCCTCTCCATTCAGAGACAATGTGAATGAAAGGGAGGCAGATGAGCATTTGAGCTTTTTGTCTCTTGATACTGCTCTCTGATCTCATTTGGTAAATCTCTTCCCTAAATTTAGCCAACACAACTGTAAACAGAAAATACAGACAGTGTATCCCCAGGAACCTTGCCGCGAGGTGAATATGGAAAAGGTGACTGCTAGACCTTTCCCACTAACCTTTCCGCAGTCCTCTTCTCTCACTTGACTTGACAGTGACTCAGAAAGCTAATTTACAATAGGCAAGGGGATTCACTTGCAGGAATTAACCTGTGACTACATTCTGTTCCACAGCAACGGACAAGTACTAGTGCCAATTCCCATGTGTATATCCCTGGGCAGTATCTGACCCTTAGTCAGTTAAAAAGAGCTTGCCTCTTTGATTTTTTGCCTTCTTCCTAGTGTCATATGTTTTCCGTATCTGATTTAAGTGCAAGAGACCATATGTTTTTATTTTATATTTGCATATTGGAGAGATCCAAGGTTCCTTTTCACTTTTTTAAAGATATTTACTTAGAATGAAATCCCTTTTACATCTCCTTCGGTTCATCCTGTGACTATCATTTTCACATCTGGTTAAATTAGACAATGCCTCCTTTTACCTACAGGTCAGAAAGAAGTTCTTTCATCTTTTCACAGCTTTATTTTTGACAGAAAGTCTGCTTCTTTTGTACCATGGATTCAGCAAATTAATGAGATCCTGATTTGTGAAAGCATGAGAACATAAGATTGGCCATAGCGGTTCAGATCGTAATGTCTGAGCCATTGTTTTTTTGGCTAAGTATAGGCCTACTCTTGAACGAAGCAGTAGCAGACATATTAGGAGAGACAGGAGTCAAACAGTGTGTAGTCACATATTTCATATTCCTGAAACTACCTTAAGACAATGTAACATCTATCTATTAAGATGGTCCTACTGTCCTGTTGGACCCACCACATAAAGAAACAGAACTTTGTTTGGTATTGTTCTGCCTAGCAAGAAATCACTTATCAACAGTTGTGGTTATGAAATCTACACATCTTATTATTTTTGTCTTCACGGTACCCACTTCTCTATTGTTTATCTGAATGATTTCTGTCTTACAATGTGCAGAAAGAATAGCAAATATGGAAGGGGCTAAGTGTGGCTTAGCAGAGAACTCTAAGGTGAGTTAAAACACAAAAGGGAAGCTTATAAAAAGTGGAAGCTTTGATGGATGACTACGGAGGCATATAAAAGATATTGCTCCAGCCTCCGGGGATAAAATCAGAAAGGCCAAAGGGCAATTGGAGTTGCAGCTAACAAGGGATGTGAAGGGTAACAGGAAGGAGTTCTACAAGTATGTCAACAACAAGAACAGGACCAGGAATGGTGTAGGTCCCTTACTGAATGTGGTAGGAAACCTAGTGGTAGATGATGTGGAAAAGGCTGAAGTACTTAATGTTTGTTTGTTTTGGTTTGGTTTGGGTTTTTTTTGTTTGTTTGTTTTTTTTTATTTCAGTCTTCACAGGGAGGGTCAGCACCCAGGCTACTGCACTGGGCAGCAAAGAATGGGGAGAAGAAGAGCGGCCCTCGGTGATGTAAGGTCATGTTAGGGACTACTTAGAGACGTTGGACAAATGCAAGTCTATGGGGCCCGATGACGTACATCCAAGGGTGCTGAGGGAGTTGGTCGATGTGATTGCAGAGCCGCTAGCCATTATCTTTCAGAACTCATGGCAATCGGGGATGTCCCAAATGACTAGAAAAACTATCTTCAAGAAGGGGAAAAAAGAAAGATTTGGGGAACTAGAGACTAATCAGTCTCACCTTAATCTCTGGAAAAATCATGGAGTAGGGCCTCAAAAAACCCATTCTGAAACACTTGGAGGAAAAAAGGGTGATCAGGAACAGTAAGCATTGATTCACTGAGGGCAAATTGTGACTGACAAACCTGAGTGCTTTCAATAATGAGATGACTGGCTTTGTGGGTGCAAGAATAGTCATCAACATGATATACCTTGTCTTTAGCAAAGCTTTTGATACAGTTTCCCACAGCATTCTTGTCAGCAAGTTAAGAAAATATGGTTTGGATGAATGGACCATAAGGCTGATGAAAGCTGGGAAGGTCAACAGGCTCAGCAGGTAGGGATCAATGGCTCAGTGTCTAGTTAGCAACCAGTAACAAGTGGTTGATGGGTGATGGGATAAACTTCATGCTCAGTAAGTCTGTGGGTGACACTAATCTGGGGCAAATGGTAGCTACACTGGAGGGTGGGATAAGATTCAAGGAGACCTGGACCCACTGGAGCATTGGGCCAAAGAATAATGTTATGAGGTTCAACAGGGACAAGTGTGAAGTCCTTCACTGAAGATGAAAATGTACTTCTACAAGCTGGAGATTCACCAGCTAAATAGCAGCTCTGTAGAAAATGACCTGGGGATTATGGTGGACAGGAGGCTGGATATGAGTCAACAGTCTGCCCTTGGCTGCATCAACAGGAACATTGCCAGCAGATCGAGGCATGTGATTATTTCACTCTATTTGGCACTGGTGAGGCCCCATCTGGAATACTGTGTCCAGTTTTGGGCTCTGCACTACAGAAAGGATGTTGACAAATTAGAAAGAGTCCAGTGGAGAGCAAAGAAAATGATTAAGGGGCTGAGGCACATGACTTATGAGCAGAGACTGAAGGAACTAGGCTTATTTAGCCTGCAGAAGAGAAGACTGAGGGTAGATTTGATAATGACCTTCAAGAACTTGAAGAAGTGCTCCAAAGAAGTGGAAGCCAGCTGTTCTCAGTGGTGACAGGACACAACAAGGAGCAATGGTTTCAAGTTGCAGCTAAGGAGGTCTAGGTTGGATATTAGGAAAAACTCTCTCTCTAGGACGGTGGTGAAGTATGAGAATGGGTTGCCTAGGGAAATGGTGGTATCGCCATCTTTGGAAACTTTCAAGACACAGTTTGATAAACACCCTGGCTGGGATGTTTTAGGGGGAGTGGGCCTCTTTTTAGTAGGGGATTGGACTAGATGACCTCATGAGGTACTTTCCAAACCTATAATTCTATGGTTCTTGGATTGTTTCTCTTTGTTACATCACTAAGGCTGTGTTCACACAGCCCTCTTATTTCGAAACAACAGAGGTTGTTTCGAAATAAGATTTAGGCTGTTCACATGACGCACGGTTGTTTCGAAACAACCACGTTGTTTTGAAACAAGTTAAACCTAGTCCGTGGGCGAAACAAGATGTTCTGAAACAACAGTTCAAGGCGTGCCCCCTCAGCACCCTGGCCAGGGGACACCCCTCAGCACCCTGGCTAGGTGTCCCCTGGTCAGCACCTGCACACCCGGGCTGCAGGCACCGGCGGGGTTCAGCGCTGCCCAGCGCTGCTCCCCGTGGGCCTAAAACCCCGGCTGCCCCCAAACCCGCCGCAACCGCGGCGGCTTTGGGGGCAGACCGGGCTTTAAGCCTGCGGGGAGCAGCGCTGCCCAGCGCTGAACCCCGCCAGTGCCTGCAGCCCCCTGCGGAAGTGAAATAGCAAGTTCATAGTATGAACCTGCTATTTCGTTTCCGCCTTTTTTCCTTATTTCGAATTAACATTTTGTTAATTCGGAATAAATTGTTTCAAAATAAGCGTTATTTCGATATACGGTTGTTGCAAAACAACCATATTGAAATAACTGGCTGTGTGAGAACACAGCCTAAGTGTCCATTATTTAAATCAGTTAAGGTGGTGGGATATGATTGTTTAAGGAATTGTTTCATAAAGGGATAGGGTTTTGTAGTACTTTAGTGTAAAATGATTGGTTAAAGTACAGCTAACCAGGATCCAAACTTTACCTATGTCAGCTAAGATTCACAATGGACTTTTTGGAGTCTAACTCCAGGACACAACCTCAGATCAGAGCTGCCCGATCTCAACACCCTGCCAACCATACTCTGCAGAAGCTGGAGTCTCTGGATGA
This sequence comes from Podocnemis expansa, assembly GCA_007922195.1. Classification (NCBI taxonomy): domain Eukaryota; kingdom Metazoa; phylum Chordata; order Testudines; family Podocnemididae; genus Podocnemis; species Podocnemis expansa. Next base: position 5,888,863 of record ML682083.1, read on the forward strand.
TGCTGATTGGCCACCAGAACTCTTCTGTCTTTTTGAGAGTGATAACCATTGTGTGCTGAACACATGTATTCTGTTTTGTTAATTGTTAATAAACAGAAGAGAAGCATGTTACTGTGTAAGGCTCCTTCACTAGTTAAAGACCTAAAACCCCATGGAGAATTATGCCCATAACCCTAGGAATTGGGAAAGAGTGGGTACTTTAATTAGCCAGGTTATACTTGGAGCCCTACAGCCTGGGAATGGGTGACCTTGGGCCCTAGAGTGTGCATAGCATAAGGGTAGATGTTTCGCCCTGTAGTCCTATGGATTGGGAAAGAGTAGGGGTGTCTTACTCAAGTTATGCCTTGAACCCTATTCATTTCCATCCTTGTGGGGGCTGATCAGGGTGATTGTTCCTGGACCCATGGTTCTGTGGGCTCCCATTACCATGCTACCCTGTCCCAGATGCCTTCAGAGGCAAGCTGAAAGGAAGGAGAGACATGAGAGCCCGGGAGCAGGGTGGCAGAGTGGAGTCCAGTCTCTAGGCCAGTCCACCTTTCCTCCCCCCCCAGCATGGAGGGCACAGGGGTCCCACAGGCCAATTGTCCTGGGTCCTCCCCCACCCCGGGTAAGCCCTGGCCTATAGATGGGGGTAAAACTGGGATGCCCCAGGGTGCAATTAACAATATCAGTGGCCCACCTAGCCCTGCATCATGTCTTCCAACTACGCCAGAAGCTTTGAATTATTTAATCACTGCATCTGGGAGGCAGAGGCTAAGGACACCCAGAGCATGGGGCTGCAACCTTGACAATCCAATCTTGGCTCAGGGCTGGATCAAAGCCTGAGGTGGCCAGTGGCTGTTGACTCTTGTGCCCGCCCCAACCACTGAGGTGGTGCCCAGCCTGGGGGCAAGGCACCAGATGCCACCAGTCCTAGGAGGCAGGGTCATGGCCTCTGGGGTAGGGCCTGTGAGCCAGCACTGCTATGGGGTGTGTTCAAGGGGGCAGCATTGCTGGGGGAGCTCCAGGCACAGCTGGATTAAGTGACCTGGGGGACTTGGTAGCCCACCACTGCAGGGCCCTAGACCCTCACCACCATGGGCCCCCCAACTGGGGTCCCAGGCTTCCAGCATAGCAGCCTGTGGGTGAGGCCCTGGGACCAGAGGTCACTGTCTGCAGTGCTCTGTCCACAGCCCCCGGCCAGCTGGTTTACCTTGGGGGTGGTGCTGGCTGGCACATGGTGCAGCATCTGGTGTGGAGGTGTGGCTTCTGCCCTATGGCCCTTGTATTGATCTGGCCTGTCTTGGCTAACAGCCACTGATGAACCTGTCTCCCGAGATGACATGTAAGTGTATGTTTACTTCCATTCTTATTCAGCACAGCACTATAATCATGCAGTTCCCTTGAAGATTTCTTTAACTGGGGTTTGAAGTTCATCATTATTAGAACTGGTCAGAAATGAAAAGGTTTAAAGAAAAATTGCTCTTCTCCATCACTGAAAAATGACACAAGCTGTGTCTTCTTGACCTGCTCTAGCCATTATGTTCAAATTCAGAAAGAGGGAGGTAAGCAGTCAGGGAACATGTGCAGCCCTGGGATAAGAATACAATTCCTTTTCTCTATAAGCCAGCATTAGGCCAACCATACTTTGGGCATACACAATATATTTTCTGCAATAGCTGGCAAGCGGAACGTATCTTTCCTTCAAAGTCCATTCTTAGAAACCATTAATTATGAGCCGTGCAGGGAGGAAAGCTGAGCCAAGTCTAAAATTCCAATCCATTGTCTAACTAAATCAGATTAGTAACAGAGCAATATCTCCAGGCACTCTGTGCTAGGCCTCTAGGGTTCAAAACTTTCCAAGGAATCCTGGTAGACTGATATAATTCTCTGCTTGTTTTAGGATATAGTGTTCATAGGAAAGATGTGAAATCTGTCCCTGTAAGATCTACCTACAGGAACTCCTTTAAGTTAACAGTGCTTCACCATAAGGTTATTTTACCTATTCCTGGAAGCAAAATAAAAAGAAAAAGAAAATCCAAAATTCTGCTGTGGAGCGATAAGCTGTCAAAAAGTATTGCAATGGCACTGAGGTTCACTTGTCACCATGCTATTCTCCAGAAAACGGTAAACCACAAAAGTCAATGTCAACATTTGAGTTCTAATTACAGATTTCAGTTTCCTTCCTTCTCACAACCCTTCTTTCAGAATGACACAAACAGATATATTACTAGATATCAGCTTCACAAGATGAATGAATACAACACGTCAATATAGCCTAACTTTCTTCCTGTAATCAGCCACTAGAAAAGGACAGAGACATATACTGAGTTAATGGGGTTACAATGGTTCCATGAATTTAGGATCAGATTCTGGAAAGTAGTTTAAGTTAGGAAAGGCTTTGCACTTTAGGGCTTAACAAAGGGGATTAAATCCCATTTCTTTTCTGGTTCAGGATCTTACAGGAAAAAAAATATACAAACTTTCCATGCTTCGGTGAGAGACTACGTGCTGCACCTCCAAATGTCACTTTTGTTTAGTTGCTGAAATATAATTCAAAAGCCAGGATTTCCAAGGTGTCGGAGAGTAGGGGTCCTTGATTTTATGTATGCCCAAAATCAAACAAATTGGGTTTGATTTTCAGAAGTGCCAAGTGCCTGTAATCCTAAGTGAAGTAAATGGAAGCAGGAAGGGTTCATCACTTCTGAGTATCAGGTGCTTGGTGTATCAAGTTCGACATCCTAAAACAGTCTGTTATTAGATAAGGTTCAAGCTTGATAAAGCCTGGGCTGGGATGACTTACTTGGGGTGGGTCTTGCTTTGAGCAGGGGGTTGGACTAGATGATCTCCTGAGGTCCCTTCCAGCCTTAATATTTATGACTCTATTATTTTTGTAGGACTAATACAGATTACTCTTTTGCACTGCAAAAAGCTCCTTGGCACAGCTCTGTTCACCAGACCTAACAAGAGGCACCTGAAATCATGACACTTCTGAAAATTTCAACCTAGAGGTCAGTTTTTAAAGTTACTTAGGCATTGCTGTGCTCAGCATTGCCATGCCTAACTGATTTCAGAGTCAAAGTCTCCTTTTCAAAAGGGATTTAGGCACTTAGGACTGTCACCAGGATATTGGCTCCCAAACACCATAATCCCTTTCGAAAGTGAAAGTTAGAGTGAAATTAGTTAGGCATGGCAACACCAACATGGCAGTGCCTAAGCATTTATAAAAACCTGAGCTGATGTACCTGATTGTAAGCACCTGTGTATGAATTGTTGGCCAAGATCAGGGGCCTCAAACTCAAATCAACACAAGGGCTGCATGAGGACTAGTACATTAGCGCAAGGGTCACACCAGTGAAACCTTCTTACACAATGATATTGAAAATATTGATAATGATAGCATTATTGTAGGCCACAGGGAATAACTTCAGAGGATGCAGGCAGCCAAGGGCCACGAGTGTGAGACCCCTGGCTTATATGCTTAGGAGCAAATTCTCAATGTCACCTGGGACATTTTGGTTCCCCGGTTTCAAAATCTCCACTGAACTTGATTATTTAAATCACTCATACCTCTTGTGCTCACTTGCAAAAGGAGATCTGGAATGGCATTATTTGGATTGGTTTGCACCAGGTGGTAAAAGCACACATAACTAATGTAGAAAGTCATTCTGGGGTCAGCAAGTTGATATCACTGTAAGGTAATTGGGAAAGCTGATGGATTTGTATGGAGAACTAATGATGTGATTTTAAAGCCCAAAACTAAAGCAGAGTAAAATAAGCTTATGGTTTCACATGAACAACATCAAGTCCTATCTGATTTATTATGTAATTAAAATGGAGCCCTTTCAGTTGCTGAGATTTTAAGCTGTCCACTGTTACTAACACACCTGCAAAGTCAGAGAGAATGGGCCTTTATTTATTGTTCTTTGCCCAATCAAATGTTTTACTCCAGTGCATAATACGAGTTATATTGGGCCCAACACCTGTGGATGCACAAAGAGAAATAAGGGCTCCTCTACTGTGCCTACAACTGTTACTGCAAATTTCAAGGTTCACAAATGCAATGTTGAAAAAATCTCCCTGACGGCACCGTATTGTCCCTTTCCTGGCTCATCTAGGCCTTAGTTCCAATCACACTATAGTTTTTGGCAGACCATTTTATAAATCAAGGGGAAGGAACAGATGTGGCATCAATAAAGAAATAAAAAAAAATATTTCCAACCAGCTGTGGAAAAAGGCAACCACAACAAGCTGGCATTTGCAGGAAAAAAAAAATTGAGAAGGCAAGTTTTTAAAATGAAGCTAATGAAAAATCATTGGGGAGGAAGGAAATTAGCTACCTAAATGTCACACTCCAGAATGCTGAGATAATTTGTTTTTGAAATAAATTTTCCTTTACAGCTGCTACAAAACTATTAATTTTCTTGTAAAGGGAAAGCTTTGTTCCAACATTAAACAGTTACATATATGATTTGGTGGCAGCGTCTAGGCTTATGATGTGTTAATTTGAGTTAGAATTACTAAGTGACGTGTAGCCATAAATATTTAAGTAGATGCTATAGACACAAAATATACTTTATTGGCATCTTCATCTCATTTATATACCTGCAAAATATTTTCTATATGCTCTCTCCTGCAATTTTCTTCCCTCAAAAAATTAAAGCCCAGAAAACACCTATATAGGAAACATTTTTCTTCAGCTGTGACTGTCCAGAATAATCCTTATATGCATAATAAGGTTTATTTAAATAGCTCCAATCACTGTAGCATCTGAGTGTCTAACCTAGTGAAGTAGGAGAGTACTGTTATCCCTATTCTACAGATGAGGAACAGAGAATTTAAGCAACTTCCTCAAGAGCACAAAGCTAGTTCATGCAAGAGAAGAGAATTGAACCTGGATCTTCCAAATGAGTGCTTTAACCACTGGACTCCCTTCCTCTCTTAGACAGCAGGCTGCAACATAATGGTATCTAAAAGATCAATCTTTAGACTACTTAGGTTTCTCTATTTATTATTTCAGTATGGTCCCTGTGTCCTGATATATTTGTTAAGGAAAGAGTTGGTGATTGAATTATTTTTCCTGGCATGTAAAGGATGAATCTTTGCTACTGAAAAAAAAGGCAATCTCTGACAGGCCATATTGTCAGTAATGACCCTCTGTGTGTAGAACAGAAAAAACATCAATAAAACCAATAAAGATGTCTTTAAAGTTTAATGGATGTATCTGAAGGTATGAGACAGCAGCAAAAAGGTTAAATAGAATGAAACAAATGAAATGAAAGTAAAAGATAACTGTGTCATATTACAAGTGACTGAGAAAATATTTTGAATCTTTGACCTGTTCTCTAATTCTGACCAGGGTCAAAATTCCACGTGACCAAATTGCTAAACATGATTTGGACAAAGTCATTGGGCAATATTACGTCACAAGGTACTTCAAGGCATCCCTGACTGTTTGATGTCCATAGACTCAAAAGCTACATCTACATCTACTTCTTTAGTTCAGACTTGTTAGTCCAAACCAAAAAAGTTTGAGGTTAGTCCAAACTAACCTCGGGCTAGTTCAGACTAACCGGGGCTTTTTAGTTTGAACTAGCCGTACATCCTAGTTCAAAATAACGTTTTAGTTCAAACTGGAATGTGCGGCTAGTTCGAACTAATGGCTTAGTTCCAACTTCTTGGCTATGTCTACATCTAACTGCTCAGTTTGGACTTGCTTAGTCCAATCTAAGCAGTTCAAACTTAGTTTGAACTAACTCTGTTTTTTTAGTTCAAACTAACTTTATTTTGAAGTAAAAACGCATGGCTAGTCTGAACTAAAAAAATATGGTTAGTTCAGACTAACCACTAGTTCAAACCTACTTAGTTTAAACTAGCATGGCTACATCATCCTAGTTTGAACTAAAGTTCAAAATCAGTTTGAATGAAGCAATTAGGTTGAACTTACCATTCAAACTAAGTAGTTCAAAGTAAGCTTTGTTTTGTCTGCTTTATGCAGGAAGTTAAACTAGAAGACCCAGAATGACCTTTCTGGCCTTATAAGTTATGGATATTCACTTTTTTTCCCCCAATGAAACATGAAGTGATGGCTGTTATTCTGGTTCACTGGAATAGTCCACAATTCACTTACAAATCTGTTTTCTTTATGAGGAAATCAAGTCTATTTTTGAACTCTAAACTTCATTTTTTTAACTCTCCTTTCTGGAATATTTTGCTCTCTGATAATCATTTAATGATTTTAAGTTTAATACTGTACTTAATAGGATCAGTCATCCTTTTGAAGTGAAATCTATGCCTGAAATTTATTAATCTTCTTGAGTCTGACCATTATGAAATCTGTAGGCAAGAGTCTGCTCTCTTTTTCATCACTGTAAACCCCAAACATTTCCATGAATTTCAGTCACTAACTACCCCAAAAGTAAGCGGAAGCAAGATATAAGCTTCCAACATCTAATGGGGTTCGATTACTTGACAGAACTGTGGCAGCAGAACTTCTTGATCTGGGCTGGAAACAACATTCAGAAGAAGGGTTTTCCCAGCGGTCATGTTTCATGAACAAATACACACGCAGACCTTACTTCCTTTGAAATCCATTCATTCCCTGATCTCAGAGGATAATAATATATCAGTCATTATTTTAGATACCAACAGGATAATCATTTCCAGGCAGAGTCAGCAATGAAAAAAATACTTCATCATGTTTTTGATTTAAACTGTTGTGATGTTGGTACTTTTGTTATTCCCTTCATCACACTAGACACAACTTCCACCTCTACCACCATGCAGGGGAGAAAACTTTTGTCAAAATACTTCATCCCTGATGTAGCCATGGACAGACCACAATCAGAAAACACGACTGCCTCTTCTTCTTCCGTTTTTGCCCTAACGGTAATGAATAGCACAGGTAGGACCCTGGGAAAAAGTTGAGCTCTGATTCGGTTAGAAAAAAACATCAAATGTAGCAGAAACTAGATGAAAAACCAAGAAGAGAAAGAAAAGAAAAAAAGAAAAGAAACTATGAGACCTGGAGGAAGAGGGAAAAGTGACTTTTGATAACAAGCTTCAGAAACTGATCTCATGTATGTAATTTGTACCAGGATGGAGAGAGACAGGTTCCACTCCTGGTTGGGGAGTTGTTTCTTTTCTTTTCTTATCTTAAAGATAAAAAAAAGTCATTATCATGATCATTATGAATTACACATGACACTGAGTGGGAAGGAATTATGCTTTTATTGCATTTCATGCTGTGTATCAGTCACATGTATGTGCCATTCAGCAAAGCTGAAGGAAAATAGTTTTACACTCCTCTGAGCTACATCTCTCTGACCCAGAGTGCAGCTCTGATGGGTGACGTAAAGGACTGGAGAGGGAGCACAGGTATTCCCAAAGTAGTTTGGAATCTCTTGCTGTCTCTCCAATGAAGTGTGGACCAGGGGACTTTGGAGACCTTCTCCATCTCATGGCATCTATGACCTGGGTAAGTCCAACTGGTTCAGCAAAAAAGTACAATATAGAAATTTTAAAAAAGTGATATAATATAAGCAAAGGATGACCTCAGAGGTGAAAACTGTGGCCACCATCACTAAGCTAGAAAATTATGTGGGTTTCTAAGTAGTGGAACATCCAGGTAGCTCTGTATAGTAGTTGTACACCTATTCTAACATATTCTGAGCTCATGTCAACCCAATTCAAGAGCTCAAAGACATGTTTAAAAAAAACCCAGGAGATGATTACAAAATGATGGAAATGAGTATGTGTAAATTAATTCTAAACATGACTATTCCTTATTCTGCAGCTGTCATATTTGCTGCAACTGTTCTCATCTTCCATTATTACTCCCTTTTAAAGGAATCTCCATAAAAATAATCTAAAAATTCTTCATCTTTCCAACAAAATCTCAGCTCCAGATTTCAGATAATGATCCCATCACCCAGCTTCTTCTTATCTCATTGCTGCCAAAGTGCAATTGGTTCCTAAGGTCTGTTAGATGAGATCATGAGCCACCTCACGAATGTTGTGGGCACGGTTTCTCTCATGTTGTTAGCTGCCTGGCCCACTCAGGACCCTCCTCTCAGCATTCCATGATGCTTTTTTAAATTTCTTCTTGTCTTCATGTTTGTCTAGCATTATCCTATCACACGATTGGGAGATCCCAGCTACACTCCTAGTGTTTTAACACCATGAACAAGGCCCTGGTCTCAGTAACAAAACCAAGATGCATGCAAAATATTTATCATTCTTCATCAAGTATATGCAAGATTGTGACATTTTAAGGCTAAATTATAAATTGAACTCAGGTGTTTACTCACTAGAGGCTCTTTCTTCCTTGGCTATCTGCAAAGATGTTATATATTGCCAGCTCATTCTTTTACACTATATTGGTTTTGGTGATGCCCAAAAGATATGGCAATGGAACAATATATTACAAAACTCCTAAATCTGTATCAGAATGTTTTTATTAGGTGGAAGTACCATGGCAAGAAATCAGCCAGAAGACTCCAGTTATATCAAACAAGCCACTTATAATGAGCTGTACAAGAACAATTGCACAGTTCACCATTATCAGAAGCCCATTCTATAGCTGCAGGCACTGGAGCCATGAACAAAAGCAGAAGGAAGAAGATAAGCTGTGGCAGAGCAAAGAAGAATGGAAGGTGAAAAAGAAGCAGTTAGTACCTGGACTTCAGCTTTTGATGAACCTTTTCATTTCCTAAATTAGGGCTACTCTAGCTATGTCTCCTGAGATGGGGCAATCCATAGTCATAGAAATTCTGCACCTCAAATTTGCAAATAGATTTTGTTTTTCAGTCAGGACCAGCTTAGTCTAGTGAAATTCCATAATTTGCTACCTCAGTGGCTTGGCATTTATTCTTGTCAAAGCAATCACAGGGAACACCTACCAAGATCTTAACCTGAAGATGAAACAAAAAGTAAATATTCATGGAAGTTGTTAGAAACACCCTCTCTCCCCCACATTCACATTTCTAAAGAAGAGAGAGACTAAGACTGGGGAAAAAATCTCTAATGGGCAATAACCATAAAACAGTAGCACTTAAGCAAGTTCCTTTTATCAGAGCTACTCAGACTCTTAAAGAATTGGCAGACATTAATCATATGATACCAAATGTGCAGTTCCTTAAAGAGCTTTTATGGGCAGACTGGGCAAGTGGTTAATATACACACTTTCTATCTCTTAGTTATCATCTTAGAAGAACTACACACCTTCGTGCACCAATGGTAAGGTTAAAAGCAGACACTTTTTGTGTGAAGTTTCTCATTGCCAGTTTAGGGCATGCCTACATAAAGCTGCTGTGCACTCTACAGCAGGTGTGGACTGTAGAAGGTGCTAACATTTTACACTCCAAATGTCCTAGGTAGATCCAGCTGGTGAATGTGAAAAGATAACTAGCACCCATTAACATCAGGAATACGTTAACACATGTAATCTTCAATTCATGCCAGTAGTCTACATGTGGCTCTCTGTGCACACATTAGGGGAGCATTAGATCGGATGTGGGTTTTTCACATATTTGAGCAACAAACCAAGAAAACAGTCCTGTGGCACTTAAAGACTAACAAATTTATTTATTGCATGAGCTTTCATGGGAGAAAATCCCACTTCTCCCACAAAAGCTCATGCAATTTGTCAGTCTTTAAATGCCACAGGATGCCTTGCTCATTTTGTTGAACAACATAGTTATTCTGATATAGGTTTGCAGCATAAGCCACATGTTAGGTTTCTAAATCCCTGACTATATGCACATGAGAGATCTAGTCATTCAAGGAACTTACGAGCAGACACTGCTTTGCAGCCTAGTTCCAGCTTTAATGAATCTCGATATTTCTCTGAACTAAAATCTACTTCTCACAGAGTTACTGAATACTTAGCCTTCTGTTAAGAATGTATCAGTGCCAACCTGGACTTTTTTCTTCCTGGGGAAAAAGATCATAGGAAACTTAAGCACAGAATGAGTCAACCTATGAGCAACACTAAAATGTTGACTGAGTAGCAGAATAGGTTCATTCTTTTCTTTTGCATGCTTCGGTCATAGAATCATAGAAATTGGTAAGGACCATGAGAGGTCATCGAGTCCACTCCCCTGCACTCATGGCAGGATCAAGTACCCTCTTAAGCCATCCCTGACAGGTACTTGTCTAACTTGCTCTTCAAAAACTTTCAGTGATGGAGATTCAACAAGCTGCTTTGGCAGCGTATTCCAGCGGTCAATCACCCTGAACATTGATAAAGTAACTCTGAATTTTGTTAGGGGTAGCTATAAACCCCTCCTTCCGCAGGATCTAGTGAGTGACCCAATTTAAATGTGAGCAGGGTCTGGCTCTTGGAATCTGAAGTCCCACCCTGGTATCATCTGCTTTGGATCTCAGTGGTTGACTGCCAATGAACAGGTGCATGGTGGGATTTCACATGCAACACATATTGTGGCAGCAAACAATGAGCGCAACAGTGGTGCAGAATTAATTTTCAGCAACTAATTTCAGGGATAAGGGTCAGATAGATTCATAGATTGCAAAGCCAAAAAATATTGTTGGGATCAACCAGTATGACCTCCTGTATAGTACAGACCAGACAACTTGCCCATAAACAATTCCTAGAGCAGAACTCTTAGAAAAACATCCAATCATTATTTTAAAATTGCCAGTGCTGGAGAATCCACCACAACCCTTGTAAGTTCTTCCAAGGGTTAATAACCCTCAGTGTTAAACATTTACACATTATTTTACATCAGAATTTGTCTATCTTCACCTTCCAGCCATTGGATCATGTTATATCCTCTGCTAGGCTGAAATGCCAAGTTTTAAATATTTGTTCCCTGTGTAGGTACTCACAGACTGTGACCAAGTCATCTCTTATCTTTCTGTTAAGCTAAATAGATTTTGATCTTTGAAAACAACAAGGAGTTGTGTACTGGACTAGACTAACATGGCAATCCCTTTTGAATTTGATCTTTGAGCCTGTTACTATCAGGCATGTTTCTAGTCCTTTAATCATTTTTAAAGCTCTTTTCTGAACAACTGCAATTTATCAACCTCCTTCTTGAATCTGAACACAATGTTTCAACAGTGGTCACACCAGTACCAAATACAGAGGTAAAATGACTTCTCTGCTCCTATTCAAGATTCCTGTTTATTCATCCAAGAGCTGCACTAGCCCTTTCGGTCAAGCCTCACCCTGGGAGTTCATATTCAATGGCTTATCCCCTGTAATGCACATCCTTTCTTCGGAGTCTCCGCGGCTCCGGATAGAGTCCTCCATTTACAAGGATGCCCCACAGTCAGTTACGTTTAGCTGTTTAAAACACATATTGTTTGCTTGTGCCCAAATTATCAAACAATCCAGATGTTTCTGAATCAGTGATCTCTCTTCATTATTCAGAACTCCCTCACTTTTTGGGCCATCTGCAAACTTTGTCAATGATCATGCAAGGCACTGGAATACAGCCATTTATCAGTGATGGTTTGGGTTTTTTTTTCATGTCACTGATAAAAATGTTAAATCCTGCAGGGACAAGAATGGATCCCTGTGAAATGGACTGAAATCACACCCATTTGATGGTGATTCCCCTTCACAATTACATTTTGAGACCTCTCATCTAGTTAAAGTGTGCCATTTTCATTTTATACCAGTCTAGATTTTTGATCAAAATATCATGTGGTAAGAAGTCAAATGCCTTATGGATATTTACTACAACAATTCTATTACCTTTATTAACCAAGTTTGCAATCTCTTAAAGAAAAGAAGAGAGATAACATTTGACAGGATCTGCTCCCAATCATTCAAATTGATCATCCTTAATTTCATCACTCTCCTTTAATTCTTTATTAACTGAGTTCCTTACTAGCCACTCTTTTATTTCATTGGGGACTGACGTCAAACTGACCTGTCTACAATTCCCCAGGTCATCCCATTTATGCTTTTTAAACATTGGCACATTCACTTGCTTTGAGTCTTCTGGAATTTTCCCAGCTTTCCAAGACTTACTGAAAAAAAAAAATCAACATTAACAGTCCAGAGAGCTCCTCAGCCAGCTCTTTTAAAACATAAAGACTATGTGACTGCTGAGCCACTAAGGGAATACATAGTGAAAAATGAGAATCTTTCCACTTGGTTTAGGACCTTAATAAGCACAAACTTTCAAGATAGTCATAAACAGTGCATGTCACTTGCAGAGCTGTACAGAGAAGTCTACAATTAAGAGAGATAAAAGGATCTAGAAGCATCAATTAAACTAACTTCTATACTAACTGACATGATCTCTACCTTTCAAGTAGCAATGATATAAATCACTTCAGAAGGGTTGCCTCATGCTGTGGACCTGGTAAATCTATCTTTGTCCATATGAAGGTCTACACTTAACAATACTTCAGCTGCAAATGCTAATCTAAATCTACAGTTCAATGGTTTCCTTAAAAGATGACAGCATAATGCTGAAATTATTGATGTCCATCTCTTGTACAGTTGATTCCCTACAGGGCTGCATAATGCACCATTTCCTCTAAATGCTAAAGCACTAGCCATCTTTGAATTAGTCAAAGAGATCTAGAAATAAAATGCATCTGGTTTGATTCCTTTAATACACTCTGATTTTTATTCTTGCTGTGCATGTATGCGACTCTCTAAGCAAAGAAATGAAACTGCATTATATGATTTCATAGCAATGCCGATGAAAAGATGTTAATAGTAAATTACATCTAGAATAACTATAGAAGTGCCATTTCAAGGGTAAATCTGAGAACATAATCAAGAATAAATGGAATCACAGAGCACAATAGACAGGAGACATTTATTAAACAAAACAGTTAGAGCCAGAATCAGACACGTTCCCACACAATTCAAGTTACCACTTTGTCTTCTTTGCTTACCAATGAGCACACCCTGTCTGGGACTCAAAGCAGCTGCTAGAGACATTTCGTCCTAAATAATTTCACAAGAAAACATATCATTACCTCTATTTTACAGCTGGGGTAACTGAAGCACAGAAGATTTGTCGTCACATTGAGTCAGTAGCAGTTAGGTATAAACTCTAGGTCTTTAATTCTCGGTCAAATGCTTAGTCTCTCAGAGTAGCCTAACCACTTAAAAGCATGGGAACAGTGGGTGGGAAGAATGAAATCTTTAGAGCTGTGTAAATATTCAAAATACAAAACCAAAATCCAACCCAGGGTCACCAAAGCATTCCAGAAAATGGACGGCATTTAGGGAGAAAGAAGGTCTGCAGTACTGTGATTCTTCTCTCTCCTCCTACCTCACAGCCATGAGCTGGTGGACATCTGTTCACGTCACCTGTGAAGAGTTTTCAAGCTGAAAAGGAGGTCAGCAGAACTTCTTCTCTTCCATCTTCAAGAAAGGGACATCTGGCTCCCTCCCACTTCCTTTAGCTAGTCAGGCAGTGGCAGGTGCTCACTCTCGTGTAATTGAATCTTCAGAGGGCCCTTGAGGCAGGCACCAGAAAACTTCCAAGAAAGCATATGGTCCGACAGCCTGTTGCTGCAAAGGTGATTTGGTGCAAACAAGACATCCTTTGGAAGTCACACCTTGGGCAGAAGTGCTGGAGAAGAGGGCCCATCCCCTCCCTCACATGCAGATGGCACCCATCTTTCAAATACATGATATTTGGTGGAAGTCATCACTTGGAAGTATACTGAACTGGCTGCAAATGTAGAGAGGGAGCAATGGAAAGGGCCTGCTAATGTTACTGACAATCACGGCAGCTGCAATAAGGGTTTTGCCCTCTCCTGTATCCTGGATGGTGCTGGTGTTTGCACAAGTGTAACACATAGCGGCTAAACAGCAGGATACAGAAGTTACCCTCCCATTATTACAGGTGTTTCCCCCACATATCAACAGGCTTGAAGGAGATGAATTCTCCCAGATCCCCCCAGCTGCTTCATGCGCTAATAATAGTGGCTATTATGTGTCAGGCAGGGATTCAATACACTTGAGTCCCCACTATTTAATCCAGATACACTGGCTGTGTACACAGTACAGCTCCTCTAGACCCCACTGAGCAAAAGGGGAGCTGAGTGTTGCTCGTCAACTGCGGCCAGCTACAATTAGGCCCCTAAATACGGATTTAGGCATTTAACTTTAGGCAATAAGGTCAGAATATTTTGGCCTCTCTTTATACTGTGTTACTTTACAGCCAAAGTAAAGCACAAAAATGCACTAAAAAGTTCCTTCCTCTCATTCTGTCAAACTGACAATATGTTTTTTATTCCCCTTTCATCAAAGAAAGAATTCAAACACCATCATTCACAAGGGAAAAGAATCAAGATCAGAACCCAGAACAGACTGGATTGAGAAGTGAGATGCTCACAGATCTGTCAACAAAGTTCAGATAACAACAAATAATCTTCAAACAGCCACAAATATTTTCCCACCACGAGTCTGCTGTTTTCTTGTCAGACCGAGGAACCGTCAAAGCCGGGTGCCAATGTGTTTGGAGCAGGATTTACTGCACATGCTGAAGATGGATTTTGTATGTATGTATGAAAAAAAAGCAGCATGCCTGCTGAAAACATGCCTGCAGCTGAGTTTTACAGATAACAGGATCTGACTGCAATGAAGGAGTCCAGCAGTCACTAAAATCAAGAAAAACCAAATAAAAACCACCCAGCTGATGTGTGGGGAAATTATGGCATAGAAACACATCCTTCAGAGGAAAATGACAGATTATGCTGTTGAAGATAAAAATGCAGATGTTTAAGTGTTGAGATAAAAAAAAACCACTGATCTAAAGAGGATCCAAAGGGGGTAGCCATGTTAGTCGAGCTCAGTAAAACAAACAAACAAGGAGTCCTGTGGCACTTAAAGACTAACACATTTATTTATTGCATGAACTTTCATGGGAGAAAATCCTATTTCATCAAAAAAAACAACAAGGAGTCGTGTGGCACTTTGAGACTAACAGATTTATTTTTCGCATGAGCTTTTGTGGAAGAAAATCCCACTTCCTCAGATGCTTCGAAGATGGGTGAACTTACAGAAAGGCATCTTCGAAGCACCTGAGGAAGTGGGATTTTCCCTCATGAAAGCTCATGCGAAAAATAAATCTGTTAGTCTCAAAGTGCCACGCGACTTCTTGTTGTTTTTTTTGCTGGACTTGACTAACACACCTATTTCATCAGACTCTTTGGGTCTTTAAGTGTCACAGGGCTCCTTGTTTGATCCAGAGAAAGAAAACAAACCCCTCACTTTTCTAGCAAAAATAGAACAACTCTGGGGAAAACACACACACATCTGTGTGCCCACGCAGGCGCACGTGCACACACACACACAAAAACCTCTTATTTCTTTGGTTTCAGGAACTTTTGGGTAGCACTTCTTTACCTTGGTAATCTTCTCCATTCCACACATGTAACAGACATTTTATCACTCCTGTTGAGTCATTTTTTCAGCATACAATATTTTCCACTGCACACAATTATGAAGCCTAGTTTTCCAAAAGGTTAGTCTGGCAATTAAATATCTTCTCCTATTTGGTCCAATGCTGTTATGTGCTAGGAAGCTCTCATGTAATGTGCTCTCAGAACAGCTTTCTTTCCATTGAGGTTGAGGATGATCAGCTCCTGGCAGAAGTTGTCCAATACATTAAACGGACAGCTGACTAGAGAATGCCATGTATTTCCCATGATCAACTTGGCAATAAATGAAGCATTTTCACTACTGAGGAATTACAAGGTTAAAAGTGACTCGATCGCAATCTATATATAATCCATAGGAAGGAAGTATTTATTAGTATTGTAGGAAAGAAAGGTCTAACACAGACCAATGACTGGAAGTTGAAGCTAGACAAAATTCAGACTGGAAATAAGATAGAAATTTTCAATGCTCAGAGTAATTAACTACTGAAACAACATATCAGTGGTGATGGTGGATTCTCCAATCACCAATAAACTCACATTTCAAACAGCAAAGATATAAATCCAAGGCTCATATTGCACACAATCTTGAAAAGCCTCTTCATTCCTGTGAAAGTCATCCTCTGTAAGCTTTCCTTATGTCTGGATCCCAATTTGCTTTGTCATCAAATGTTCTCCTTTTTGCCTCCAAACCCACCTACTTGAGGTATATGTACTTAGAGCCTACCATGATGGATGCCATAGAAAACCTTTAGACAGATGAAGTAGAGCTTGTTTTCAAATCAGCTCTTCTGTTTGACTGAAACCAAAAGGCAGAGTTTGTCCTTTGCTCATCTCCACTTCCCTGCAGCCACCATGCAGCCTCGTCTCCAATGAAAAGTTCTGGGGTGAAATCTGGGAGATCTGGGATTGACTTCACTGGAGCCAGGATTTCAACTTGGGTGTCAACAAACAGTTCTGATGAGTCTTTCTTTGGGGACTTTACCAATGTGCCTCTATATCTGTGACTTGCACATCACACAATCTTTTCAAACAATCAATTTTTCACTCATTTCAGTCTTCACTCAAGGCAACTGCATCATCATCTGGTGACATATGAAGTCATCCAGTCACGATGACATTCAGACACACACCGTGTTGGGCAGTTTTTGGCTGGGCATCAAGAAATCTGGGTCCTATTCCCAGCATTGCCACTAATGTACACTGTGACATTTGAGCTCTGTTTCCCTATCTGACAAACGGAAAAAGTAAGACTGACTTTCCTTTGTAAAATATTTTGAAATCTATCACTGGAAAGCAATATACAAGAGATAAGTATTGCTATCAAATTCATCACTGGATCAGCTGAAAGCTGTTCCCCAAATGCTTAACCTAGGTCAGTAGAAGAAGTCAGTCTGCCCCATTGCTATACATCAGTGGTCACCAACTGCTCGATCACGACTGACTCCTGAGTGGCAGTTGCCATCAACACCTATGAGTGGTATGCCATCTGCTAGTGAAAAGTTGGAGACCACTCCTATATGTGCTCTCCATTCCTTAAGCTATAAATCCTGACTCACTTCTCAACTTCAGACATTGAAGACATCCCCATTTCCACTTCAATCTAAAGAGTTGGCTTCTCTTCCAAAGGCTGGTCATGGTCACAACATTTGGCGAATCATCTCTAATTCACCTGTTGCCAGGAGCTCGAGTTCAAAAACTCAAGCTCAGCTTAAACAAAGAAGTCCCAGAAAGAGATACCTGCAATAAAGCTAACTGTACTATAAATACACTCCCCACAAAACCCCGTTAACCAATAGGTCTCTTTTTAAGAGCACAAATACCTTTAAAGTAACTAGTAGCAACCAGGCTAGACTTTCTCAAAGAAGATATTACAAATAGAAGTGCAAACATTCATTGTTAACCTTTATGTGTATTTTTGCAAAGATAAGTAAGAAAGATATTACAAAGGCAAAGCATCCCACAGTCCAAAATCAAGAGCTCTTCCCCCTTTACCCTGCCCAAGCCAGACTTGGCCAGTGCTAACTGGAATCAACTAGAGGTGGAACAGTATTATGAGACAGCAGGCATTTCTTAACAGCTCCATGAAAACAAACCAGAGCACATTCAAAGAAACAACTGAGACTCAGGAAGAGAGTTTTACATGAAGACACTAGTTGAGCTGAGGGCAAAGGGGTTTGTAAATGTAAACCAGCCAACACATCAGGGATACCAGTGACTTTATTTTAAACACAATTCAGAACTTCTCAATTCTGAGCCAGTGGAAATTTGATAAAACTGGCCAATGCAAATAAATAAATCAATGAAAACAGGTCACGTTATGGAATAGCAATTGCCTGGATTCGGAAGAGGTAATATTAGCGCTTAGAACTGACAGAGGAATTTGAGCAGAGAGAATCTGAGCATCTGTGCCATTTATTGAAATTGCAAAACAGTTGGGTGAAGCCCAGGATCCAATGGAATCAATGATAAAAAAGGTGGGGTGGGGGGAGCCTGGCTTTCACCAGCTGGGATTCAGAATATCGAAATAACTAACCGGAAGGGTGACCAGGCTCACAGAGAAATATTTTGCTCCCCAAATATTGGTTGAGCTCTCCCTCATAGGTCTCTTTTTATGGCTCTCCCCATACCATCTCTCCCAAGAGGTTTATTACAGCCAGGAATCATCCTAAGCAGCTAGAGAAAAATGCAGCCATGTGTTAGTAATGAACAAGGGGTACCAACTCAAAAACATCCCCATTCGGCCTGTGATACAACCCACATGGCAGGGAGGTGTATGCTTGCAGGGAGAAAAGACAAGGGGACCTCTTCCATGCCCATGGATGGGTGCACATCATCTGGCCAACAAGTGTGTGCTGTACGCTGCACTGCAAAGAAACTTGTTCTTGGGAAAAAAAGAAAGAAAAACAGCACACATCATTAGGATAACACATCAACCAGCCCGGGGGCTGGCAGCAGCAGGTACGACCCTCTCAGAAAAAACTTGTTATTTGGGATCTACCTGATCCAAAAGATTTGCTCTTCAGATGCATATTTGCGAGCTGCGGATGCAAATCATATCTTGTGGGGGCCATTTAGCAGCACTTGGAGAGGAACTGAATCCTCTCAGAGACAGAGAAATCACCCCAGTGCCTCTTCAGGTTGGTGCGGATTAGTAATAAGAGCCCAGAACATTGTCTCTCTACCACAAGGTTGGGGGAGGAAGACTGGGCTAGCAGGTGGGACAGTGGCTGGTGATCAGTAGACTATGGGTTCAGTTCCTGACTCAGCAGTTAATGGGGTGGGAGACCTTAAGTCAGCTCATCTTCTATGATGTGGGAATCCTAACCTACAGGAATGTTGAGAGGCTAAAAATTCATTAATACTAGTGAGGTGGTTGGGCTACAGTAATGAGCAGAGCCAGAGAGATATGTGGAATTGAGATGGGACATCTGATTTTCCCATATAAAAAATTCATTTATTTATTATAGCTTTCTTTTTACCCAGAGTCAAATAAGGCATGTGGTTAATATTTACACGTTAACGCCAGTCCTAGGAAAGAACTTGCATAGCAGCTGGCTAATGAGACCGGCATTTCCACACGTTTTGTTTTCCTTCCATGATGCCAAGTTCCAAAGGGGTAGCCATGTTAGTCTAGTCCAGCAAAACAAACAAGGAATCCTGTGGCACTTTTAAAGACTAACTAACTTATTTATCCCATGAGCTTTCATGAGAGAGAATCCCACTGCGTCAGACACTTAAAGATGTAAGTTCCCCATGTTCAAGCATATGATGAAGCAGGATTCTCTCCCATGAAAGCTCATGGGATAAATAAATTTGTAAGTATTTAAAAGTGACACAGGACTCCGTGTTCATTTTGTTTTCTTTGTCATCAGCAAGAAGACAAAGCAATATTCATTACTGCATTGTCAGAACAGTACTAGGATATTAGCAAGTACAAGTTCACACCATGTTCCCCATGCTACCATTTGTAACTAGCATGGGGCAAGAGTGGAGATCAACAACAGGCCAGGATTTTGATTTTCAGCACATGCTACCTAAAAAAGACACATCAGCAAATTTTGCTCGCCTTTCCTTCTAATTTTGAGTTATAACTGATTAGCGTGAGAGGAGAAGAAAACAGAAAGCCAAAACCCCAACAACAAAAACAGGAAATTGAATTATTATGTTGCTTATCCAGGAAAAATCAAGCCATGCATGCATTATATTATTCTTACATCAAAGGATAATAGAAATATCCAAAACCACTAACCAACAAATCTCCTTTCTATAGTTTCAAGCATTGTTACTCCTCAATGAATGCAACAAAAACCAGTATGCTTTTCAAACTGAATTCAGTGTGCCTGTTCAACGCTGACTGTGAATGAAACTGTGATGGGGGATAGAAATTAAACCACACACGAGCAACAGCCCCTCACAGAGTGCTTCCTTAGTGTATTTTAACAAAGGTCTCACTCTCCTTGTATTTATGATTTTCAAGACTCATCCATAAAGACTCTGAAGCGCCAAGGGTGAAATCAATGAGAGTTGGAGGGAAGCAGAAGTTGCTATTGACTTCAAAGAGGCTAGTGTTTCACCACACTGGCCAATATATTCCATTGCTGAAGACAAAACAGTAGCACTAGAAAACATTAAAATGCTGCACAGCAACTAATAACAGGAAGGGAAAGTGCTGACCAAGCTTTTTTAATGTGGCTTGATGATTTTGGCACCCCAGTTAAGCTGCCTTAGAAGCATCTGATTTGAATAAGGTTACTTCAGCTGGATCTCTGAAAGTCATGGCCACCCTTGGAAGAGTCTCAAGTTGGTCTCCCACAAAATGAGGCATCCAAAACCACCAGCTGCTTCTGAAAATGTTGGCAAACAGATCCAAACAAAGAAACCAAATAAATTTAGCTAGGCAGAAAATCATTATCCCATCTAGAATTTTGTCAGAGATTGGGACTGATCCCACTACACTTAAAAATCTTACATGGCCTCAAAGGAACGAACATCATTTTGATGCTTCATCCTAAAGCATATTCTTCTCCCAGCACCACATACTCCACACATTAAGGCCCTAATCCAAAGCATATTAAAATCAATTGAAATGTTTCTCATAATAGATTG
This sequence comes from Podocnemis expansa, assembly GCA_007922195.1. Lineage (NCBI taxonomy): Eukaryota > Metazoa > Chordata > Testudines > Podocnemididae > Podocnemis > Podocnemis expansa. The sequence continues at coordinate 5,909,332 of ML682083.1, forward strand.
TGGATTATACCTGAAATTCAAAACTTCTTCTTTTCTACTACCACCCCTGCAAACTAAACTTGAGCCCTGAAAGTCCACCCGGTTCTCTCTCACCTACGCTCATTAGTAATATACCTTCAAGCCCTCAGTACATGGTGGTCCATAGGTTAGCGCAGGTGTAACGGACTGGAACTTAGCAAACAGTGCTCAGTGATGCACACGATGCCAGCTCCCTGATACTGACTGGGCTATGTGCAACAACAGCAAAAAGGAGCGTAAAGGTATTTCTGTTGCTGACCCAAGCAGATACGATTTTGAACACACGGGGAGCAGACCTAGTTAAGAAGATGGTATCATTTTGCTGAGTAGACACATACTCTGATTAGCCCTTTCGTTAGTGAAAATGATGCTGATGGAGATGTGGGTTAGCAGAGCAAGAGAGTCACGAACAAGGACAGTTCTCTTTCTCCTCTCTTCAGATCCTGGCGTGTAGGTTTTGTGCAGCTTTTCACTAAACTCAGCATTATGTCTCTTGCCTTTGCACACATCTATAGCTCAGCCACATAAAGGAGTTTATGAAGCCTTTGGTAGAAGAACATAACAAAGGGATGTCTCTCCTTTTGTATCACCATCCATCACATTAGAAACAGGCTTTTGCTTTGGTTTGGAACTGAAACAAAAATGTCCCTATTTCTTTCTTCAGCAGCTTACAGACAGAAAGGTGTATCGAATGGGAACACAGCGCCGCAGTTGAGATGTTTATTTTTCAGAAAACAATCTCCATACAGTGAAACTGACAATATTTTTCAGTAGCGCTTGAGGGCAAATCAAGGACAGATTAAAAAGACCTGCAGTCGGTGGCATTTCAGGTTTTTTTCCCTCCAGTAAAAAAAGCACTTTTAAATGTAAAATAACTACTTTGCAAGCTCTTTGGTATACAAAGTATGTTTGGGAAGAAACGCGTCATTATCATTTCAAACTAGAGTAACTGCAAAGCTCTGCGCCTGGGTTATTAAAAGATGTGATCAAAGGTTTACAAGCCCAACACTCAGTAGAAAACAGTTTTATAGAAAAATAACTGCATAAAATAAGCTCAGTGGAGTGGTAAGTACATAAAACAGTTAATATCAAGAGTCCTGTTAGTCGGCATGTTGCTGGAAGATATATGTGTAAAAACACGGAGTCAGATTTTTAATGCATGCATGCACAAATAGGTATGCCTCTGCCAAAACACATTCCTACATCATGCAGAGCTTCCTGCTTTCATTTGCGAAAAAATCGTATGTATATAAATGAGAGGATTCGCTGGGCATTCATTTTCCACCCATAATGCAGGTAGGCTTGTGGCATCCTCATGTGAAAACTGAGGCCTTGATTTTAGTGTAACAATATCAATACAGTAGAGACTCAGACTCTAATGTCAGAAAGGAACAGTATGACCAGCTAGTCTGATCTCATGCACAATGCAGGCCACAGAACCTCACCCACCCATGGGGCATCACTTCAGGTATCGATGGCGATCAGCCCAAAAGGTCTAGAATTCTTGTAGTTGTTGTTTAAAAAACAGGAATGCTTTTTCCCATTTATACAATGGAATATAGCACCTCCCCCCCCAGTAAGTTCAGAAGTGTCTTACAATTTTGTCAACATGATCAACGGTTTAAATTTCATGTCTACCCATATACACCATAACTCCACTTGACCTAGGTCTACAGTTTCTGTGAATGTCTATGTTAATACATTGTTGGCAGGAATTGGCAGGGATCTCTGTTGTGTACAGTCAGAAACACTATTTCACAAATGCCTCAAATACTGCTTGGTTCCCACCAGCTTTTCAGGAGACCACAGTAGAGTGTTCTATGGGTTTCCTATAAGAAGGCCCAGAATCAAACAATGACATTGGTCGCCTTTTTGCATCTTCTCTAGAGTATTATCTGACACTAGAGTTGGAATTTTTGCCTCTAGCTGTGCAACCTAATTTTGCAGATCTCGTTAGATTTGAACCTCAATCCCAACCACCTGGGTGTAATTGCTGCCATACCCTCCATTCAGAGATCAAGAAAAGGACAATTTAATTCCCATAGATTCCCAACAGGAGAGCTTAAGTGCAGCTATTTATTGCCTTACTTTGCACTGAGCTGCTGCTGTAAAGGAGGGAATTCCAGCCTGCACATTCCTTTCACCCCACTTTAAAAAAAAAAAAAAAAAAAAACACATAAACCACAATAGAGTTAATCCAAATTATCCCATCCAGATTCCATCACTGAGCACCACTCCTCTGGTTAAACAATGCACAGGAAACCCCTGGTGCAGATCTTCAACAGATTTCTAGGCATGATTTGTCCTTCAGTGTAGGAGGGAGGGTAGCCAGAAAGTGCCTCCCCGCTCTAGGCCAACTGTCCGGGGGCTTCAGAACTCTCCCTGCTGGCTAGAAAAGGCTCTGCAGGGGCCTGGACCCGAAACTCAGAGGCGGGTCAAGGGGAGGGGAGGACAATATAAAGGAGAGAACCAGGCAGTGAAAGGGGAGACTGGGAAGGAGATGCACAGCAGACCATGAGAGTGGTTGACCCCAGCATGAGGATGGGAGGCCTGACTGCTGGATAGACTTTCCTGTATACTCTTCTCCCCAATACGAGGACCTGGAAAAACTGCCTTCCACGGAGGATGCTGTGGACCTGGGGGATTTTTACCCGAATGATCTGGAGCAGCTGCCTTCCACAGAAGATGGCATGGACCTGGCAAGCCCTAACACTAATGACCTGGAGGAACTAACCCTAGCAGAAGACCTGGACAACCTACCAGACCTGCTGCCTCCAGGGGAGGAAGCTCTGACTGGGATCCCCCTCATGTTTTGCCCCCAGGACTGAGTTTGGGAGGCAAAGGTGGGGGAGAAAAGGGAGGAAGTAGCCCAGCAGAGGGGGGCCTGTCTTGCCAAGTATGCAGTCGAGGCTGGTGTGTTTCGGCCTTGCGGCCACCAGATAAGCCCCTGGCCTGAGACGCAGCGAAGCAGGTGGGTTTGTGTCTCCCCTCCCTGCAATGAATGCCTCACCAATCTTGTCTTACTGAATCCTGCCTGAATCCTCCCTCATCCCCATCCAGAGATTCTTATATGGCTTTGCCCAGGGAAGGGCTGAAGCCCCAGACTGTGTTTAGCTGCCTTGCCCTGGTAGAGGGCTAGAAGGCAGAGACTTGCATGCAGCCTCAGTTGCCAAGGGGCCAGAAGGCCACCTACCAGAGGGACAGCATGGCGTCCAAAAAGCCACAACTTACATTCAGTTAATCTGATTAGAAGTTGCAAACCATTTTCATCGGTAGCAGCTCTGCTACTGGTTAACCTATAGGCCAGACCACACAGATGCTTCCACTCTATCAGATTAGAAAGCAGAAACTCAAGCTAGAGGGTTTGATCTGAAACGGCATTCCATTAGATGAGTGAAAGCCACCTGATTCTGCTCATGGTCGTGACCCTGAGTTTCTAAGCCCAGGCAAAAAGCTGATGGATGCTAATACCCATCCAAACAGAGTTATCGGCTTATTTCGCTACGTGGAACTATTCACATGTTTGTCCCAGTGTTGTGTGCATATGCTTAGATGGCTAGCATAATTAAGGGCCAAATCAAACTTGAAAAATATATATATATCTGAAACGAACAAAGGACCAGCAAGCAAATTCTGGTGAAGAAATGCAATGTTGCATACAATTGACCATCTTGAGATGTTCTTAATATGAAGCCCTGTCTTTCCCTACATTGGACTAGCTTGCCTTTGATACAATTTGCTGCTGACAGTGCACAGTGACAGAGAATAGCTACAGGGTTGAAGGAGCATGATTATGTGTCAAACAGCAGCCTTTGCCTCCTAAGCAGTTATGGTCGATTACTAAGCCTGCTGCCACAATTCAAAGTCAATGCAAGATTTCCAAAGTAATCGTCTTCCCCTTTCAGAAGCAGTGTCATGCTCCTTTCAAGAAACACGTTACATTCCCCCTGAGTTACCTTGGGATTTTTAGTCAGGACTTGAGCCTTGCAGGCAAGTCAAGGAGATGGTGCTTTAAATAACCTCTACCGGAATGATCATTGCTCTCCCAGTCCATCGCAATAAGTGGAACATGAAATTAAAGACATCTGAGCAGCAGGTAGTAGCCCGCTGTCAATGACGATTAGAAATCTGCTATCAGCCAGACTGGAACATTGTGAAGATGTGCTTATGAGGGAACAAATACAGGAATTGATTCTTTACTACAGCCAGAAAGATGGCAACAAAGTGGCTAACAGCTCGGTGTAAGTGGAAGAAGCAAGAGAAAATCCTACAGGGATATCCAATTCCATTTCAGAGGGCCCATATCCCTGAAGATATGAATTGGAATAAAAGTTTTTGTGTCTTCCAGTGGAGCACAAGCTTCAGGACAGACTCTTCTCAGTTTTATTGAGAGAGCTCTGCCACTGAGAATGTAAGTAAACACTAGGCCTACAAGGACAGCGGCAAACTCGTTTTCATCAGATTGATTTATCTGGTCTGATTGAGTGGTCAGTGAACACATGCCAATTCAAGCCAGAAGTTTAGCTAACAAAACCACTTCCTCAGGTGGTATAGCACTGTGCTGACAGCTGCACATTTCCCGTTGGCACAGGGTAGAGGAAACAGAGCACAGAACAGACTTCAGTGACGTTAGTTACTCAAGCTTCTGTACATCGGTTGCATAATTCCCGTCAACTGCCACTGAACACTCCACTAAATGTAGACGAGGCCAGAGTGACCAGATCAGTTACTCTGGGGAATTGGAAACTTTTTACCACTTCAAATACAGGAAGGATGGAAATGAAAAAACAAACATTTTGCACAGGAAATGAGGTACATCAAATAGATGCCTATACTTGTATGTTGTGTCCCTTCTCCTACCCCTTCTCTCCATTGTCCTTTTGGATTGGAAATTCTTTGGAGGCAGGGGCTATGGGTCATCGTGCATATTGTGACAAAGCTCTTTCTCTACTTTGGTGGGTTCAGCACTTCCTTCGGTGGTTGGTCAGAAAACTGCTTCGCCCCTGGGTGCTATCATAGACTCTTGCCTCTTTGCTGGGGCTCCTGTCCCTCTAGTGGATGACTGATAGGGTTAGGTGTGGTCCTGGTTCCAACCTCAACTCCTGGCTCCAATGAGGGACCCTACAAGCTGCAGCATCACTCTCCTGTTTCAGGAAACTGGTTATTTCCTCCATGCCCTCTAGATTTAATATTCAGACTCTGCTCAGACAGGGCCCCTTCCTGGGCTCCCTGCCTCGGGAAGCCCTTGGTTTCTGTCAGTTCCAGTGGATGCAGCCAGTTAAATCATCCCCTGCTGGCAAAGTCTGTTTCCCTCAGGCTTCCAGGTCAGGGAAACATGCTTAGCCCTCCTCAGGCAGGTGATCTGCCTTCCCACCCCACCTCAAGTATTTGTACCTGCTGTTTTTCTTCCTGACCAGCATTCTGCTCCTGCTCCTAGATCCATCTGCCTTCTAACTGCGTCTGGGCTCCTCATACTCATTCTCCAGCCACACCCTTTCTCTGGAGGGGCGGCTTTTTAACAGTCAGGGTGGGGCTTTGATTAGCTTCAGATATGACAATTAACCTGGAGTAACTCCCGTTCAACTACCAGAGGAAAAGGAACTTGCTGAACCTGAAGCTGATATATTGGCCTTCTACAACGCTCCGGAAACCTTCCAGTCTGACTGTCACAGTATACTTTGCTTTACACAATGGATTCTCATGCTCACGTGGGACCTGTAGGTTCTACCACAATACAAATAATAATGTAACATTATACAAATCCTAAATTTTGGCTAGCAGCAAGGAGGAGATTCGAGCACTTGAGGAAATCACCAAACAGTAGAGAAAACCTGGAGTCTAGCAATGCATACTCTATACAGACACTCTGAGTCAAGCACAGGATAGCCACAGTACTACAACACACCACACTAGTGTACAAATCCGTCATGGACGGATGGTTGATTTGACTAAATCAGCCTTAGTTTATGCTGCAACTGATCCATTTCTCCAATGCCAAAGAGCTGTGGCTTACATCTAACTCAACTTTGCTACTTCAGGAGACTATCTGTCTCAAGAGGACAACTCTACAATTCTAGCATATTCCCCAAGTGCATGGGATGGGAGTTTATAAATATATGGTGGGGAAAGAGCTGTGCAATAGACAACATATTGAATGATATCTAGGGTTACAGAGGAGACTTGGGCAACCATAGAATTTAATGCACCAGGGCAGAACACTATTAAACTGATCCTTTTGAGAACATACCTCTCAGATTATTAAAACACGAACTCTGCTTCTGCATCTGTATTTGAAATTTAAATGATAGCATTAAACCTTGCAAATCCTTATTATTTAAAAGAGGCAAGAGATAAACAAGGGGCATGGACGTTTTGATAGAATTGCTGAAGCCTTAATAGCATATTTTTAAACATATGCAAATATGTGAAATGTACGCAAGGAGTCTGCGTATACTGATGAGCCTCTAACAAGAACATCTATTTGCACTAATATTCTGTCATTCCATTTCACTGATTAGCTTCTTTGTAACACTTAGGTAAAGGGAAAGGTATCTCTTTGTAGACCTATAACTTAAATTATTTAAAGGTGTTTCATTTATACATTTAATATTATTTATAAAGTAAAAACACACAAATAAGGCCTATATCATACCATATAATAAATATGCACATGTACTTCATACACACATACAACAACTCAGCATGGTCTTTAACCTATTTGACTGAGTTTTCGAAGATTTGTTCTCAGGTTTAGAGCAATACTTATTTATTTATTTATAAAGAAAGCATCAGCCAAAACCATTGAGCTGCTTTCAACAATGGGGAGGATAAAAATCCTCTTTACACCCCTTCCCCCAAATAAAACCAAAGAACACTCTTTTCTATATACATCAATAGCCCTAGCACATTGATGGCAAATGGAAGAAAGCAGAAATTTGGCAAGGGTGTTATTCTAAGGCTACAGAAATGCATTCCAATGACCTAATAAGAGTTGGTTATATTTCCTAAGAGTATCTGAAATGTACAGTGTTCAGGTACAGTAGAGGCAAGTCTACAATTCAGTCTTTGCAGATCGATTGAGTGGTCAGTGAAGACCTGCTCAATTGACTGGGAATTCAACCCAGTAAGTCCACTCCCGAAGAAGAATATTCTGGAGATTACAGGAAGCCATTTTCTGTGAACTCAGCACAATGGAGATGACGGAGTACATAAGCGTTAGTAAGCCAAAGGCAGATACGCAAGTTATTTTGCATGGCTTGCATTTCTTCTTTCGACTGATGCCAAAAACTAGGGACATCACTGGCACCGGGCTTACAGGGCTTAAGCCTCAAGTCCCAGTGTCTGAGCCCTCGGTCTGCCACCAGGCCATGGGGGCCAGTGGCGGCACACGAGCCTACAGTCCCAGCATGCTGAGCCCCAGGTCTCTCCCCGGGCCAGCTGCACTCCTGCCAAAAACCATGGTTAGCATAGACCAGAGGTTGGTTTGGTAATGTGACCTCCTAATAGGCAGTCAACAGTTGATGAACACTGCACATTCACGAGTGGGTTAGGAACATTCTCTGGGTACAGCTTGTCTTTCTCTGAAATTAGTGAGAATAAATAGCTACCTTAATCTCACCAGAGAGATGGAAATCCTAGCTCCCTTGAGTTTCAAAATATCAAACTTGCTATTATTCCAGAATTAAGTATTGGCTGTTGTAGGCTTTGGGCAACAGCAGTTTGGAGAGAAAAGACAACAGTGGCTGTGGGAAATAAGAGAAAACTGTTTGAGCAGGTTATTTCAAATCTGTTCAGAGTGCTGGCAGCATTTCAGAAGTAAATCCAGCAAAGATCAGTAAATGGGCACAGTGCAGGTCAAAAGATTCACAATAAATCCAGTTTGTCACAGAGGCATCACTGCTACAGACTTCACACAGAGGCTATGTGTACACTGATGGTGGCAATTTTGCCACCGTCAGCTTGCCCTTCCAGGAGGGAATCGTGGCTAGGATGAACTCGCCGCACTGCTCCTGGAAGTTGGCCTTGGAAGTCCTGGAGATCGGGGAGTGTAAGGAAAGGCCGGCTTTTCTCTAATGTGTAGCGGCAGTGTTAAAAGTTGCCACTAGTTACTCAAGGAGTTTTGTGTTCCTTGCATAACTGGTGGTTGACTGCCGCTGAATTTTCCCTAAGTGTAGGCTAGGGCAGAGCTACAGAAGACAAAACTCTCTACCAGCTCCTGTAAAAAAGAAACTCTGACAGCATCAGTGTCATCAGAGAGTTACATTCCATGATTTATATTTAAGCCAGCAACATGTCTAACTGTAGTTTCACTTTTTTATTTGATTGCAAGCATGTTTGGGACGGGCAGCTTCCAAGTCTGAGTGGCTGACTGGCTGGGCTTATCATTAGTCACAGCTATGTGAGAGATGCCAGAAACAACCTAAGACAGACTTTCATGTCAGGCTCTTCTGCACCAACTCTCAAACCCAGTATATGCTTCATTTTTGCTCCATAAGTAACTCTGCTGCACATGTGCAATTCTTCCCATGCCAAGCACTGACAACCTGTGGCTATTATGATCCAGGAATGAATTACCACTCCTTCCCCACATCAGTTATGGATCTAATTTTCAGTACCCTTGTTGAAATGAAACTTGCACCTATGTTCACTACGGAAGCAAGCACTTCCAGCATGCTTCTTCAGTCTTCCTAATGACCCCCGGCCGGCACATCTGATTAGCATGCCAATACCTATGGTGGGCTGGAGATTGATTACCACTGATCCAGACGATGTTCCTTCGGTTTTCCACTAATGCTGGCCACATTCTGGATCATGGCAGATACAGTCAAGGTCAACTGTTGCTGCAACATTAATTCAAAAGAGGAAGCCCTTGAAAGGAAGTGGAGTGCTCCATTCTGAGCTTTTGCATCACTATCTGCCTGTACGATGCAGCCCTCAAAACCGTGGTATTTCCAAACACAAAGAAGAATCATCATAAAACCCGAATTCAGAGAAGTGATGGGGGCAGACGGGGATGTTGGTTTCGGGGCACCTAAGGACATTCTGCAAACTCACCCTTAATGAATGTTGCAATGAATAATTCCTGGAAGGAGAACAGAATCATCCTGCCAAGATCTCACCTGACTTCTCAGAGATGTTCTTGTTTTCTACAGAAACAGTGTGGGGGCTGAATATCTCAGCAATGGTGAGGGAAGAGCATGCTGGCTAGTGTCATATCTGGCACTCAGTGAATAAGTATCAGTTATTTATATGACAGTCACACCTACTGGTCCCAGTCAGAGAGATCGCACTTCCTGCTCAAAGCACTTGCCAGCCAATTAAAAACAAGGTGCAGCTCTGATTCTGACAGGAAGGGTGAGTCCCCATCTGCAAACTCTCCTGGCACTTAGCTGGTTCACCCTGATTGTGCCCAGTCTGGGTATGCTTCAGAACAGGCCTTGTATTCCAGCCCTGCGCATAGTGAGGGCATAACAGGCATCTCGCCGCTCAGAGAACAAAGGGGTTACACCATCCATGTATCCTTAAAGGTTCACCTGCCCCAGAAGGGACCCAGAAAGGCTGAAGCCGTCGCCCTCCTCAGCTGCAATGCTGGCTGGCTCTGCCAGCCAAGAAAAGGGAATAGACTAGCAATGATGCAGCCCAGCCGCCCACTCCTTTTTAGTGTGGGGAACTGCTCGTCTGAGCCACTGCCTCTCCTCAGTCAGTGGGGCTCTGCAGCGCTCCCAAAAATCTCCCATCCTCCTTTGATGGTAACTGTCTGACCTCCAACAGGGCATTAGTGACGACAAGCACAAACACACTGAAGCAGCCAGCCTGCTAGGAAAAGTTACTGAAAACCACCTTCTCAGCACTCGTCAGGGGCCAGCGCTATTGATGACCTCCTGAGGTCCCTTCCTGCCCTCCAGTTCTATGATTTTGTGAAATGCAACGAACACCAACACTGGCTGGTGCATTGCTAAGTTTGTGGGCTACATCCTGAGCACAGTAACTCTGGACTGACTCCACCAACTTCTTTGTTTTGGTTTCACCGACTCTGAGAGCATTAGTCTGAGTTACAGTAGTGTGAAAGAATCAACATCTGACACTAAATTGGAAATCACAAGATGGCCCAACGCTGGTGTCTAGGCAAAAAGAAGTCAGCCATTCTGCGCTTGGAAAAATAACCGCTCATGAAGTACATGGGCAGTGGGCCCCACGATGAGTGGGGTTACATAGGAATAAATAAAGGCACTGTTCACCTTGAAACCCTTATTGCTATTGTCAATAGCGCACTCACTGCAAACAAAAATGTCTCCTGCAGATTTAGTCCCAAGCACCCGAAGAGTTCTTAAATATTATTAGAACAAGATACAAATGTTTATGCTGTAAACCAAAGATTGGGAGCCATTTTATGAGACATGCATGATGGTTTTTGTGCTATCATGGATTGGACTGCACAGTTAAATGAGGAAATTTTGTTACTCTTATAAACTGTTCAGGTTCATAAGAACATAAGACCAGCCATACTGGATCAGACCAAAGGACCACCTAGTCCACTGTCCTATCTTCTGACAATGGCTGGTGCCAGATGCTTAGGAAGGAATGAACAGAACAGTTCAATTACCAAGTGATCCAATCCTTGTCCACCAGGCCCAACTTCAAGCTGTTCCTAAGTCTCTTACTGCCAGAGTATGACGTTGCATCCCTGATCATCATGGTTAATAGACACTGATGGGCTTGTCCTCCAAGAACTTATCTAATTCTTTTTTTTTTAATTTATTTATATTTTTGCCCTTCACAGCATCTCCTGACAACAAGTTCTACAACATCTTACTGTGGGGAACACAAGACCTGAGAACACTGGGTCAGTGAGAATGGCTGTAGGTCCTGAGAAGCACGTGGCTACAAGAACCACCAAGTTAATGAGATCCAAATAGGAAAGAGTTGTATTTAGTGAGCCAAGAACTAAAAGCCATCACCACATGGATTTTAACAGCATCCTCATGAATTCTGGCAGGTGTGTACCATAAAATGCCTGGGAGAAAATATGTCTCAAGGGGGACAGTGCTCAGACCCTGCAGCTTCCTTGCCTTCTGAGCACTGTGGTTTGCTTGCATGAACCTCCATCAGCCAGTGGGCTGGGTACCAAAGGTTTCCATTTTCAGTTTGTTTTATGTTCCCAGAGGTTATGGATGAAAGGAAAGCCACTCTGGCAATCTTTCATACCAAATGATCTCAGGCAATACCAAGCAAATGAGACAGTCAGGGTATGTCTTTACTGATGGCAACAAAACTGCCGCTGTCAGCCCGACATTCTGGGTGTGATTAGCAGTGAGCATGTACTTGCTGCTGGGCTCCCAGAAGTCTGTGCTGGAAGTCTGGCCCCCAGAAGGCATTGGGGAAACCCAACTGCAAGCCATTTGTGGTCGGCTTTCCTGAGTGTGTCATGGTGTCTTAGGGACTCGCTGGCAGTTATACAAGGCATTTTACGTGCCTTGTGTAAATGCCAGTTGACTGCCACCAAAAAGCCCTGTAAGTATAGACTAGGACTCAGCCCCAGCATCTGCAAGGAAGAGGTGGAAAACTCTGTGTCACAGTGTCAACCCTCACAATAGGCACCTTTCTCACCAAAGAATGGAAAGTCACTGCTGGCTACTTTCACATCCATACAGAAAAGTGCATCTAGTACCAAGGGAGAGACTGCTGAAAACTGACCACTGAGCTTTGAAAAGTATTTTTAGCTCCAGTGATTAATGATCTGCAGGCTCTTTTAACTGCAAAATAACAAATCCATCAAAACCCACTGTCATTTAAACAGAAAATCCGAACACTGTGCTTGTGAAGTCCAATGATTTGGTCTTATACCATCCTGTATATTTATAGATTACAACAGATTACAGGGAGTTGGGAGTGGAGGTGGGGGAGGGCAGATAATGTGACAGTAGCTGGGAGCATTTCCTCATTCAAACATGAACGCCAACAGTGACTTGTGTAGCCTAATAAACAAGGCATGCCTTTGTGCTCAGGCTGCTGATACTCTGAAAATAAGGTCTACGTGAACTGAAAGCCTACAGAAAGGATAACTCAGCGCATTATTTGTGATTTATTATTAACACAGATAATTTGCTGTCTGCAAGACTTTCCCCTTTCAAGCACATGGAGCCAATCAATGACATTTAACAACTCTTGTCATTGTTAAAAAGAAAAACAAAATACCAAACCTCCTTCCATCCTTTGATGGAAGCAGTCTGCCATCCACCAAGGCATTCAGGGAAAACCAGTATACTTCCACTGCAGCAGCCGATCTGAGTTAATGGAACCTAAAATCACCACCTCTCTACTATTCAGGTGCTAGACATACTGATGACCCAAAGCCCACTGAAATTAATGGAATGACTCCCACTAACTTTAAGATTCTTGATTAAATCCCAAAAGCCCAAGAAACACAAACCTGGGCAGTCTTATTTAAAAAACAAAAACAAAAAAACCCATGCTCTGTAGCACTGGACAGTGATAACCCATGTTCCAATGTCTTGAAGTTGAAGCTAGGTGGTTTTAGGTTGGAAATAAGGAGCCTCTATCACTGCCCATTTTTAAATCAAGATGGGATTTAAAAAAAAAAAAAAAAGATCTTCTGTAGGAATTATTTGGGGAAAGTTCTGTGGTCTGTGTTATACAGAAATCACACTGATCTCCAACCCTTCACCAATAGATGGTGCAATGGTCACAGTTTTATTTGCAACAACTATTTAAAAGTAGCTTATGATTGACAGGTGGGAGACCACTGGACTAGATGTTCACGATAGTCCCTTCCAGCATCTGTGAATATTGTTGTGTTTGATTCTTCCATGTCTGTACTATGCAGACATATTAATTATTATCTGGGAGGACGTGGACACTCTGAAGAGGGGTCTGCTGATAGAACTCCTATTTATGTTGATAGGTCTATCCACCTTTACATGGATGTGGACTCAATCCCACTCCTACCATTGACCTGCTGTCTAACACCAGACATATTACGTCATCTCTTTGTGCCTGTCTTACGCATCCACTCTGGACAGATTCCACATGGGCAGGGCACACGGAGATCATTACAGCATCACAGTCTGCAGTCATGAGTCGGGGGGCTCCCAGTATCAGCTTGCAGAATGCACTCCACAATACCCTGTCTCATTACAGTAGTGCTTTGGGTAAGTCCTCTTGTATCATGGCTCATTTTTAGGGCAGGTGGAGGTGCACAGAAAAGCCAGGAAGGTCCATATGTGTCATTTACAAAATCATTTTGAGAATAATAGACCATCAGGACATGGCTGGGCATCTTTTTGTTAGAGCTTTGTAGTTGCTGCTACACCCTGTAAAATAAACAGTGCATTTACCTAACGACAGCCTGTCTGAATGCTGTGGTGGAAAGAATTGAGTACCTACCATTTTAAGAGATCTACATCTCTGTCTCATGCCCAACCCAGCTGTAATTGCTGATTAGTACTCCTAATTATTTCTACTGCAGCAATGCCCCCAGACTGCTCGGAGTTACATTGGGGAAATTCTTTGGCCTGTGTGAGACAGGAAGTTAGACAAGATGATCAGTATTCCTTTCCAGTCTTGGGGAACCTAAGTAGATGGGTAGGCAGAAGGTGGGAGAGGAATTAGAGGTACAGAAAGATAAAGTGATTTATCCAAGGTCACACAGGACATCAGAGCAGAACTGGGAACAATATCCAGGGCGTGTGATCTCCACACCCACAACCTCACCGATACATCCACTGCCTCTATATCTAAATTGAGCACCTGCTCTCATCTATGATGATGTTCTTGAGACCACTGTATGATAGCTCCAAGCTATTCCATGACTCACTCTGATTTCCCCAGTAATACTTTTAAGATTTTTTTTAAAAGAAATGAACACAATTAGATTATACCAGCTGCTTATGAATTCTTTATGAATCTTCATGCATTTTAAGTTAGCAATTACTTTGTCTTTTATTTATTTCATACTTCATGCTTTTGTTCTTCTGCTGGATGCTTTTCTTTTTTTTTCTTTTAAATGTAGCACTGATTTTTACAGACACAGCAGTCATGAAAGGGAAGCTAAATTATGGATTTCAGAAAAAAAAATTAAAAACAACATTAAGGTTTCAATGTCAAGCACTGAAAAGCTAGGATATGTCAGACCTAAGGGAGCCCCTGCAGGGATGTTGTGAAGATAAGTCCAGAAGAAAATTAATAGTTCTTTCAGACCAACATTTGGATGGTGCTGTTTCTTTCGATGGTGTTCAGCAAATGAAGATGTGTGTCTGAGTTCCTGTTGAAATGAAAATTGTACTGCTAGTGGGATATTATTTGTTGTGCTCTTAATGATGTTATAGTGCATATACAGCATTTGATAGGTATCTTTTTTGTTATTTTCAATTTAACAAAGAAATAAACAAGAATGCTACACATTGAATGGTGGAGATAAAGACATATTAAAAGCCCTCCTAACAATGAACACACATCCTGTATGCTAAGTGAAGTAAGGGTCCCATGGAAGAAACAGTATGGCACCATGTAATGAGAGTCTGTATCGTAATGCATAGGCTCAAGGTACAGAATTAAAGTTGAGGGAGTAACTTCCCTCGGCCATTTTCTAACTTTTGAACACTTGAACCTTAAAGGTCTTTGAGTATAGTTTCTTTTATGCAATATTCCAAGATTTTTAAACAGACAATTGAAAAAATAAAAATTCCAAAATCACCCACATGGGTCAACATAATTTAGGGCAGGGGTGGGCAAAATATGGCCTGTGGGCAGGATCCAGCCTGCCGGAGGCCTGTGCCTGACCTACCACCAGCAGCCTGCACCCCACCTGGCTGCTGCTGTGTTACTCCAGGGCCAGGGCTGGTGCCCTCCCATCACTGTTCAGGGGCAGGGGTCATGGTTGCGCCATCCCACCCCCTCCAGCCCCGTGTCAGCACTGTGCCTCTCTGGAGCCAGGGCTGGCACTACATCACCACCTTCTGCTCCCTCAGTTAGTGGGGCTGCAGTGTCTGGGGCTGACTTTGCCCCCTTCCATCCCGCAAGCCAGTGCTACACAGGGCACAGGACGGGGACCGGCACTGCAGCATTCCAGGTCCAGGGCAGCGCGGCACTGTCCCCTTTTGCCCCCCCCCAGCCACTGGTGCACTGCACTGGGGCTGGGGCCGATGATGTGGTGCCCCTAGGCTGGCACCGCCACTGCTCTGCTCCCTTCTGCTCCCCCTGGTCGAGTCCTGCACTGGGGCTGGGGCCAGGGCCAGGGCCAGGGCGAGCGTCATGCTGCCCCATTCTGTGCCCCCCCAACTGGTTTTTCCTCGCCCTGTCCCTTCCCCCTCAGCATGAGCTTGCCCCCATCCCTCCTCTACCTGAACCCCCATCCTACTCTCCACCCAGCTCTAGGCTCACTCTTCACTGCCACCAGAGAATCATAGAATATTAGGGCTGGAAGGGACCTCATGAGGTTATCCGGGTCAATGCCCTGCTAAAATCTGGACCGCTCCCACTAAATCATCCCGGACAGAGTTTTATCCAACCAAGTCTTAAAAGTTTCCAAAGACATAGATTCCACCACCTCCCTAGGTAACCAATTTAAGTGTTTCACCACCCTCCGAGTGAGAAAGTTTTCCTAATATCCAACCTAAACCTCCTTAGCTACAACTTGAAACCATTGCCCCTTGTTCTGTCCTCTGTTACTACTGGGACCAGCCTAGCTCTTTACTCTTTGGAGCACCCCTTCCAGTAGTTGAAGGTTATCAAATCCCCCCTCAGTCTTCTGCAGACTAAATAAACCAGGTTCCTTCAGTCTCTCCACATAAGTCATGTGCCCCAACACCCTAATCATTTTCATTGCCCTCCTTTGGACTCTTTCTAACTTGTCCACATTCTTTTTGTAGTGGGGAGCCCAAAACTGGACACACTATTCCAGACGTGGCCTCGCCAGTGCCAAATAGAGGGCACTAATCCCATGCTTTGATCTACTGGCAATGTTCTCCTGATGCAGCCCAATATGCCATTGGCTTCTTTGGCCATAAGGACACAATGTTGCCTCAAATCCAGCTTCCAGTCCAACATAACCTCCAGTTCCTTTTCTACGGTGCTATTACTTAGCTGACTGGTCCCCGGCCTGTAGCAATACATTGGATTTTTCCATCCTAAGTTCAGGACTTTGCACTTGTACTTGCTGAACCTCATGAGATTTCATTTGGCCCAATGCTCCAACTTGTCTGTGTCTCCCTGGATCCATCTGAGGAGAAACCTAAATTACATGTAAAGATAACCAAACTGCTTCTGCCTGTTCTCCACATTCACAGTCTGTTCCTGTGTCAACCAGCATCAGCAAGAATTTTGCATCACACTCCAAAAACAGCAAACTAAAGAAACAATTTCTGATTGGGGCCAAGCAGCGAATGCAGCCTGTGCTATTACACAAACCCTTCAGCCATCTCAAGTCCTTAGCAGCAGGAGAGGGAATGCACTGTTTTCAGCAGCAGTCAAGGGAGATATGCAAGCTATGTGAAAAAACTTGAGTATTTCCCTTTGACTCTCTAATTCCCATTTTCCTCCATGGCTCCATTGTGCTGAGTCAAAAGAATCTGCCATCTCTTTGACTTGGCACTACACTTCTTATGGGGGAGGAGTTACTGAGTCAAACTCCAAATTGACTGAGCAGGTCTTCACTGACCGCTCCATTGAACCAGAGTTCCAACTGATGACGGCAAAATCTATACTTGGCCTTCGTTGTGTGAAATTCAAGATTCGAGACTTGATGGCTAATCAGCTTGCCTTAAATAGCAAGTCTACTTCAATGCAAAATAGGTACAAAACACTGATACAGTGGTCCCTTTAAACCTTAATGAATGACACTATGAACACTTTACTGACGGTTTAATATAAAATTAGTATTTTCATTGACTTAAGCCACCCATGCTATGTCAGAAAAATGCATAAAATATTTAACAAAACACAAAAGCTTTATTCTGTCTAAAGATAAAAATAACTGCACTTTTATATTTTTAGATAGTGCTCCAGGACAGTTACCCTGTGTCTTCAGATAACCCTTTTTTGTATTAACATCTTCTTTGAAGGAAACAGTGAAAGCTTTGAGCAAGTTGATGGTTATGTTAATGCTGAAACATGGAAAAACTTTTATCCAATTCAGTAATTAAAAATAAAGATGCTACTTTTAATGATCATCTCCTACTTGATATAAATACAGCTACTGTACACGTAACTGCACTTCCAGCTGTAGATGCCAGGTGCAATTCACAAAACAAAGACTTCTTCCTTAAATATATAAAAATATTTAATGGCCTGACTTTGTGGGAAACTATAATTGATACATCAAACACAGTGCTGGGTCACACAAAATTATTTAGTTAACTTGAATTTGCTATACTAATGTGATCATTTAAAAAAAAAAAAGTACACTCCAGTAATGTTACCCCACTCCAAATCATTATAGGATAGAAAAATGATTGGTTTAGGTTATAGACACAAAAGGCCTAATTCACCATTATGTTACTCCAGTTTTAGCTGGCAAATATTAAGGATTTAGGGCAGGCCTCAACAAATCAATATTTCTAGTCACCATGGTGACCAGATTTAGTAACCTGTCACCTAGCTCCAGTTCAGAATGTAGTGGAGAAGCATCTTCTGGTGACCAAAAGTAAAATTGTTGATGCCTGTAGGAGACCCATTCCCCTCACACAACAGATTTAGGGACAAAATACAAATGTCTCAATTCCATGGGTATTTTTATTCATGCCATTTGGGCTATTCACATCTGTAAACATTCACCTTGCAGAAGTTTCCGTCGAGCCACACATCCATGCATACGTGGCCTTTGCATTATTTTTGTAAAAGAATTAAAATGGAAATGATTATATGTTCTAAGCACACAAAAACTGCGTGGGCTGCATTATTCATGAGTGGATGGGTGCTCTTGTGAAAAAAAGGGCACTAAACTGGATTGGGAGAATACCTGGCTCTCTCAGTGACTAGTCACCTTGAGCAAATCACTTCATGTCTCAGTTCCCCGTCTATAAAATAAGGATAGTAATATTTCCCCACATTTTGCCTCTCTTTTATTTCATGTGTATGCAGTACCTGCCTACCTAATCTCTGTGGGTGCTTGTAGACAAGACCACAGTAACAATGAGTTAAATTAAGTCTGGAGTCACCACCAGCACTTTCCTGTTATTCATATTAGTCTTATACAGGAGAGAGGTAGGGCTGCTTTTATCTAGGATTTTGAAAACAGACAAGAAGAAAGCTTTTAGATAAATATTCATTAGCATGGCACCCATCTACAAAAGGAAAAACTGCAAAATAATTAGTGATCCTTGCACACAAACCCTGGATGTCAATTGAGATGTTCAATTATAATTTCGCCATGGCACTCAACAGATAGTTAATGAGTTTATTTAGTTGAACATTTGTTATTTTCCAAAGCAGATGTCAACACTTCTATTTCATGACATAAAAATGTTTTTTTTTCCATGAGGATCAAAATATCTCCAGTTATTCCATATGTCAGATAGCCAAGTGAGCACTCTTCTCTACATTACCAAAATGACTTGAAAGGGAAGATGGAGTGTTGAAAACAGAACTGTGCATCCTCAAAGATTTCATTCTTTTTCAGTATGCAAGGGAAGAGTGGCTTTAGAAAGCCATGCTATTTGTGGAAAGAAGAACATAAGTTCTGTCATTGGTAGAAAAATGTCATAATTAGTTAGTTTTCATGCTGTGATTTCACATTTGAAGCTCAATTAGTCAAAACGGAGCCATGTTAAAGTAAAGCATTGCTATTATCTTCACCCATAAGCGAGGCCCATTATGTCAGAATGGAGAAACAAAAAGGTGTGAAATGCTAGCTAGAACATAGGAATGGCTACACTGAGTCAGACCAAAAAAAAACAAGGAATCTTCTGGCACTTAAAGACAAACAGATTTATTTATTGCATGAGCTTTCATGGGAGCTTGTGCAATAAATAATTCTGTTCGTCTTTAAGTGCCATCAGACTCCTTGCTTTTTTTGCTTTACTAGACTAACACGGCTGCCCCTTTGGAACTGAGTCAGACCAATTGTCCATCGAGTCCAGCACTTAACTTCTGACAAGTTCCAAAGGGGCAGCCGTGTTAGTCTAGTAAAGCAAAAGAAGGAAGGAGCCTCATGGCTCTTAAAGACGAACAGATTTATTTATCACATTTGAATGCAATAAATAAATCTGTTAGTCTTTAAGTGCCACAAGACTCCTTGCTTTTTTTAACTTCTGACAGTGACTAGTGCTAGAAGTGTCAGAAGGAATAAAAAGAATAGACAATTATTGCATAATCCATCCTGTCATCCACTCCCAGCATCTGGGAGTCAGAAGTTTAGGGACACCGAGGGCATGGGGTTGTGTCCCAGACCATTTTTGTTAATAGCTGTTAATGGACCTATCCTCCATTAATTTATCTACTACTTTTTTGAAGCCTGTTATACTTTTGGCTTTCACCACAATGAGTTCCACAGGCTGATAGTGTGGTGTGTGAGGAAATGCCTTCTGATGTTTATTAGTTATGTTTAAACCTGCAGCCAATGAATTTTGTTGGATGACCCCTAATACTTGTGCTATGGAGCTGTAAAAAATATGCTCTTTTCATACCAGTTAGGGTTGATTAAACTAAAGCAAGAAAGGCTGGCCTTTCAGGTATCTGACTCCATTCTGGAGATGGGATTCAGTTCTCAACTGTAATACAGATTTCCTGCCTGACAGCAAGCAAGTGCTTTAATCTTTCTGTGCCTCTGCTCCCTAGATGTAAAAAGTGGTTAGCAAGGCTTGCTTTTGCTGTATTAATTGCATGCTCAGGGGGGGTCAGTGACCATTTACATACAGCACCAAGCACAACATAGTCCCAGTCTCAGGTGAGCACTACTGCACCACAAATCATACTGACATCATTCTGCATCTGTTTCAATGACCATATAAAAAATCCATGCCCATCAAACTATAAGAGCAGAGACAAGCACAAGTGTTTCATCACTAAACTGCTTCCCTTTGGAAAATGGCATGGCAAATGTAAAAGGCTAATTTTGTCTTTCGCGTTCATGCATCTAAATTAGTTTATTTGTGTTACTGTAGTGTGTTTCTTTGCTTTGGGTTTTGACCAGACCAGATTAAGACATCTGTCCACTTTCAGTTTTACCCACTGAAACACATTTGCTCACTAAACGTTACCTACACAGCTAGACATCAGCAAGGGCACCCATTCCGTCACCTGTAATGCGTAAGGCGACAGTGCCAGAGGTGAGACCATTTCAGGATGAGTTAAGGATCTGTGGCACTTGAATTCCCTTTCCCATACCTTAAGAAAAGTTCAGCATAGCTCAAAAGTTTGTTTCACTCACCAAACAGAAGTTGGTACAATAAAAGATACTGCATCACATGCCCGGTCTCTCTAATGATCTGAAATTAGACAACTGGAAAGCTGAAATTTGTCTCTGCTGGAAACAGCTCCTTCCACATATCATAGTGAAGGACCCCAAGGATGCTGAGAACATCCAGCTTTGCAGAACTCGGTGAAGTATATTGGGTTACCTTAGTAATGTATGGTGGGGATGCTATAGTAATAGATGGTGAGTTTCCACAGTAATAGATGTAGGTAGAATCAGTTTGGCTAGTTCTTAGGTCTTCTTAGTTCTGTTTGAATAAAGTTGTACATTTTTGGCTCCTTGTTAGTTGGCTGTTTCCAAGTTCATTTTGGATACAAGGATCCTATATTAACACCGAACCTGCTCCGTTCACTCAGGGGCTTTTTCCAGTGTGTCTGGCAGCTGCAGCATGGGTGACAACACATAAGCTGAAGCTCAAGCCAGACACAAGAAAGGTAATGCCAACGAGCTGGTCAGGAGCATCAACAGGCTGCCACCTGCCTCACTGATTGAAGAGGCATCCCAGGTTTCTCTTAGCTGTGATATTGTTTCACCGTGGTGATAGCACTTTTTCCACTGGTGCTCTGCTAGATGCTTGCGACTCTTTGTTCAGGAAGTCCTCACCAGTGACCCAAACCCTTTTCACTTCCTCACATCTTATTCTACAATTGTGCTTAGAGATGCATCAGTAGATCAGCAGCCCATGGAGCTTAGTGCTGTACAGCCACAGAGGGCCAGACCTAGAGTAAATCAGCATTGATTCATTGACTTCATGGGAGGTATGTGGAACTACACCAAGCAAGCATCTAACTTTTGAGTGATAGACTCTGCCTTGCTCACCCCTGAGGTTTAGGGCTCAGAAGCACTATTCTGTGATTTATGCCAATGGACATGGGGCCTTTACATGCAGGGCAGATCACGCTAAGCAAACAGACCTCTAAAAAGAAAAATACACAAAGCAAAAGGTATTCAGATACCAAATGGAGACTGGTGGGATCCTGTCCTTCATTGTTTTCAGTATGACTTTGTTCTCATTTTCTTAGCCCACTTCATCTCCTTGCTTTGTGTCCAACTCAGCTGCCTTGAGAAATTCACTTTTTTTTCGACTCAATGGTGTTGGGGAGGGCAGGAAGCTATTTCGGCCTGGTGGAAACATCAGAGAGTTAGCTGCAGGTTGTCAGGCAATACTCAGCTGTGGTTGGGCACATGTCCCCTTTATAACATGCAAGTTGCTTTACTCTACTGCATTCATTCTCCCATCCACTGCAGCTGTCATGGGGCATTCTATTCTCTTTCCCTTACGGTTGATTTTTTTGCTGACTGCACAAGTCCCTGCCCATGAGGATTCACCCAAATGTCCTTCCCACATTGACCCAGTCCTGAAGAGATGTGCATTTTCATTTGTTTGGAAAGGTTTATTTTAGGTGAGGCAAAGTGCACTCTTTGACTCATCTTCCAGGTTGTTTCCTGTAGCAATGGATAAAGGGGGATTGACTGGCTATTTTCATATCAGCAAGCTTTTTAGGCTCCCAACGTGCTGTTGTGTGTGTATGTTTCTACTGGACTTCGTCAATGTGCAGAGCAACACAGCTCCCAGGTGGACGGAGATCAGACATTGTAGGTTGGTTCATGATGTTTTGTATTTTTTTCCTTTCATGCTACAAAATGGTTTAAACATCTCTTTATAAGTATTACTGATACCCAGGATCTATGGGTCATGCACTGCAGCTCTTACTTCTCTGATTGGTTTGGGTTTCAGTTACTTCCCAGTGGTTTTTAATTCTTGTCATCATTTCAGAAATCCATTTAGCTTCAGTGAATGTTCGATTGCTGCAACACTTCTGCTCTGGTGCACAGTTCCCTTGCTTTGGCTGCTGTGTTAATACTCAGACTCCTGACGGGCATGAGTGCCCTGTGGGTATCACAGATCTGAGTTAAATTATTTTCTGCAACCTAAGATCTGAATTTTGCTGTCTGGCTCCCCAGGTGATAGAAATCTTCTAAACTTGGCATTGATCATCTTCATCAGCTCAAATGCACACACAATACTAGAGCAATCTTTATACTGTGGGGCAAAGTGAAATTCACCCCCACACATGGGAGGCTCATGAAACAGTTCTGGTCCATCCACGTCCTGAGGCCCATATCCCCAGAGGTTCTTAGGTACCTAACTCCCAAAGGCTATCAGGTCCCTAAATACCTTTGAGGATCTGGCCTTATGTGACTCATGGTGTACAGGTCACATGCCAGCCTTCTGCACTTGGGTGCAGCAAGTGTGGGGTCAGTTTATGGCCTCGTACGTGGAACTGTAGCAATGGCAGGCTAGAAAGGACCATGAGAGGTCATCTGGTCCAACCCACTGCACTGAAGCAGGATCAAGTAAACCTAGACCATCCCTGACAGATGTTTGTCCAACCTGTTCCTACAAACCTCCAGTGATGGGGATTCCACAAATTCCCCTGATAACCTGTTCCATCATTTAACTGCCCATATAGTCAGAAAGATTCTCCTAATGTCTAAGCTGAATCTCCGTTGCTGCAGATTAAGCCCATTACTTTTTCTAACTTCAGTGGACATGGAGAGCAATTGATTATTATCTTTCTAAAAGCCCCTAAGACATTTGAAGATCATTAACAGGATCCCCCTCAATCCTCTCTCAGGTTTAGACAGGGCATTTTTTAATTCTTTCCTTATAGCTCAGGTTTTCTAAACCTTTTAGTGTTGCTGTTGCTCTTCCACAGACTCTCTCCAGTTTGTCCACATCTTTCCAAAAGAGTGGCATACAGAATTTGGACAATGTACGCCAACGAAGGACTCACCAATAGTTAGTACACCTGGACAGTTACCTCCTGCATCTTACCTACCACTCTCCCAGCACTCTTGTTAATACCACCCAGAATGGCATCAGCAAGTTTTGCCACTGCATTTCATTGTTGACTCATACTCAGTTTCCAAAGGGATAGCCGTTGTAGTCTAGTCCAGCAAAAAAAAAAATCAAGGAGTCGAGTGGCACTTAAAGACTAACAGATTTATTTTTTGCATGAGCTTTCATGGGAGAAAATCCCACTTCGTCAGATGCTTCGAAGACGGGTGAACTTACAGAATGGAATGAAAATAAATGCAAGGGGGTGTAAAACATAGGATCAGGTCATACAGTAAGAAAGCAGTTATTAGGTTCAAACCCTGGGAAACCTTAAGTCAAATTACCTTTTATTCAATGACTATTTAATAAGTACATAATAGAGAAAACAATAAATTATATAATACTAATGACTAAATAAACACATGGATTCTAATAAATAGGGGGGGGAAAGCATTTCTTTAGGCTCACCAGCGATGTCAATGATAGACCCTTTGTGTCTACAACTGTGATTTTGGTTTGATGCACTCCAAGCTCCAGACCAGCAGCTGGAGTAAATCAGTGCCCCTTTATTGAGGTCACTGATTGACACTTGCTGAGGAGCTGGTTGTAAGTGCTGTGAGTATGTTTTAATAATTACTGCTGATATGACAGATTCTACTGCTCTTCCATCTGCCTGGCACTGTGGTTAGAACTGTAGGTGAAGGGGATCGCAGCAAGCCATATGCTAGGGTAGTTGCAGTGGGTGGCTGATAAGTATTGATTACTCTGCTTTTTTGCACTAATAACCACATTGTGTATAAGGCAGAATTGCCAAACCCAAGAACTCACCAAGCACAAATTAGGCATAAAAACAAAAATCTTGAGATTGGCTCAAAAATTATGAGTTTTCTGAATGAAAAAAAATTACAAGTTGTGTTTTTTGGCATCTTTAGGGCGTTGTGTCTTTAAGCTTCTCTTCACAGCCATAAGGACTAGACATTAACTTAAGGGAAAAAAAATCAATTCAAAGGTGAGATCCCTACAAAATCTTTTGATTGCATCACCAGAGTACGTCCACAGTGGAGCCTTAGGTCAACTTAACCTTTCTAAGTTGACCTAAGGAAAGCTCTGTCCACACTGAGAATTGATTCCTTCAGTTGACTTAATAACACCACCTCTTAAGGTCGACTTAATGCTTAAGTCAGCCTTATTAAGTCAACTTAAGCCAGTGTAGATGGGAAACAGCCCTTAAGGTAACCTTATTAAGTTGACTTAAGGGATATGCCCTGTCTACACTGGCTTAAGTCAACTTGATAAGGTTGACATAAGCGTTAAGTCAACCTAGCAGCTGCCAGTGTGGACATGAGCAGTCTTCAGGAGTTTGGAATGTGGACTCTCTAAGTCTACTTAAAGTCAACCTTGTTGAGTCAGGTTAACAGAGCCTCCAGTGCAGACATACCCCAGGAGCTTTAAAATAATAGTGAGAGACTTTTGATTAAAATGCCAGTAGTTGGTAATACTGATAAATAAAAATGACACACAACCCTTCTTTAATATTATTCATCACTAGATCTCAAAGCACTTTTATCAGAATGGTTGGTTAGACAAGGTAGGCTACTACGGCTTGTCTGTACACAGAGTTATACCAGCCTATTCTGGAATAATATATTTTGACTAACATCATGTGTAGACATTTTTATTCTGGAATGAGAGTGTCCTGTTCTGGTTTCATGTACTTCCCTCAAATTGAAATTAGTGAAACTGGACGAGAACACACATATTCCAGACTAAGTATCCCCACATGGAGTTATTCCACAATAGCTACGGTGCTTTAAATTTACTCCCTATCTCAACCTGAAATAACTTCCCTGTGTAGAGAAGCCCTAAGGGAAGAGTCAGAAGCTCAGTCACTTGACTCATTTCAAAATGGAATGGAATTACAAAAAGCACTAGGGATTGACAAATGGCTGTTTGACCCAACTGGCAATTTTCCTTGTTCTACACAGTTTCCACGATTCTTGGGTTACAGGATTACTTCATTTGATGTTTTGACATGCCCCTGTGATATACAGATGATGTAACGATCCCTTCTGGCATTATAATTTAGGAATCTATGTATTTATACCTGAATATAGACAGACTATCTAAACGTACCTAAAATGCAGCCCCATTAAAATGCAGCTACACACCATATAGTATGGCACACGTGTATCTTTGTCATCAGCTGGAAGAAATCAGATCGGATCGAGTGTTTAGGGTTTTTGAGCTCTCCACAATAGTCATAAATGGATAATAAAAGTCTCATGCTCATGATGACAAATCGTTGCTCATGCATCTGACAAAGTGAGTTGCAGCCAATGAAAGCTTATGCCTGAAGACGTTTGTTAGTCTTTAAGGTACCCCAGGACTCTCATTGTTGTTATCCTTCTGCAACTCCAATGGCACAGGCCTGTGTCTTCATCTGAGGAGGCTAAAGTTGTAAACCACAGTCTTCACATCAGCAGCTTAGTTGAAGACAGCGTTGTTTGCATATATATTGAGCAATGCCTTGTTACATAAAATTGATGTGCATGACAGTGGGTTCCCAGTACTGATTTCCAATTTTAAATGTTTCTGCACTGCTTTCGGAGACCTCTTAAATTCAAAGGCCTGTGCATTTTCACTGATGACAGAAATAGTGGGATCATTAGTGGAGACCGCATACAAGCCTTTTTTTGACCACCATATCCTATAAATCAGTGGATTTACCTAGAGAGGTTTACGCTTTTAGTTAGGATCGATACCTTTGATGGCAGATCTAATAGACTCACAATTTACCTGAGTCAGGAAGATAGGGTGACATGTAGGTTAAACACACAGCCTTTCCATGCTGGAGGTGAAAAACTGGGCCTTCTCCCCAGAATAAGAGAAGAGACAGTCCAGCACTAGGCTAATTTGAAATCACCATTTGAGCTTCTAAGGGTTGCTATTACTAGGAGAGAAGAACTAACAGCAGGAAAGTTTTCTGGGAATTATTCCTGCTCTATTTGCTTTGGTGGGGTGGAGCACTCTCCCTATATAAAGTGAGGATGAACTGGAAAAGGCAGGGGAAATATCCACATCATTTAGCTAGACAGTGAGATGCCCATGTAAACTCAATGGAATTAACTTTCACAGATTCTGCTCCGCAATCTAAACTATTCTTTTGTGAAGTCTTGATAATATTCCTTATTTAGAGCTTATGTAACAGGTTGCTTACTTTAATGTTAAATCTCCTGAGTTTTGCAGTCATGTACTCCACACTGTATGAAGGAACAATGCGTCTTAAAATAATCCCCAATTTGACTTCTTTTTCCTTGTTCTCTCTCTCCCCGGAGATTTTTAAAAAGGACTTTTCAGAACTGATTTACCTGAAATACGTACAGTTAAGAACTCGAGAATCGGTCTGGCTAAGAACTCTCCAGTTAAGAACTCTACTGAGCAATTTCATTCATGTGCTATAAAAAGCAAATGCACTAAATGATTTCAACTTTTCATGGCTGCCTTTCACTTAAGCAACATGATGTCATTCTTCCCGTTTTCATTTAAATAGCATGAAATGGAACACGTTTCTTCTATGATAGAAGGGAGCTGTGGCAATGAAATGTAAACGGCCTTTATGAGAACTATTCATCCTGATTAAGAATATAGAGCCCCATTCGGGAAGAATTCCTGATGTGATACAGAGAGACA
This sequence comes from Podocnemis expansa, assembly GCA_007922195.1. Taxonomy (NCBI): domain Eukaryota; kingdom Metazoa; phylum Chordata; order Testudines; family Podocnemididae; genus Podocnemis; species Podocnemis expansa. Next base: position 5,936,310 of record ML682083.1, read on the forward strand.
ATCTTACCTATCCTGGTTCAGAGCAGTGTGTGCACATAGTATACACAAAAACACAGACATAGATTGTGACAGGGTCAGCCTGGAGGGCTTCCGGAGAGTAGCAGAATATATTACAATATATTACTAGAACACACTACAATATATCAGCCCCAGCTCATCAAGTCCAAGTCCCTTTTCCCCTAGTAAAGCCCCAACAAGAGACAAGGGCCTACAAGAAGCAGGACAGTAATGGAAGCCATCTTAAAGAAGCTAAAATGAGGACGAACACAGGGGGGGGCAATAAGTTGTCTGATCCACCCCTAGAAGGAAGTGCTGGATGCACCAAGAAAGAGGAAGAGATCTCTCCCTCTTGCGCTCTCTCTTTCTCTTTCTCTCTGTTAGAATAATGTGGAAAATTGCAATGAGACAACAGGAGCCAAGAACACTTAAAGACTATTTCTCTAATGCTTCCCTTGAAAAGACATCAGAAGCTTGGCCTTTAAGGAATCCCTTTAATAAACATACATTCCCATTGGGGTAATGGGTATTAAACGTTATGTAAAAGCACTTAGAACAATGGAAGCCAAATGAACATTTCAGAACCTGAACAGAGATCAGGCAGAAAGCCAGGGGTTTAGAGCTCCCTGTCCTTCTCAGTCTCCTTTACAAAGACCTGAACTCCATCTTGGAAAACATCTTCATCAGCTGTTTAGCTTGTGGCATTAGCTGCAGATGCACTTATGTAACAGCCCGGCACATGGAGCTCCTTTTGGTTTGTGAAGGAAAAGCCCCTGCAGATTAGCAAAACTTGTTCCTTATTTCCTCACTGTTACGTATGTGAAAGAAAAATGCAACCCAGCACAGAACTAAAATAGCTTCCAGAGTCAAGGTGACCTATTAAAAAAACAAACAAAACAACTCAACAATTTATTTTGGAAACTGCCAGGTTTAGTTGTGATCTGTCTGTGAGGTGCTCTCTCTCTCACACACACACACACACACACACACACACACACACACACACGCTCTACTGATGACGATGATGATGTGTGATATTTTACTCCTTGCATTACAAGATATGTTTCTACTTCCTCGCTCACAAACGTGCTTATTTGGAGAAGTCAGAACCACTGAGCAGGGAGTTGGAGGATTCATTTTTGATAGAAGGAAAACGCGTTACAATCGTCAACCTTCGGTTCCTTCTGTGGCCTGAGCCCCGTCAGCTGCTAAACTGAGTTTGCTTGGCAGCCCCTAGTGCCCAACTAAAAGAGGGTTAATGTCATTGCACCATCAACACAGAAAACCTTCAGATGCGCTGCCTGGAATGATTCACAAGGGAATTCAAAGCAAACTACAGTGCATCTGAGACAGTAATCTGCTACCCTGCAGTTCATAATAGATAAAGCGTGCACAGACACTATATTCTACAATTCCTCTCTTTGGAAAGGTCACTTTTAATAAATGCTATGCCATAAATCTGTAGATCTGGCTGACAACAAACATCTGTGAGAACAAGGGGTTAGAGGGAATATTTTTAACTATCTCTGGCCAGGACCCAGTCTCGAGCTGGGGGGAATAAAAACTTCCCTCGGGCTTAGCTTCTCTTGTCACCACCCAAGAGGCAATTGGTGTGGCCATGATTCAAGACACGAGACTGGCCTTCATTGACTTTGAGGCTCATTTAACTTGGCAATCCTGGTGTTGTTATTTTACCTTCTTTCTGTTGTTGTTTCACCTCCTCTCTGGTTTTTTTCCCCTTTATTTCAAATGCCATGGCTGTCAGATTGAATTGACTGAAGGGGCTGAACAAGTGTAAACAGGCACAGCTCCACTGAAGTCACAAGGTATGTCCACGTCTCTTTTATTTTGAAATAACACTGGTTATTTTGAAATAAAAGAGATTAGGTCCACAAGACGTATTCTTATTTCGAAATGACGGGCTCCGTCATTTTGAAATAAAAACTGTCATTTCAAAATAGCTTAAACCTTCTTTAAATCGAAATGGCTGTTATTTCAAAACGATTATTTCGAAATAATGCCTTTGGATGTGTTATTTCAAAATAACCATTATTTCAAAATAACACTTTTGCCCTTCTCCTTCCCAGAGTGCCTTCCTTTTAGCCTATATTGGGTGGGGGCATGGCCCAGGGAGGGGGCCATGTTGCCACACCTCCCATGGTGCCCCTCTCCTAAAGCGAAACAGCAAGTCCTGTGTTTGGACATGCTATTTCACTTTGAGCTATTCCCTTAATTCAAATTAACATTTTCTTAATTTGAATTAACTTATTTTGAAATAAGGACTTGATTTCAAAATAACTCATTTTGAAACAACTTATTTCAAAATAACAATGTACATGTGGACATAGCCATAGTGGCCTAGGTCTGGAAGAGACGTCCAAACTCCTAAGTCAAGTCTCTTGCTATCATGCGCAACTCTAGCATCTGAGCCTGCCCACGATTTATCAAACTCCACCGGAAAACTCCCTAGCTTGTTTGCTCTCAACTGATCTCTGCCAACGTACACTAGCTGAGGCTCAGGCCCAAAGCCTTTAGCCTCAAAGAAATTCCTACATACCCCTTGGTGCTTTTTGCCACAGTTTAGGGCAACTGCTCTTGTAGCTGCCCTCACTCTGGTGTTGCAGCCATCACCTCTCTTGGGCAGAGACTCAGATCTCTCATTCCCCCTCCCAACCTAGCTTTCCTCCAGCCCGCACAGTTCCCTGCTTACCCTGTGATATGTCCAACAACTCAGACTACCCAAACAAGCCAGGGTCTGCTCTCTGCTCTTTCTCTAGTGCCCATGAACAGTTTAATCTGGCCCGCAGTTATAAGTTACCGCACCACTCTTTATAAGCTACACATTGATGCTGAAGGTGAAGGAATTACAGTGAAAACAAATTCAAAACTACTGAAGAACCTATGCACAGACTAAAAAGTTTACTACGCATCACCCCAGTCCCAGCCTCTGACAGGTGTTAGCACAACAAAACCCACAGCTGGGCTTCCTCCATGGCTACAAGTGCTGAACTGTCTCATGTTCAGAACCACAACAATCATGAATAGTTCAGTCTTTCCTTTATGAAGCCTGGACCTTTGATAATGGCCTCTCATAACGTGTTTACAAGATGACTCTCATCAACTGGGATGGCTCCTCAAAATGCAAAGAGAAGTGGTGGAAGTTTGGGAAGAGACTCGGATGGCAAAGATCCACAAAAGGATTCCTGGGAAGGAGGTAGCACATAAACAAGATGTGATGCCAAGACAATGGTTCACCCCTCAGGGCACAGCTTCAAAGGCTGGGTTTCTGTATAACCAGAGTGGGGTATTTTCATTCATCTCCCCCTTCAATAACTTAGTCATAGTTTAGGGGTCGATTACAAGAGTGGGCAGGTGAGGCTCTGTAGCCTGCATTGCACAGGAGGTCATACTAGATGGGCATATTAGTCCCTTCTGACCTTAGAGTTTGAGTCTTGCCATTGACTTCACAGGCAGTAAGATTTGGCCCCAAGAGAATGACTTGTCAGGAGCACATGGAGTCGGAAAGCTGTGTGGGATGAAATGAGGGCAAAGGTGGAAGTGGGCATGGACTTTGCTAGGTTGTGAAGGTGAGGGCAAGAAATGGGCTGAAGTTGAGGGAGTGTAAATTTATTTTGCCATCTTAGCAGCTTGAAACTTGACTTCCTACTACCAAGCAGTGGACCTCCAACCTCTCTGATGTTAATAAAGAGGGCTGTGTTTGTCTGAGCATTCAGAGGCATGACAAAATCACATGTACCTGGGATGTGTCTCCCCTTAGCCCTTGGCAGATGAACAGCTGTAGATGCAGCAACATACAGTAGCTTGTTTCTTTCACACTTTCCAGCCATTCCCTGCAGCCAATCAATACTTAATTTAAAGGCTCATGAAACTGCTCTTTTAACTTCCAGAGCCGGAGGGAGGTAAGCAAGCCAAAATTCCCTAAAACAGAATCAGCTTCCAGGCATACAGTCTTTCGGACAACAGGCCTCAACCACAACTTTTTGAGATGCAGCCCTACAGGGCTGCCCAAATTCCAGCAAAGAGCAGATGGCCAGGCCCAGGTAGGGCACTAGGCTCGGGCTAGGCATCACACTTGCTGCTACTGTGATGGAGCTAAACAAGGTAACACTCTGACACCAGTTAATAACCAACAGGTTTCAAAGCTGTTTGAACAAGCACAGAAAGACTGCAGTTTGCTTTGCAAGCAGCTAATCCATCCACACCATGGTTCAGAGATCAGATGCATCAGGAAAGGAAAAAGAAAAAAAAAGAAAAAGGCAAGGAGTCCTGTGGCACTTAAAGACTAGCAGACTGATTTATCACATGAGCTTTCGTGAGAGAAAATCCCACTTCGTCAGAATTCTGTAAGTTCCCCCATCTTCAAAGCGTCTGACGAAATGGGATTTTCTCCCACAAAAGCTCATGCGATAAATAAATCTGTTAGTCTTTAAGTGCCACAGGACTTGCTTTTTTGGCTGAACCAGACGAACATGGCTGCCCCTTTGGAACATGGGATAGAAAAGGAATTGTCATGCTTAAAATGCATATTCCTTCCATCCCATTTTACCCATTCACATCTGGTCATTTGAAATATTACAGTTCCCATCCCCAAATCCTCAGACACTTTCACCTCAAGCTACTGCCTTTCATTACCAAAATGGCAATGGCCTTTCCTTCCTGCTGTTAAGTTTGCTTTCCTTTCCCCGCTGTTCCGCTTGTCAGTGCCGGGATGTACTAAACTCCACTGTCACTGCTCAGTCACCTCTCCTGCTTTGAAAGAGCTGATTCCATTAGGGGTTATCAGCCATTCCTAGCCGAAATGACATGTGAACAGATACAACTAAACTGGAATCAAGATCACCCAGATCCCAACACAGTCTCTTGATGCCTAAACTCCTGTAGAGTAAAATTTCACTCCTGTGCAGAGAAACACCACTTAATCACTCCAAATGGGGCTTCTGTGAGACATAAGTAGTGCTTACATCTTTTGCTAGCTCTCAGCTAATTTCACTCTTATCAAACAGAGAAAGTGTCTGGCTGGGACAATGTACATCAAGGAGAAAACACTGAGCACAGACTTGCCTGCTCTAACCTCAGCATAAATTCAAGAGCCTTCTTTCAATTTTCGAAAGGTGGCTAGCCATGCCAGATATTATTAATACCTTGCTCTTTTCACCTGTAGGTCCCAAAGCACTTACAAAAAACCAAAAAAGGCATCATAGTTATTACCACTTTACAGATGGGAAAAAAGAGCTACCCAGCATGTCAATGGGGCAGGGCTAGATCTCAGATCTCCTGAGTCCCATGTCAGTGCTGCAGGCCACAACGCCTCCCATTACCAGGATCAGTAAACAGGACCATTTTGGACTAGGGGAGAAGTTCATACAAGCATATTTTGTGACCCATCAGAGTGTGCTGCCTTGAAAGGCTCCACCACAGGCATCTGTACTGTGTCTGTAAATCTCCCCAGGCAGTCCAGGAGTGAAACGAAAAGCCCAGCACTCCTGAAAAGGCAGGATGGCTTCTTGGGCCTGAACAGAAGCCTTGTGCTCAGGGGAATGCAGCTTCAGGAGCAAGCCTGCCTCTTCAAAGGATAAGTAATTGAGGTGGTAAGTGAGGAGGATGCGTAACAGGAGGATGGGAACTAAAGAAATCCATATGTGATGTGGAGGAGTGTTCCCTGGCCACTGCTGGCAGGACTCTATTTTAGGAAGCTGGGAGCACTCATGCCATGACTTTTTAAGAAATTAATAATTGGGTGACTGAAGAAGTTGCTAAAACTCACCTAGCACTCAGGCAGTTCTGAAGGAATCTGAATGCATCACTCTCAGTCAGTTTTTCTTCCTTTCCTGGTACAATTTATTATGTAGTTCCTTAGGTCTGGATCATTCATAGAATCACAGAAACTGGAAGGGACCATGAGAGGTCACTGACTCCAGTCCCCTGAACTCATGGCAGGATCAACTACCCCCTTAAACCCTCCCTGACAGGGGTTGTGTAACCTGCTCTTAAACATTTCCAATGATGGAGATTCCACAACCTGCCTAGGTAACTTATTCCAGCAGTTAATCACCCTGAGAGTTAGGAAGTTTTTCCTAATGTCCAACCTAAACCCCCCTTGCTGTAATTTAAGTTGATTGCTTCTTCTCCTATTATCGACAGTTAACAAAAACAATTTTTCTCCCTCCTCCTCATAACAACCTTCTAGTAACTTGAAAACTGTTATCATCTCCCCTCTCAGTCTCCTCTTTTCAAGACTAACTAAACCCAATTCTTCAATCCTCCTTTATAAGTGTTCCAGACCTCTTCATATTGCTCATCGCTGGACTTTCTCCAGTCTGTCCACATCTTTCCCAAAATGAGGTGCCCAGAACTGGACACAACATTACAGTTGAAGCCTAATCAAAGTGGAGTAGAATAGAAGAATTACTTCTTGCGTTTTACTTAAAATATGTTCCAGAATAGCGTTCACTTTTCTTGCAACAGCTTTAGCCTGTTGACTCATTTAGCTTGTGGTCCTCTATGACAGTGGTTCCCAACATCATCTCTGCCGTGGCACACCTTGCTACCCTTAATTATTTTGCAGCACACCACCATATAGTTTCCAAATAAACTCATGAATATTCATGAGCCAATCCAGAGCTTGTTGCGTAGTTTCTCAAAAAATTTTGTGGCACACCTGTTCAGACCTGATGGCACACCTGTGTGCTGTGGCACATGGGTTGGGGAACACCACCCTACGACATCCAGATCCCTCTCCGCAGCACTCCTTCCAAGGCAGTCATTGCCCATCTTGTATGTGTGAATTGGACTGTTTCTTCTTAAGTGGAGTACTTTGCACTTGTCCTTATTGAATTGCATTCTGTTTACCTCAGACCATTTCACCAGTTTGTCTAAATCAATTTGAACTGTGATCCTGTCCTCCAAAGCACTTCCAACCCCTCCCAGCTTGGTATCACCTGCAACCTTTTTAAGTGTACTCTCCATGCCATCATCTAAACCATTTATGAAAATATTGAACAGAATGGGACCCAGAACTGATCCCTGAGGCACCCCGCTCATTGTGCCCTTACAGCATGACTGTGAACCATTGATAACTATTCTCTGGGAGTGGTTATCCAACCAGTTTTTCACTCATCTTTTAGTAGCTCCATCCAGGCAGTACTTCCCTAGTATGTAACGAGAAGGTGATGTGAGACTGTATCAAAAGCCATACTAAAGTCAAGATACACCACATCTATCACTTCTCCTCTATTCACAAGGCTTGTTACCCCACAATAGAAAGCTATCAGGTTGGTTTGACATGATTTGTTCTTGACAAATCCATGCTAGCTATCACTTAACACCTGATTCTCTTCTAGATGTTTGCTAATGGATTCCTTAATTAGTTGCTCCATTATCTTCCTGGTACAGAAGTTCAACTGACTGGTCTGTAATTCAAGACCAGCAAGCCAGGGTAAGTCGTATAGAACAGTGGTTCCCAACATTTTTCTCTGCCATGGCACACCTTGCTACCTTTAATTAATTTGAGGCACACCACCATATAGTTTCCAATTGAAGTCATGAATATTCATGAGCCAAAAAACCAATCCAGAGCTCTTTGAATAGTTTTCCAAAAAATTTTGTGGCACACTTGTTCAGACCCGATGGCACACCTGTGTGTCAGGGCACATTGGTTGGGAAACACTGCTATAGAGTACAGGAAATTGCTCAATGCCTCCTGCAAACCATAACAAAAACCTTTCCTTAATGGGTTATAAATACATTATTCAGATATGGATTCTGCTTTTAAAAAACTGCATACATCACTCCCTTTCTCTAATATCCAAAGGGGCAGCCATGTCTGTCTAGTTCAACAAAACAAGCAAGGAGTCCTATGTGATGAAAGGGGATTTCCTCCCATGAAAGCTCATACAATAAATACATGTGTTAGTCTTTAAGTGCCACAGGACTTCTTGCTTGTTTCTCTCCAATGTTTCATTCCTGCTCCAAGTCAGCTTTTGCAAGAGTCTGGTGCTGTTTCTGGTCACCTGTAAGCTCCCAGTGACTCTCTTTGGATCCAACCTCTGTAGGTCAGGGCAACATTTTTGAAGATTCAGATCCACAGACTCCATTGTTGGTGTTATTCCTCAACAGAGGGCCTGTTCAGGCCTTCAGCACTACTACAGTCTCACACAAAAGCTATGCTAAGTGCTAAAAATCACATACAGAATGAAGGATACAGGCAAGCCCCCGTGTTTCTTTGTCAACTCTTTGTGTTTATTTGCATGCTACCTCTTCCTTGGGCCTCATCAACACCTCAGGGAGCTATTCACGAGGGCAAACCTAATCTTGTCTTTCTCAAGGTGTTTCAGTTCCCAGAGGATGAAGACCGAGTAAGCAGACGTTACACTATTTGGTGCTTTGTCTTACATACACAACTATACTCTTCCCCATCCCACAAGATGCAAAAAATGTGTCCCAATTTTCCACATTTGCTATCTGGTCACCCTGGCTGAAGACCTTCCTGAGAAGATGTCATCTCACATTACACCATTACCAAGGCAATCTACCCAAATTCTACCACCGTTAGCTTTATTGGGGTTCTCACATAACCCTCGGACATTGATGGGACTGGTGTTCTGCAAGCAAGGAACATCTGTGTTTTACTGATTTACACACCTTCTGTTCCTTCCAAGCCCAGCAAATATCCTGGGGACTGCACAGTAGCAAGACCAGAAATGATCAGGAGAAAATGGAACCAGCCAAGGAGGTAAAAATGAAAACCAGTCCAACTGGTGGATGGTTTTATATCCATGAACATTCCTTGCTCTGTAAAAAAGAGGCACAGGTGTACTGCATCTGCCTGTGAGGAAAAACACAGACATGACAAGGGGAAGAAAAATGCTAGAAATCTCAAAGCAAACATAGTGAAATTAAAAGGTTTCCAGGGCGTCATTCCCCATTAGAAGAAAGTCAAGGTAACAATCGCAGCAGCAGTTTTCAAATGTACATCCTGATGCACATGAGGGTGGAATCCATCACATCTGACAGCCTAGCCTACTCTTAGGCATGACACTAAACATAAGGCCCATGATGCTAACCCTCTGCACTGAACAAATTCATTGTATCTGTGGCATGGTGAGTTTTCAAAGGCCCCATGGGCTGCTTTGGTTCTCAGCACTCACCGAAAAAAGAAATTCTGTGAAATGTGAATAATTCTAGATAGTGTAACCTGCTTCAGTCTAAGTTAAGCATCTTCAAAATGTGATATATTTGTGGGGATTGATTAAAACATATTTCAATGGAAATTTGGGGATTGTGCTCTGTGGGCATTTTGAGTAACACAACTGTTGCTGAATAATACATTTTCCCAGAGACCTGCAGTATGCTTCATGAATGCTGGAAAAATGAGTCACATCTCTCATCTTCCTTCCCCATCTGAATAACCACCCTGACAGTTTGAAAACTAATTCAAAACTCTCATAAAATAATGCTGCATTTAAAAAAAAATAAAAATAAAAAAGCGTGTGTGCATTCTTGCCTAAAATACATATAGGATTCATTCTGCTGTAATGGCAAAATCATCCCTATGAGGAAAATTAATGTAATGCAGCTAAAAAGCTGAAAACTGGACTTCTATTTCACCAACAACATGCAACAGCATCTTGAGGAATGCATGGGGCATGAGGTGTGTGTGAAATGCCAGTGACCTAAGAATGTAAAGGATTATTATTTTTTTAAAGATGAGAATTGATTAAGAAGATAGCATGATATAATAGACTGACTACACCAGGCAGGGAGCTAGGAATGCCTGATATGCATTGCACTTCTCCTAATGACTACCTCTACATGCTTGAGTCACAACACTTTAGGCCTACGTTTTCAGAAGGGTCCACCTCCTAAAAGCATCTCACGTTGGGTACCCAGAGGAGGGGAGCACCCTTGAGAACCTATGTCATAGCCAATGAGAGCCTTGATTTTCTCATCTATACAATTGGGACATTAATTTTCTCACCAATTTCACAGTGAAGTTGTAAAAACCACTCTTTTCTGTATGATGTTAAGAAGACATGAAGGTCCAGCTTGCCAAAGCCTTGGTTGGGATGGGTCAGTGGGGGTTGCTCCTGCTTTGAGCAGGGGGTTGGATTGGACACCTCATGCAGTCCCTGCCATCCCTAATCTCCTATGACTTTATGAAGTGAAAGGTGCATCCACTAGCATTTGACAAAATACTGGATCCCCAGGGCTTGTGAGCATGAGGAGGGCCCCCACTGACTGACCTGTGTGCCCATAACAGGCTCAGTTCGTATACCGTGACCCATCTTCTGCTCACCCTTCCCTCTCCCAAGAAGATGGGTAGTTCTGCAAGATTCACTACTCTGCAGCTATCTGTGCTTGGGCATCGAGACAGTCACTGTGTTTGGTCCAAGTCAGGAGAAGAAAGAGAAAGGAAAGTTCACTGTATCCCCTTCACCTATCTTGTGCTTCTACTGTAGGACAAAAATGGCTCCACTCCGAGTAGTTGTTACCCAGTGTTCAGCTTCATAACCCCTATCTTCCTTTAAAAGTGCCACCCCATTTGTTTGTTTGCTGAACTAGACTAATATGGCCGCCTCTTTGGTACTTTTCTACTTCATAGGGACAATATGGTCACTGCAGCAGCAGGAATCCTCTCAACATTTTAGGCGAGACCCAACACACGCACACGCACACACACATTTTATTTACTTATTGAAATGCAGCAATATTTTGGAAGAATTTTGAAATAGTTCCCACATTTTCAGAGAGGTTAGTCATATGGGGGCAGGAAGATAAGAGCTGTGGCTCATTCCACCAGCATCCAATTCCTGCTCAATGGCTGAAGAGTCTGCAGCAGGGTGGACACCTGAGGTAAAATCCTGTCTCACTGAAATCCATAGAAAAGCCCACTGACTTCCCCGGAGCCAGGATTTTATCCCTCATTCCTTTAAGCTCCTTGCAGAAACCAGACCTAAAAATAAATTCTGTTGTATTTCTACCTGACATACTGATGTTTGAGGATGCCTCAGGAGAAGTAAACTGCTGTGGTTCCTCTCATTTTGTCAGCATCACAGACCCATCTGCACTTATTTCTTTTTTCTGGATAAGGCCCTAATCCAGCATGGTGTATATCCATCAAAATGACAACACAATCCCGTGACTTGAGGGAGCTTCTCCAAAACTAAAAATCACCAAAATTCTCTTGGAAATGAAGCCATAGTCACCTAGCTACAGTGCTCTGACTCGTGTTTCCCGCTTATGTGACGTTTAACTCAGAAATATGACAACAGCCAGCCGAGAAGTACAAAGCAATGATAAGCTGGTCCATTCAAAATTCATCACAGTGACAGAACCAAAGAGAGTTTGTACAATTTGCCTTAATGGAACCGTGTGTTTGGGTTATTAGATGTCAGGTCGGCCAGCTACTGTGCATCACTTGCCTCCACACTAGTTACACTATCAGTGTGTGACAATATGTAATACTGCCTGGGCAGTACGATAAGGCCAGTTAAT